>JARQOC010000002.1:463380517-463471611 GCA_033576535.1 Allobates femoralis | reverse complement strand
CATCTGCACTGTATCACCGAATTGGTACTAAGAATTATATAGAAAAACTCACCGAAGTTTTGACACTTTCTCTACCCCTTGCATCTAGCAGATGACTGCAGATTCCCCCAGAAGGTGACACATGCGTCCAGACACCGGTGCACAGCCCCCTGCAACCCATAACATGGGGGCGGTTTGTGGCAACCAGGCGACCAGCCATGTTAACAAGGAGGGGGCTGGTGGTGAATGCAGACACATGGACTCCACTAAGCCTCTGCCATTCACATCCAGGTTATGGGTTGCAGGGGGGTGTGCACCGGTGTCTGGACGCATGTGTCACCTCCTGGGGGAATCTGCAGCCATCTGCTAGATGCAAGGGGTAGAGAAAGTGTCAAAACTTCGGTGAGTTTCTCATCTACACTGTGCAACGCAGCTGGGTCCTCTATTGCTACTGTCGATGACACAGGCTCAGGCTGTGTAGCAACTTCTCTGACGCTAATGACTACCATTGTGGCTACTCCTGCCACAGATTGTGTAGCAACTTCTACAGTTCTTGGACAGGGTGTTTGCGCTGATGCGAACGACTGATGCAACCTCCGGGACTACACAGACATTACTATTGGCTCAGAAACCTGGGACTCTGCTGTATGAGTGGGTGGCTCATCCTTTACTAGGTGGACATCCAGGGCATACCACCTCCGCTCTCCCAGGTCCTGGGTAAAGGTGACTCTGTCACCAAGCTGTAAGTCGCGACCTGGGTGACCCTCCGGCAGGTGGGATTCAATGTCCTGCCGGGTTATAAAGAGTTCTCGGCCACTCTTTGACAAATCCCAAGCCCTTGTCCTGGTTGAACCAGACCATGGAACCCTGATAGATCGGGCCCCGCTCTGCTGTCGTGGATCGGAAGACACACTGCTTCTCTTGCAAGTTCCGCTCCTCCATAGCAAGCCATTTAGTTTGCTGCTCCACCTCTTCAGCTTCTCTCTGGACCTTTTGCTTGGCTTGCTGCTGGTGGCAGTATTCCATCCAACTTAATGTCTCAACTACAGGCCTTCCCTCTCTTGGTCTCTCCTGGGAAGCGCATTAGTGAGTCCCCCTGTTCGATCCATCTGATGTCCTCCTATCATGGTGTAGTGAGAATGCTGATGAGGGAATGGCAGTTATGGGCAAGGTGACCATGGTAGACTAGTCTTACCCTAGACTAGGAACCCTGAATGGCACTGTCCCCAAAGGTATCTCTGATGGTGAGAAGGTCCAGGTCTCCAGCCTCTCCCTAAACTCCTCCACCAGCCCTGCGCTATTCCCCCCTCACCTCCCTCCACAGAACCAGGATACAGCAACTCCAAAGGAGCCCTCTAAGTGGGATTTTTCTGCCGGATCCACAAACGTTGCATGCAACGTTTTTGGATTCGGCAGAAAAAAAACACTTCTCCAGGATACATCCGGCGAGATAGCAGCCGGATGGCAGATAACTGCCATCCGGCTCGGTCCAGCCCGATAGTATCCTATGGAGCAAAACTCCGGTCCCGGGCTGTCACCCCTGACAGCCCCGGACTGGATGACGCCGCAATGTGAACCCAGCCTCACCGATCTCAATACAAGGTATAGGCGGACTTGCGGCAGGTGCGGCAAGTGCGGTTTTGGCACTTGAGGCAGGTGCGGCCGCGAAAAAAAACGCGGCTGACAGCATTTTTTTTTGCGGCCGCACCTGCCGCAAGTGCCAAAACCGCACTTGCCGCACCTGCCGCAAGTCCGCCTATACCTTGTATAGCGCTTACCGCAACCGTGCCGCGAGTGCAGCCGGTATGCGGTAATCGCGGCAGATGCGGTTTTTTCACCGCATCTGCCGCGATTTGAAAAAAACGCTGATGTGAAAGGGCCCTAAGGCTAGTAATCTCAGCGACACATACCTCCCCTCTTGTATTTTACCAGTGATGACCACATTGCATTAGTTAGAAGACAAGTCGAGGGACAAGACTAGTCCAGCACCGCCGCTAGCATAAATGAGCTGACAGGCTCTCTTTAAGAGACATGGACACGGCTTCATTGGAGAAGACTGATGCTTTTTTTCAGATTAACCTCTTCATATCATCATCAAGGTCTACAGTTGTGGCCAAAAGTATTGCCACCCCTGCAATTCTGTCAGATAATACTTGGTTTCTTCCTGAAAATGATTGCAATCACAAATTCTTTGGTATTATTATCTTCATTTAATTTGTCTTCAATGAAAAAAAACAAAAGAGAATGAAGCAAAAAGCAAAACATTGATCATTTCACACAAAACTCCAAAAATGGGCCAGACAAAAGTATTGGCACCCTCAGCCTAATACTTGGTTGCACAACCTTTAGCCAAAATAACTGCGATCAACCGCTTCCGGTAACCATCAATGAGTTTCTTACAATGCTCTGCTGGAATTTTAGACCATTCTTCTTTGGCAAACTGCTCCAGGTCCCTGATATTTGAAGGGTGCCTTCTCCAAACTGCCATTTTTAGATCTCTCCACAGGTGTTCTATGGGATTCAGGTCTGGACTCATTGCTGGCCACCTTAGAAGTCTCCAGTGATTTCTTTCAAACCATTTCCTAGTGCTTTTTGAAGTGTGTTTTGGGTCATTGTCCTGCTGGAAGACCCATGACCTCTGAAGGAGACCCAGCTTTCTCACACTGGGCCCTACATTATGCTGCAAAATTTGTTGGTAGTCTTCAGACTTCATAATGCCATGCACACGGTCAAGCAGTCCAGTGCCAGAGGCAGCAAAGCAACCCCAAAACATCAGGGAACCTCCGCCATGTTTGACTGTAGGGACGGTGTTCTTTTCTTTGAATGCCTCTTTTTTTCTCCTGTAAACTCTATGTTGATGCCTTTGCCCAAAAAGCTCTACTTTTGTCTCATCTGACCAGAGAACATTCTTCCAAAACGTTTTAGGCTTTCTCAGGTAAGTTTTGGCAAACTCCAGCCTGGCTTTTTTATGTCTCGGGGTAAGAAATGGGGTCTTCCTGGGTATCCTACCATACAGTCCCTATTCATTCAGACGCCGACGGATAGTACGGGTTGACACTGTTGTACCCTTGGACTGCAGGGCAGCTTGAACTTGTTTGGATGTTAGTCGAGGTTCTTTATCCACCATTTGCACAATCTTGCGTTGAAATCTCTCGTCAATTTTTCTTTTCTGTCCACATCTAGGGAGGTTAGCCACAGTGCCATGGGCTTTAAACGTCTTGATGACATTGCACACGGTAGACACAGGAACATTCAGGTCTTTGGAGATGGACTTGTATTCTTTTTGTGTTTTTTCTTCTAAGACAAATTAAATGAAGATAATAATACCAAAGAATTTGTGATTGCAATCATTTTCAGGAAGAAACTGAGTATTATCTGACAGAATTGCAGGGGTGTCAATACTTTTGGCCACAACTGTATATAGATGTACAGAGCGATCGGTAGTTCTAATAGCAAGATCGAGTTTACCGCTGTGGTGTTTGAATTTACTGGGTTACCGGCAGATCAGCCAATCGGGTTTAACGCTGCATTGACAGCAGTGGTGTTTGAATTTGCCAGGCTCCTAAATCGCATAGTGTGCTGTATGGGTGCGAGATTTTCTCGCACCCATGCACTTTCATTGGGATCTCACATGTGAAAATCGCATTCAATCGCTGCATGCTGCAATTGAACTTGCATTTGACTCGCAATGCGAGTTCAGTGCGTTCAAGACGCACAAATGTGACCTTACTATTTTAATATCAATGGTCCAAATGCAATGCGAGCTACCCTCACATTGCACTCGCGTGACTTTCACGCAGTGTGCCTTCACACTTAAAGGGAATCTGTCAGGTCATTTATGCCCCTCCCTCCAGCTATCACTGTCTGTACCTGCAGCTTCAAAATACGACTCTAATCATCCCTGGCTGAGCTCATAGTGTAATGGTAAAGGTAAAAAAATGCATTTATACACTTACATTTCCTTATGTAAATGAGGCAATGTGTAGACACCTTGGAGGACATAATCACTGTGGCAGATTAATAGTTAATATTTCTGCTGAAAGTCAGAAGATGCTGCTGGACCTGTGTGATCATGTGACTATAATAAGTGTTGCTAAGTATCCATGATGATTTTGCTTGCCTAGGTCCACCCATTATGGTCACATGATCATTACATCACACAGGTCCTTTATACATAGAGATTTTCAGTGAGTTAACTATTAACCTGGGAGAGTGACAACATCCTACAAGGTGTAGCCACTGCCTTATTCACATTAGAAAATGTAAGTGTATAAATGCTTTTTATTCACTTTTAACATTATGCTATGAGCTCAGACAGGGATGGCTAGAATAGTACTATGAAGCTGCAAGTACAGATAGTGATGGCTATGAGGCATTAAAGGGCTGACAGGTTCTGTGGCGCCCCGCAACGAGTGCATCACAGGAGGGTATTGCAGCCATAAATGCAGCCGCAATATTCCCTGACACAGCAGTTATCTGGTTAACTTAGAGATCAAAAACCCTACATGCATCACTTAACATAGAGGGCCAATCCAAGGTCCTGGTGGGCGGAGTGTAAGGGTAGTATAGGAGAAGTACAGACTTTAGTCAGTAGTGAGTGTCTGGGAGTCTAGACAGAAGACACCGACTTGAACTTGGAGTAGGAGCGGGGGCTCTGCACCTCGTGCAGCCCCCGGGCCGTCACCGGTCGGGTGTTAGCACCTGAGGCCTCAACAACCGGGATCGGGCATCACCAACCACGGGTTCCAAAATACCCCCGTGCCCAATTCACAGCCGGTTCACTGGTACCGAAGCTGGCAGCAGTTCACCTCTGCTACGCGAACCAGAAGCGTGGAGGAGGAGCTTTACAGGAGCACCCCACCACCAGCCAACTTCCAGTCGTCTAACCAGCGGTGTACCCACCGAGGGACCCAAGGCTCCCCAAAACATCCATAACGTACATCTTGGATAGGGATTGAAGCAGCCTCTCCGTACCCGACCTGGTATTCCTGGTCGACAATGGCAAAGACTTAGCTAGAATGGAGGAACACTACGGATCTCTGAGGGACACCTATAACTGCTGAGTCCACCCGGTCCACTACCCGTAAACTGTATACCATGTACTGCCTGCTGGTTACAGTAAAGACCCGTTACAGAGACTTTCAGTGTCCGTGCTTCCTTATGATTGAATCCGTCCGCACACAAGGTAACCGCAGCTGCCGCACAACATCTTAAGCAGCTCCAGCCTCCGGGGATCACCGCTCAGCCTGTGGGGAGCGTTCCATCTTGCTGCTGTCCATCCCCCGGAGGTTCCGCAGCGTCGGTAACGATTACCGAACTACTCATAGGTGGCGTCACAAATAAATTAACCCCTTTAATCTGTTCCTACAAGACGTCTGCAACTTTTGATCTGCACTCAACCGGGCCCAAGTACCGGCAGGCGCGGCCCACCCGTGACAAGGAGGAAGAAGCTACAGCCTGTCTAAACCGGAGTCCACGGGCTTGCGGTGAGTCAGTTCCCTTTAAGTTTTTTCATAGTGATAACATTTTCCTGTCTTTTCCTTGCATATGCTTCACACAGTTGTTCTAAAGAATGGGTCAAACATTCTTTGCACAAACTGCTTAAGATTACAGAGAAAAAAAAATAGAGAACTTAACTGATGCACTGGCCAAAGCATGTGATCCCGATAACTAACGTCAAAGTGTTCTCATTTTATTGGGACCTGACCTAATGCCTCTGCTTTGGCCAGTGCATCAGTTAAGTTCTCTATTTTTTTTCTGTAATCTTAAGCAGTTTCTGCCGTGCCTGTTTGCAACATTCACACTTGCATTAGTTTTACACATAGCCTTGCCATTGTATTCATTAGCCAGTATGCTAGTTCATTTTCATATGTTTTTTTCTACCTAGCACCTTTCACATATAGGTGTCACCAGTTAATTCTAACTATTAGTATTGCTATTATTTTTGACTGAGCACCTTCCCCGCCCCATAGCCATGTTAAAACCTCTATTTTATTGTAGCCTAGATCCTAGACACACCCTTACAAGCAGGTTTTAATTGCACCTAGTGGCATATAACACCCATGCACGCAATTCAGACTGCAAGCAGAGACATTACATTAGGACCCGATAAAGTGAGAACACCTTGACGTTGGATATCGGGATCACATTCTTTGGCCAGTGCATCAGCTAAGTATTTAATCTCTGTAATCTTAAGCATTTTCTGCTATGCCTGTTTGCCCCATTCACATTTGCATTAGCTTTACACATAGCCTTGCCACTTGCATTCATTAGCCAATATGCTAGTTCATTTTCATTTAGTGTCAGTGTGCAGCAGATCTCCTCATATATAATGTTTTTTTTCTAGCTAGCACCTTTCAAGTATAGGTGTCGCCAGTCAATTCTAACTATAAGTCTGTGAAAAGCATGCTGAGAGATGGAGGTTTTGTGATGCAGCATTCTTTGCCATAAGTCTGATACATTACAAGAAAGTTCACATTTCATTCTTTCAAGGCTTTCTTTAACCTTCCATGTAAGCTTGGCACAGCATTTAGCCTTCTCACTAGAGTTGAGAGCCATACTTTCTACATCTGATTGTGGACCTTGCAAAGACTGTGAAGCTTTCCCTTCAAACATGGCACCTCAGGGGCAGAATAGACTATATAGAGATGTGGGCTGCTGGTTTCCTTGCAAGATATATACATAAGGAAACTGAGCTGTCAATGTTTTACTCACAATAATGATTTCTTACTGTGATAAGACCTTCTATTGTCTGTTGCTGTAGCTCAATAGAAGCTGTAATCTGACTTTACACGTGTATCTGGTCAATATATTTTCTGTCTCCATATCTAGGCTGGAATCATGGGGCTCCTTAGACAGCATTTCTATGTCTATGAACCAATACTCACACAGATAACTTTGTCAGAAAGAACTGCAGAGGCACATATGAAGAGATCCCAGCAAATTATTCTTAGATTAAATTCTTGTATAATAACTGCAGCAGGTGAGCAGAGAATTCTGAAGCAGGGATGTACGTGTACCATGAGTGATGGCTGACAAACACTGACTGGGGAAGAAGGGAGGGGTTCTTTAAATCAGAACTAGGCTGCAGGGAGAGAGGCAGGATGAACTTCAAAAAAGGCATATCTGATTGCAATATAACAACAATACAGTATGGTATGATTCCCAAGTCATGGGACACAACAGTATCTCTGTATATCATATTGAGCCTGAATTGCAAGACATTACAATGAACTATCAAATAAAGAAAATTCTCCCATTCACTAAAGTGCAGCTTGTGGTTTATTAATTTTACTGCTGCCTTTAATGATACAGGTTAGGGGTTCAAGCCCCATGAAGACCAGAATTGAAGAAAATAATTGTTCACTTAAATGACAGAGCAGAGAGATTCTGGTCTCACCCCTATTGTTCGGGCAGGAAGAGGAGAAACATTATAGGGGCAATGAACACAGGCAGTAAAGACAAGTGAAGCCTTAACTGCAGAAGACTGTGTGGTGCACCTGCATCTTGGTGACCACAGTGGTACTGCACCTACTCCACAGGTGTTGTGCTATGCTTTCAGGTAAGTCAGAAACACCAATCTGAGACACACTAAAACCACATCCAACACCCATCCCAACCCCAGACAAGGGAGATGCAGGGTGGAAGAAGCTCCTTGATAGGGCAGACCCCATCTGCTGGTTGGAGGAACAAGTAGGTTGACGGGGTGGAGGAAGTGAGAGTGAGAAGAAGGTGTTAAGAGAAGTAAGGAGAGGAAACAAGGTGGAGTTCTAAGAGATGCTGGGGCTGGGACCTAGTGGGACCAGTGGGTAGGTCAGCCGCGAACCCCCAGTTCAGAGAACCTTGAATCTAAGGCCGACTTTCAGGTTGGGTAGAAGAACTGGCAGCAAAGGGGTGCCGGTCCCAAATTGAACTGAATTCTTTAAGATTGGCCAAGAAATCAGAGGTCATTGAACTGCACGTGCAGTGGCCAACACCGTGGACTAACCCGGCCCCAGTACAGACTCCATGGGCTATAACCTGCAACAACATCGCAGTAAAGTTTTGGAAACTGCAGAAACGTGAGTGTGTGTTCCTTAACCCGTCTCCACTAACATCCTTTACTATTACATCCACAATAGACTATAATAACCACTGCCCCGGGGACCTTGCTTCTACCTACGGAGAGCAGTACCATCTAAGCTGCCTAACATCATCCCCGGAGGTTCTGCAGCAGCGGTGGTCCCCCATGCTGACCACACACCGTGGGTAGCGTCACGACAAACTATTATTCCCTGTAAATACCCCCTTTTACTTGCCAGGGCCCGGGACACGGTCCGGACCAGGACCCCGTGACATCCCCATTAGCAAACCCGGTCCGGTTCCGAGTACCCCCGTCCCAATAGGCTCAACAACCTGGCGTCACGAACAGGATCTACCGTGCCCGGTAAAACGGGCATTGTGTGCCGTGAATAATGTGAAAACTGTTTTTGAACTGCGCCATACAAACTGTATTTTTGGAAATCCGCCATTTTGCAGCGCGCGGGAAAGAAAGGGGTCGGTACCCTGCAGTGGCGCAAACTCAGCCTCCTCCCTTGGTGCTGACGACATCCGGGGAAGAAGATCCCTGGTGTACCGCGGAACCTCCCAGAGACATCAGGACGGAAGCGGAAGACGGAGGACGAACGTTAACTAAGGGGGCACAAGATGTCGCAGCCCGATGCACAAGACGGCGATAGAGCAGCCGGTGGAGCTGCAGCGCCGGATCAAGTGATAGCACCCGGCGGTGCAGTGGCGCAAGGAACAGTACCTATCATGCCGTTCCTGATATAGTATACTCCAGGGGCGATGTGGCTGCCCCAATACTCCTGTGAGCCTAATACACTTACTGACTCTCTGCAAAAGATAAAAGCGTATTATGTGATGTATCCCCTTACTGAAGCCCAGCGTGTAGGGATGATTATGGGACAATTAACGGGCAATGCACAGCGGGAGGTTGCGTCCTGGCTGGACACAGATAAGGACTCTGTAGAGCATCTGGTAGCTGGACTTAAAGCAACGTTTGAATCTATTGCTGATACCCGGGCTAAGATGAGGTTCTTTTCATGCCACCAGAAACCTAAAGAGAGTGCCAGAGACTTTGCCTTGAATCTGCAGGAAGCACTCAAAACCCTTAAACTGGCAGAACCTGCTTTAGCCCCGGGAGCTGATAAAATGCTACTTGATCAATTCATAGAGGGCCTCCTATCTCCTTCCCACAGAGGACAGCTGAGCATGATAGTACTGCAGAACCCTGACATGACATTTGCTGAGTTGAAAGACATAGCTATTCGTCTGCAGCAGTTAGAAGAGACCCGGGAATTAACATCTGTACCGGACCCTGCAGCAGCACCTCAGCAACCGGCAGCGCCAGCGACATCTGCCATGTCAGCAACTGCTGCTGAAACGGGGAATCAATCTCCAATGCGGCCCTCAATCAAAAGCTAGATGCCCTGACAGACACCGTGATCTCAATGGCTCAAGTCATCAAGGAGCTGCGAGAGTCCAAGCCTGCACCCAAGATCCAGTTGGCGACCAGCAGAGAGGATGTCCCGTGGATGAGGCCCAGAATATACCCAGCAGCAAAAGGACGACTAAGCGATCGCTATCAACCAGATGGACAGCCCATTTGCCGCCGTTGCCAGAAACCAGGTCACCTTGGCCGAGAGTGTGCTGCTTTAAACGACGATTCCCTGGCAGGCGGACCGCTCCTCAGGAATGAATGCTACAGGTCCCTCAGCCTGGTTTGACAGATTCATGGGAGGACAGCCGGTGATCCCTATCGTGTTGGATGGCATTCCCTTTAGTGCCTTGTTGGATACCGGGTCCCAAATAACATCGATTCCACATGTTCTATATAAAAGGTACTGGGCTGATGCAGACATTACTAGTTCTCCAACTGACTTTACAATGGACATATAGGCTAGTAATGGACAGTTAATACCACAGGTTGGGTTTAGAGAAATGAGTATTCAGATTGGGAAGGTAGAATTGCAAAACCAGGGTATTATAATCATAGACGTTAACCGGCAAAATCGTGAGCCAGTGATGCTGCTAGGAATGAATGTAATTGAGAAATGTGGTTCCGAAGTGTTAAGTGTTTTGCAGCAAATCGCTGAGGCTGCCGGAACCAGACAACAGAGGCTTCTGCACAAAGAGATGAAAGCCCTGATGTTGAAGCAACAGGTAGAAATCTCCGGAGGTGAGATCGGCAGTGTACGAGTAAGTGATCCAATACCCATTGTAATACCTCCCAAAACTGAAATGTTGGTCTGGTGTAGAGCCGCAATAGGCATCAAAGGGCGAGACTATCAAGCCCTGGTAGAACCCGTGTACTCAGACAGTAGACCTACCATACTCACAGCTAGAGGAGTGGTTGAGGTACACCGGGGAAGAGTGCCATTATGCCCATTAAACTGCGGAGAGGATGAGATCATATTACCAAAGTATGATACCATGGCTAAGTTGTACAAGGTTGATAACAATAACATCACAGCCGTCGAGCCCTTGGACCCGTCAAGTCAGGCGGATGACAATGGCTCAGGGGAAAAGCTGGAGGATTGGTGCCAAAAGTTGCATGTAGGTACCAGCTCTACACCTCCCCGTCACAAGTATGGAGTATACCGGGTAGTGAAAGAATATGAGCAAATATTCAGCAAACACCCGTTAGATTTTGGGCAAATTAAAGGGGTAGAGCACACAGGTAAACATCTGCCTATAAAAGAGAGGTATAGACCATTACCACCCGCTCACTACCAAACCACCAAAGACATGCTCAAAGAAATGAAATCTGTAGGGGTAATAAGAGACAGTTGTAGCCCCTGGGCAGCACCTCTAGTGTTAGTTAAAAATAAGGACGGGACCTGAGAATGTGTGTAGATTACCGGCAGATTAACCGCATCACACATAAGGATGCATACCCATTACCTAGGATTGAGGAGTCATTAGCTGCATTAAAATCTGCTAACTACTTTTCCACCCTTGATCTGACTAGTGGGTATTGGCAGGTTCCTGTGGCCGAGGCCGACAAGGAGAAGACAGCGTTTACTACGCCGATGGGCCTCTGTGAGTTCAATTGCATGCCGTTTGGACTCTGCAACACACCCGGGACCTTCCAACGCCTGATAGAGAGCTGCCTAGGACATAAGAACTTTGAAACTGTCCTCCTGTACCTAGATGATGTCATAGTCTACTCCAAGACGTATGAGCAACATCTACAAGACCTAGCAGAAGTGTTCGAAGCCTTATCCAAATACGGCATGAAAATCAAGCCATACAAGTGTCACCTTCTCAAACCTAAGGTACAGTACCTGGGACATGTCGTGAGTTCAGGGGGAGTAGCACCGGATCCTGATAAAGTCACAGTGATAAGGGATTGGCCAAGACCTATGAACGTGAAAGAAGTGAGGCAATTCCTGGGCCTGGTAGGCTATTATAGAAGATTTATCAGTGGATTCACGAAGCTAGCAGCTCCCCTGCAAGACATCCTGGTAGGACAGTCAAGAAAGTCTGCAACCCGTAATCCTCCTTTCCAGTGGAGTGAAGAGAAGGAAGACTCCTTCAACAGGCTGAAATGTGCAGTGACGGGAGAAGAGATCCTGGCATACCCTGATTACCATCAACCGTTCATTCTATACACGGATGCCAGCAACGTGGGACTGGGAGCAGTATTGTCACAGAAGCAAGGAGGCAAAGAGAGAGTTATTGCCTTTGCAAGTAGGAAGCTCTGGCCTACAAAAGAAATCCCGAGAACTACAGCTCCTTCAAGTTAGAACTACTGGCAGTAGTTTGGGCTGTAACGGAACGTTTCAAGCACTACTTGGCAGCTGCAGAATTCACCATCTACACGGATAACAACCCGTTGACTCACCTGGATACAGCAAAATTAGGTGCCTTGGAGCAGAGATGGATAGCCCGGCTGTCTAACTACAATTTTGTCATCAAATATAGGGCAGGCCGCAAGAACGGGAACACAGATGCCTGATCCCGATGCCACACCTGAAAGATGTGGAAGAGTTGGAAGAGATTGAACTACCGGCCTTTTATCGTTCGACGGAAGAAAAGTATCAACCCGGCATCTACCAGAGAGAACAAAAGGCGAATCTTAACCCGTTAAGACACCATGGATGGGCTGACACCCAAGATACTGATCCAGCTGTGAAGATAGTGAAAGAACTGCTTACACAACCAGGTGCATACCCTAACTAGAATGCCCCAGCTGAAATTATACAGCTCTGAAAAGAAGGAGGCAAGTTGTTCCTGTATCAAGAGAAGCTCTGCAGAAGGCATACCAATCCCAAAATACATGAACTGGTCTGGCAGATAATCGTACCCAAGCAAGACATCAGAATGGTCTTAGAAGCCTACCACGACGGTGCAGGTCATTTCGGATGGAAGAAACTGGAGGCAATCCTGAGAGAGAGATTCTATTGGGTTGGCATGAGAAGATCAATTGAACTTTGGTGTAGAAGATGTGTCGCATGCAACCTCAGAAGGAAAGATCCACAGAAAGCTCCGCTCCAATCCATCATAACCAAGCAACCACTTGAGCTAGTCACGTTAGATCATGTCAAGTTGTCACCAAGCCGGTCAGGCTATGTCTATGCCTTAATCATCGTGGACCATTACTCACGCTTCTTACTGGTGGTACCCGTCAAAGATCTGACAGCGAAGACGGCAGCAAAAGCATTCCAGATGCATTTCTGTAGACCGCATGGTTACCCAAAACAAGTCCTTGCAGACCAAGGTCCAGCTTTCGAATCAGAATTATTCAAGGAATTTTGTAATATGTACGGTTGTAAGAAAATCCACACAACATACCATCCCCAAACAAATGCCTTATGCGAGAAGATGAACCATATTGTAATTGAACTGTTAAAGACCTTACCAGAATCAGAAAGAAATCAGTGGCCAGATAAATTACCCGATTTGGTAGACTTATATAACCATGTTCCAGTGGGTTCTACAACATGCACTCCAGCCTACCTTATGCGTGCAAGACCCGGTAAGCTACCAATTGATTTAGAAATGGGAATCGTAAAACCAGATACAGAAGTAGAAGAATCAGATTGGGATACCAAACGTCAGCAACAGTACCGTCAAGTACAAGAATGTGTAGAAAGAAACCTTCAGCAAGCTAGAGCAAGACAAGAGAAAGCCTTTAACCAACATGCTCGAGCAACACCATTACAAACTGGTGACCAAGTTCTCAAGAGAAAGAGACGCTCTAACAAATTGGACAATCAGTGGGAATCCATCCCATACACAGTCTTACCATCTAACTTGGAGAATGTTAAAACCTGTTTAATAAGTAAAGATGAAGGAAGAACTTCGGCAGTTGTATCAAGAGATCAGCTCAAACTGTGTCCTGAATCCCTGAAGACACCTGAAATAACAGAACCTGTACAGGTCCAACCTATCCAAGAGAAAGAAAAAGAAGATGAAGTATTCTATACAGTACTAGGAGATGTCCCCAAAACATGGCCAAATTACTACGGAGCAGTTGTAGTAACAATGATTGCATGTGTGGCGCCCCTGCGGGTATGCGCCACAGAATGGTATTACACTTGAATATAAAATGTGTTTTTCCTTGTAAGTTGCTAGGTTAGGATTTAAATCTTATGGAGTCTATTTTTAGCACTCACTTAGGACCGCACCACTTAGTGTAGGGGGAACTGGGAATATGGTAGGTTCCACAGGTGGTGGGCGGAGCTTAGGATAGAGCAGAGTGACAGTTGAGATTTTACCTGAGTCGGTGCTGGGAAGGCAGACCGTGTGGTCACGCCTGGCGGCTCAGCTGAGTGGAGGGTACCCCATCTTTATGAGGGGACCCAGGACAGATGGCAACGGACCAAGACTGGTAGGAGCCAGCTGGTCATGTTGAGGGTACACAGGTGACACGGACTACCGAGGCAGCCAGGAGTTCAGCCCTGACTGCGAAGCCGACGAGCTGCAGGCCCAACAGGACCGGGTTGCTGACAGCCCCACAAAGGTACCTCACCCCTCATGCCCAAAAGACGGTCCTACACTAGTGAGGAAAGACTGAAACCCGGTGTCAGGTGGGAAACTTGTGCGTTCCTGCTGTTCCCATTTGGACCGGTAATAGTCAAGTTAAGCCTACTAGACACAGACTGCAGGACTGGCGGGTGAGCTCTTCAAAGGTGGGAAAGACAGAAAGATCTAGAAAGAGAATAGAAACCCTGAAAGACAGAGAAAGAATATCTAATGACTCCTTAAGAGAAATCCTGAGTTGGTAACAACACCCTAAACCAAACTGTACCGTGTATTGTCATGCTATCAGCCGGTACCGAGTAAAGCAAAGTTAAAATGGAAACGGTTTCTGTTATTCTTCCTGCCGCAGCTCAAAGGACTTAACATCAGCAACATCAACAGCAGAGGGGTAAGAACTGCACCACCATTTACCATCACTGTCCTCCCTCACCGTCTCATCACCACAGCTGCCTTGAGGTAAAGCTCCACCTGTGGGGAGCTGTACCACACACTGCTGCCCCCTTCATCACCTCAGCGGCCGGCTGGCAGCGCCGGTACCACCTTACCGGACTCTACAAGTGGCGTCACGTTCCCCTGTAAATAACCCCTTTCACCCCCACCGTTTTACCATCAACACCTGGTATAATTGTTCGCCAGGGCACGGCACCGGGGATACCGACCACCCGTGACATCCCACACAGAAGCCCCGGTGACCGAGTGCACCCTAGCTCTGGTTGAAACACATTCCCTTCAATGGTGGAACCAACACCAGAACCCGTGTTACCAGAAGAAGACCCAAGACTTGAAGAACTGGAAGTGGAATCCGAAGAGGAAGAACAAATTCCTGGTCCTAGTGAACTTGCCAGTCCTGCAGTCAGATCTCCATCTGTCACAGTACCAAACACCCCAAATAGGTACACGTCCACTCACACTATTAGGCTAAGTCCACCAACATTGTGCAGATCAGAGCGTAGTCCCCAAGGTCAGTTACCAGCTAGGTACAAAGAGTAAAAAGGTGAAATTAAATGTGTAATGTAAATATGTTTGTTTGAAATGTAAAATTGAACCCGGTAGACCATGTCCAAGAGGGTGTAGGAACTGGATTGACCCCCATGTACATTAAGTTAGGGAAAGCAAGTGCCTGGGGGTGGTGTAGTGAATCCAGGCCTCCTAAGCAGAAATGCCCGTGGACAAATGTACATAGTTAGTGCAACGTTAAAAAGCCCAGTACCTACAGAGATTATCCTGTATGAACTTTGAACTTTTCTCATTATACTTATGGACCATATATACCACGGACTGGTTGTGGTAAGAACTCTCTTGTATATATTTATCAGCCCGGAGGCAATAGACTAAACCCCCGGAAAAACTGCTTTTTGAATTTTTGGACTCTTTTCAACTTTTAGTACCGTAATTTTTGTACTTTCTACTTTTAAGTCTATGTAAATTTTAATTGTGTTAATTGTTTGTTTACTTGTTTTTCCACAGTCCTGGAGTACTGTATTTAACTAAGGGGCAATGTGGCACCCCAGGGGTTAATATGCCACAGTAACATCACACGGGTTCCCTCCCCACAACACACTGACTTACACTAGCACCTCTGGGCCAGGAGGGGGAGCACAACCAGCTCCCTTATATACTCCAGATCCACAGGAAGAAGTTAGTTAGTCTCTAGAGGAGAGTGCTAGAGAGAGACCAGTTCCTGGGAGAACTGAGGGAGATTGTGGTGTAAAGAAGCTGCGCCAGGCTTTTCCACAATCAGTCCATCGATTCCAGGCCTAGCTAGGGTCTGAGGAGAGAAGAACTAAATGACAGAGAAACACATCTGGGAGCTTGAGTGCCATCATCACTCACCCCAGAGGAGCGCACAGAACGGACACCGGATCCGACACTGTGACTGACACACACAGCACAGTGAATCCAGGAGCAGTGGAGTCTCTAGACCACCACAGTACCAGAGCAAAGCAACACGGCGGAATCAGTACAGCACAGAAGACTCAAGTTGCCTAGCCAAGGGGTACCAGAAGAGAGAAAGAGAGAGTGAGACAGTGCTAGCAGCTCAGCTAGAAGCAGCAGCAGGGACACACACACACAGCGCAGCACGAGGAAGCTGAGGACCCGGACAGGGTGGGAGAAACCCGGCTCCAGTACAGACTACGACTATAACCTGCAACAACATTGCAGTAAAGCTTTACTATTACATCCACAATAGACTATAATAACCGCTGGCCCGGGGACCTTGCTTCTACCTACGGAGAGCAGTACCATCTAAGCTGCCTAACATCATCTCAGGAGGTTCTGCAGCAGCGGTGGTCCCCCATACTTGCCAGGGCCCGGGACATGGTCCGGACCAGGCCCTCAGTGACATCCCCAGTAGCAACCCGGTCCGGTACCGAGTACCCCCGTCCCAGTGGGCTCGACATTTACATGCAATTGACTATTCGTCAGTGAAAGTAATGGACCGGACAAGTGCAGCCAGCTGCCTGCAAGAAATCTAGAGAGGTTACAGTAATGATATTGACTTGTATTAAAAGGTCTGCCCAGGCACTATTCAAGGGTACTATTATTATCATACTGAAAAATAACCTGACAGAGTCACTTTAAATATGTACAACATGGAACAAGCATCACAAAATGAAGCAGCAAAGGCAGATGTGGAAAATAAAGCAACTGATGCTGCATAGTAATGCATAGAAGGAGTCACTCAGTATTGGGACCAGTTCTGGTGTTCACTAAGGTGCCAATTCATGAAGGTATTAGTTCCATATTACATAATATTCTTCCTTATTTTGTATAGACCCATCTATTAGTACACAGCTTCAATCCTTGGGCTATTTGCACAAAGGGCATTTTTGCTGCTGTTTTTTTGAGGGGTTTTTTGGTGCACTTGTCACAAAACTGCATACAATTCCTTATGCCAGCAAAATCAATGAGAATTCTGAAGTTTTGTGCACATGTTGCTTATTTTGTCTTTGTAGATTTGGTGCAGAAATAAATCTGCAGCATGTCAATTAGTGCTTTGTTTTTGCAGCATATTTCAACCAGAAATGCATGACAAACACATGTAAAAATGCATCAAAAACTCAGAAAAAGTGTCAAAAACGTATCACATTAAGGCTAGGGTCACACTTGGGACCTAGCATCCGTTGGCCGGAAGCATTAACGAATCCTGTTTTTCCCCTCGCCATTTGTATGGCAATTTTCTGATCTTTAGCACAAGCATTAACGCATGCATTAACACATGGTACATACAGTTAGGGCCAGAAATATTTGGACAGTGACACAATTTTGGCGAGTTGGGCTCTGCATGCCACCACATTGGATTTGAAATGAAACCTCTACAACAGAATTCAAGTGCAGATTGTAACGTTTAATTTGAAGGGTTGAACAAAAATATCTGATAGAAAATGTAGGAATTGTACACATCTATTTACAAACACTCCACATTTTAGGAGGTCAAAAGTAATTGGACAAATAAACATAACCCAAACAAAATATTTTTATTTTCAATATTTTGTTGCGAATCCTTTGGAGGCAATCACTGCCTTAAGTCTGGAACCCATGGACATCACCAAACGCTGGGTTTCCTCCTTCTTAATGCTCTGCCAGGCCTTTACAGCCGCAGCCTTCAGGTCTTGCTTGTTTGTGGGTCTTTCCGTCTTAAGTCTGGATTTCAGCAAGTGAAATGCATGCTCAATTGGGTTAAGATCTGGTGATTGACTTGGCCATTGCAGAATGTTCCACTTTTTTGCACTCATGAACTCCTGGGTAGCTTTGGCTGTATGCTTGGGGTCATTGTCCATCTGTACTATGAAGCGCCGTCCAATCAACTTTGCAGCATTTGGCTGAATCTGGGCTGAAAGTATATCCCGGTACACTTCAGAATTCATCCGGCTACTCTTGTCTGCTGTTATGTCATCAATAAACACAAGTGACCCAGTGCCATTGAAAGCCATGCATGCCCATGCCATCACGTTGCCTCCACCATGTTTTACAGAGGATGTGGTGTGCTTTGGATCATGTGCCGTTCCCTTTCTTCTCCAAACTTTTTTCTTCCCATCATTCTGGTACAGGTTGATCTTTGTCTCATCTGTCCATAGAATACTTTTCCAGAACTGAGCTGGCTTCTTGAGGTGTTTTTCAGCAAATTTAACTCTGGCCTGTCTATTTTTGGAATTGATGAATGGTTTGCATCTAGATGTGAACCCTTTGTATTTACTGTCATGGAGTCTTCTCTTTACTGTTGACTTAGAGACAGATACACCTACTTCACTGAGAGTGTTCTGGACTTCAGTTGATGTTGTGAACTGGTTCTTCTTCACCAAATAAAGTATGCGGCGATCATCCACCACTGTTGTCATCCGTGGACGCCCAGGCCTTTTAGAGTTCCCAAGCTCACCAGTCAATTCCTTTTTTCTCAGAATGTACCCAACTGTTGATTTTGCTACTCCAAGCATGTCTGCTATCTCTCTGATGGATTTTTTCTTTTTTTTCAGCCTCAGGATGTTCTGCTTTACCTCAATTGAGAGTTCCTTTGACCGCATGTTGTCTGGTCACAGCAACAGCTTCCAAATGCAAAACCACACACCTGGAATCCACCCCTGACCTTTTAACTACTTCATTGATTACAGGTTAACGAGGGAGACGCCTTCAGAGTTAATTGCAGCCCTTAGAGTCCATTGTCCAATTACTTTTGGTCCCTTGAAAAAGAGGAGGCTATGCATTACAGAGCTATGATTCCTAAACCCTTTCTCAGATTTGGATGTGGAAACTCTCATATTGCAGCTGCGAGTGTGCACTTTCAGCCCATATTATATATATAATTGTATTTCTGAACATGTTTTTGTAAACAGCTAAAATAACAAAACTTGTGTCACTGTGCAAATATTTCTGGCCCTAACTGTATATGCACCATGCGTTAACGCATTCTTTCCCATAGACTCCCATGTTAAACGCATGCGTTTTCCCACAAGCACCAAAAAACGTTGCAAACCATGTTTTTAGCGCAACTAGCAAAAAAGCATTGCGTCAAATGCATTGCACTTTTGCAATGCGTTTTTTTGCATTGGAGTCTATGGGTGCGTTAACGCATGCGTTTTTACATGTGAAAATTTGCAGGACCTAGCTCACTGCGCCACACTGATGAGGGGCAACAACCCCGAAACAGCTGTCTGTGGTTGGATACCTAGTCCATGGTAAACCCCTGGCCATATCTTCAAGCTCGCAAGGGCTGGATAGTGACTTAAGGGCTACTAATACCCTGGGCTAGGTCCTTCCCTGGTGGGATAACTGGCTGGTGTCCATGTTGTAGACTCTTAACCGAGGCTCCATGGACTTCATCTGCATATTCAAATTCTAGGGAGCAATGCACCTTGGGTTTCAATGTGTTTGAGTGCTTTAACTGGTGCCCGCAGTGTTATCCTCCACTGGTCTCCACAAGGTCAGTGGGTGCTTTGTGATGTCTGTTGATCAAGCATTGCTCCCACCCAGCCAGAATCCTGCGCCACACTGATGAGGGGCAACAACCCCGAAACAGCTGTCTGTGGTTGAATATCTAGTCCATGGTAAACCCCTGGCCATATCTTCACGCTCGCAAGGGCTGGATAGTGACTTAAGGGCTACTAATACCCTGGGCTAGGTCCTTCCCTGGTGGGATAACTGGCTGGTGTCCATGTTGTAGACTCTTAACCGAGGCTCCATGGACTTCATCTGCATATTCAAATTCTAGGGAGCAATGCACCTTGGGTTTCAATGTGTTTGAGTGCTTTAACTGGTGCCCGCAGTGTTATCCTCCACTGGTCTCCACAAGGTCAGTGGGTGCTTTGTGATGTCTGTCTATCAAGCATTGCTCCCACCCAACCAGAATCCTGCGCCACACTGATGAGGGGCAACAACCCCGAAACAGCTGTCTATGGTTGGATACCTAGTCCATGGTAATCCCCTGGCCATATCTTCAAGCTCGGAAGGGCTGGATAGTGACTTAAGGGCTACTAATACCCTGGGCTAGGTCCTTCCCTGGTGGGATAACTGGCTGGTGTCCATGTTGTAGACTCTTAACCGAGGCTCCATGGACTTCATCTGCATATTCACTGTATAAGGGTTAAGGGTCTCGGGGTGCTGTCTTACCAGCAGCTCAGCCTCACAGCGGATGGTCGTCACACCTGGCTTTTTTATGTCTCAGGGTAAGAAGTGGGGTCTTCCTGGGTATCCTACCATACAGTCCTTTTTCATTCAGACGCCTACGGATAGTAAGGGTTGACAATGTTGTACCCTCGGACTGCAGGGCAGCTTGAACTTGTTTGGATGTTAGTCGAGGTTCTTTATCCACCATCCGCACAATCTTGCGTTGAAATCTCTTGTCAATTTTTCTTTTCCGTCCACATCTAGGAAGATTAGCCACAGTGCCATGGGCTTTAAACTTCTTGATGACACTGCGCACGGTAGACACAGGAACATTCAGGTCTTTGGAGATGGACTTGTAGCCTTGAGATTGCTCATACTTCCTCACAATTTGGTTTCTCAAGTCCTCAGAGAGTTCTTTGGTCTTCTTTCTTTTCTCCATGCTCAATGTGGTACACACAAGGACACAGGACAGAGGTTGAGTTAACTTTAATCCATGTCAACTGGCTGCAAGTGTGATTTAGTTATTGCCAACACCTGTTAGGTGCCACAGGTAAGTTACAGGTGCTGTTAATTACACATATTAGAGAAGCATCACATGATTTTTCTAACAGTGCCAATACTTTTGTCCACCCCCTATTTTATGTCTGGTGTGGAATTATATCCAATTTGGCTTTAGGACAATTCTTTTTGTGTTTTTTTCATTGAAGACAAATTAAATGAAGGTAATAATACCAAAGAATTTGTGATTGCAATCATTTTCAGGAAGAAACTGAGTATTATCTGACAGAATTGCAGGGGTGTCAATACTTTTGGCCAACACTGTAGATAGCATAGATAGATGTTAGAATAGCTAAATCAGGCTTACCAGTGTCCTGCTTGCTTGCTTCCGGGGCCACCAATTAGGCATCATGCATACGCACTGCACTGAGTGGCAACAGCCAATCACAGATGCTCACTCTCTGTGAAAGCCTCTGTGATTGGCTGTTGCAATCAGACTTCATTACTACAATCTGAAGGTGATTGTATGGCAACCAACCAGTCATCACACTGTATTAAATAATTAAAAAAAATACCTGGGGAGTTGCAGTATTTATCAATCTAGCCCAGTGAAAGTGGACAGCTGTGAGCTGCCACGCTCAGCTGCCTAATTTTACCTTGGCTGGCAAAAAATCATAGGCTTCACCCTAATTTTAATTACCAGCTAGGGTAAATCTAGGCAGCTGAGAGCTTGTATTTTTAGTGGGGTGAAGTCCCATTGTTTTAGGCCCCCCACACTAAAGAATACACTAAAGAAACTAAAGAATAGCAGCCTGCAGCTGGCACTAAAGATGGAACATCCATCATAGTGCCATTTTCAGGTGGTTTACCTGGCTCTTCATGCAGCCTGAGGGGTGGTTGCATGCAGGGTAATAAGGGATTACCGTATATACTCGTGTATAAGCCGAGTTTTTCAGCCCAAAATTTGGTCTGAAAAGTCTCCCCCTCGGCTTATACACGAGTCAATACGGGTGGGGGCTGTGTCCGGGGCTGTGAAGGCTGCAGGAGGCGGGGGGGGCTGCTGTATGAGCGGCCCCATCACGTGGGGCCGCTCATTAAATATGCACTGCTTCCCCCTGTCAATCAGCGGCAGGGGGAAGCAGAGCATATAGCCCCCAAATGCTGGCACTCGCCCCCCCTTGTAAGGGCCCCCCCCCCCCCCCGCTGCTTATATATTACCATCCCGGTCTTCTGATCCGCGCCGCTCCTCGGTGCTGCTTCTTCATCCTCCCGTCCTCGCTGCATCCGGGATCTCCGGCCGTCGCAGCGATATGACGTCATCGCGCGACGGCCGGGGATCCCGGATGTAGCAGGACAGACGGACGGAGCAGCGAGGAGCACCGAGGAGCGGCGCGGATCAGAAGACCGGGATGGTAAGAGAAGCGGGGGGGGGGCCCTTGCAAGGGGGCGGGCGAGTGCCAGCATTTGGGGGCTGCTGGGGACCCCCTGGGGGCTGCTGTGTACCCCCTGGGGGCTGCTGGGGACCCCCAGGGGGCTGCTGTGTACCCCCAGGGGCCTGCTGTGTACCCCCTGGGGGCTGCTGGGTACCCCCAGGGGGCTGCTGGGTACCCCCTGGGGGCAGCTATATGTACCCCTGGGGGCCTGCTGTATACCACTGGGGCTGCTGTATACTACTGCTGGGGCTGCTATATACTACCACTGGGGCTGCTGTATACTACCACTGGGGCTGCTATATACTACCACTGGGGCTGCTATATACTACCACTGGGGCTGCTATATACTACCACTGGGGCTGCTGTATACTACCACTGGGGCTGCTGTATACTACCACTGGGGCTGCTGTATACTACCACTGGGGATTCTATATACTACCACTGGGGCTGCTGTATACTACCACTGGGGCTGCTGTATACTACCACTGGGGCTGCTATATACTACCACTGGGGCTGCTGTATACCACCACTGGGGCTGCTATATACTACCACTGGGGCTGCTATATACTACCACTGGGGCTGCTGTATACTACCACTGGGGCTGCTATATACTACCACTGGGGCTGCTATATACTACCACTGGGGCTGCTGTATACTACCACTGGGGCTGCTGTATACTACCACTGGGGAGGCCTGTATACCACTGGGGGGGCCTGTATACCACACTGCTGGGGGCTGTATACCTGTGCTGGGGTCCACCCTCGGCTTATACACGAGTCAATAGGTTTTTCCAGATTTTTGGGGCAAAAGTAGGGGGGTCGGCTTATACACAGGTCGGCTTATACACGAGTATATACGGTAATGCCAGTATTGTATTGTATTATAAGCTTGAGATTCTTAATGTGGGGCCAATATTAAGAATCTCAAATAAATAGTAAAGGAGTCCCAACACATATAGAAAATAACTTATTAGAAAAAAAAAAGGCATTTCTGGACTCCATCTATATTAACCCATCAACTCCCATATCCAGTGGCGTAACTTTAGGCCCTGGGGCCCTGATGCGAAAACTCCAATGGGGCCCCCAATTATTGCAAATCTTTAATATTATTAGTCTTTTTCTATGGGCCAAAGAGACTTTTGGGGCCCCCCTAGGCTGCAGGGCCCAGGTGCGATCGCAACCCCTGCACCTGTTGTAGTTACGCCCCTGCCCATATCCCTCCTAATTGCTATATTCTCTCTGCTGGACACAACACACTGTCAGCTCTGCTTCATCAGAAGCCACAGGGATCCTGTCCCTTTTGTATTTGAACACTGAATGAGTAAGAGCGGTAAGGTCACCTGAGGACACCGTTGCTATAGTAACTGCTAGCTAGCAGTTACTATGGCAACGGTGTCCTTGGGTGACCTCAGTTACTTCTGGCTTACCCACCCGCTATCCCCGTGGTCTCCAAGCACTGAATTAATGAGTCACGGGGATAGCAGCTAAATATGTCAATATCCGCAGCAAGAAAAGATATGCAGATGTGAGCGCACCCTAAGATATAGAACTGTACTATGTATGCCACTTTCTTCAGTCCCTATCAAAATGTACTAATTGCAAATAAGAGCACCTTTGAAGTCATCAATGACCAATCAGATGACCTCCATCATGTGACATGTCTCTCCTTGAGGTATCCTTTACTATTATAATAATAATAATATAATATTTATTCATTTATATAGCGCTATTAATTCTATATGAAACTATAAAAGCGCAATAGGGTCTTATTTTTTAAAACACTCTTGAAACAGATGTTACTGCTCTCCTGGATAGGTTGTGTGACACACAACCAGTATAAGCATATGGTATGGTTGCTGCAGGATCCACACTCCATGTTTACACGATGGCAACAGAAGACGAACCCAAAAGGACAGTGTTTATCTAATTCTGGTCTGCCGTACAATGAAAGGACCACATGGATCTCTTAAAGGGAACCAACCACCACAGATTACCCTAATACACAGTTAGTACATGTCCCTGCACCCTAAGGATACCTTTCCAGCACTGTTTTTGTGTAAAATCTTGCATTAGTATAACTGATATAAAGAGTTTATAAACTTACTAGCCTGGTGACTTCTGGGCGTATCCCTCCTTCTGTTATACTTCAGGGCTGTGCATTCATTGCATGGCTGTGCTCCCCCTCCCTATGTGCAGAGGAGATAACGATCACACCCATCAGGGCAGGGCAGCTGGCACGGAGGGAGGGGGAGCACAGACAGGCAATGCACAGCCCTGAAGTATAACAGAAGGAGGGATACGCCCAGAAGTCCTCAGGCTAGTAACTTTATAAACTCTTTATATCAGTTATACTAATGCAAGATTTTACACAAAAACATTGCTGGAAAGGTATCCTTAGGGTGCAGGGACATGTACTAACTGTGTATTAGGGTGATCTGAGGTGGTTGGTTCCCTTTAAGTAATGATGGCTTCATTCGACATGTTTCGGAGTGTTATCCCCTCTCCTTCCTCAGGAACCCAACAAACCACTCTGAAACGTGTCGAATAAAGCCATCATTACTTGAGAGATCCTTGTGGTCCTTTCATCATACAGCAGCTCGACTCAGATAAACACTGTCCTTTTGGGGTTCGTCTGCTATTAACCCCTTAAAGACCGAGTCACTTTGCAGCTTAATGACCAGACCATTTTTTGTAATTCTGACCAGTGTCTCTTTATGAGGTAATATCTTGGAATGCTTCAACGGATCCTAGCGATTCTGAAATTGTTTTTTCGTGACATATTGGGCTCCATGTTAGTAGAAAATTTAGGTTGATAATTTTTGTGTTTATTTGTGAAAAAAATCAAAAATCTGGCAAAAATTGTGAAAATTTTGCAATTGCAATTTTCATATTTTTTTTTTTATTCTGTTAAACCAGAGAGTTATGTGACACAAAATAGTTAATAAATCACATTTCCCACATGTCTACTTTACATTAGCACAATTTTGGAGAAAAAAATTTTTTTTGTAGGAAGTTATAAGGGTTCAAACTTCAACAGCAATTTCTCATTTTTTCAGCAAAATTTAAAAAAAAAACATTTTTTTAGTGACCACATCACATTTGAAGTCCCATTGAGGGGTGTACATGACAGAAAACACTCTAAAGTGACACCATTCCAAAAACGGCACCCCTCAAGCTACTCAAAACTACATTCAAGAAGATTATTAACCCTTCAGGTGCTTCACAGGAACTAAAGCAACATGGAAGGAAAAAATGGGCATTTTAATTTTTCCAACAAAAATGTTAATTTAGCCTCAATTCTTTTATTTTCACATGGGCAACAGGATAAAATGGATCCTACAATTTGTTGGGCAATTTCTTCTGAGTACACTGATACCTCATATGTAGTCATAAACCACTGTTTGGGCGCACGGCAGAGCTCAGAAGGGAAGGAGCGCAATTTGACTTTTGGAGCTAATTTTCCATTCAAAAAGTCAAATGGCGCTCCTTCCCTTTTGAGCCCTACCGTGCGCACAAACAGTGGTTTATGACCACATAAAAGGTATCGGTGTACTCAATTTTTAGGATCCGTTTTATCCTGTTCCCCATGTGAAAATGAAAACATTTAGGCTAAAAGAAACTTTTTGTGAAAAAAAAAGTACTTTTTCATTTTTACGGATGAATTTGTGAAGCACCTGGGGGTTAAATATGCTCATCACCCATCTAGATAAGTTCCCTGCAGGCTCTAGTTTGCAAAATGGGGTCACTTGTGGGGGAGCTCCAATGTTTAGGCACACAGGGGCTCTGCAAACGCGACATGGTGTCCGCTAACAATTTGAGCTGATTTTTCAAATTGTTAGCGGACACCATGTCGCGTTTGGAGAGCCCCTGTGTGCCTAAACATTGGGGTTCCCCCACAAGTGACCCAATTTTGGAAACTAGACCCCCCAGGGAACATATCTAGATGGGTGGTGAGCACGTTGAACCCCCAGATGTTTCACAAATTGATCTGTAAATATGAAAAAGTTCTTTTTTTTCACAAATTGTGTCTTTTTTTCATTTTTACGGATTAATTTGTGAAGCACCTGGGGGTTCAAAATGCTCACCACCCATCTAGATATGTTCCCTGGGGGGGGTCTAGTTTCCAAAATGGGGTCACTTGTGGGGGAGCTCCAATGATTAAGCACACAGGGGTTCTCGAAACGCGACATGGTGTCCGCTAACAATTTGAGCTGATTTTTCAGGCAAATTGGTAACGGACACCATGTCGCATTTGGAGAGCTCCTGTGTGCCTAAACATTGGAACTTTCCCACAAGTGGCCCCATTTTGCAAACTAGAGACCCCAGGGAACTTATCTAGATGGGTGATGAGCATATTTAACCCCAGGTGCTTCACAAATTGATCCGTAAAAATGAAAAAGTACTTTTTTTTTCACAAAAAAAATGTTTTTTCATTTTTGCGGATCAATTTGTGAAGCACCTGGGAATTCAAAGTGTTCACTATGCATCTAGATACGTTCCTTGGGGGGTCTAGTTTCCAAAATGGGGTCACTTGATGGGGAGCTGCAATGTTTAGGCACACAGGGGCTCTCCAAACGCAACATGGTGTTCGCTAACAATCTGAACTGATTTTTCATTCAAATTGTTAGCGGACACGATGTCGCGTTTGGAGAGTCTCTGTGTGCCTAAACATTGGAGCTTCCTCACACGTAACCCCATTTTGGAAATTAGACCCCACAGGGAACATATCTAGATGGTTGGTGAGCACTTTGATCCCCCAGTTGCTTCACAAATTGATCTGTAAATATGAAAAAGTACTTTTTTCCACAAAAATTTTCTTTTTCCATTTTTACGGATTAATTTGTGACGCACCTGGGTGTTCAAAGTGCGCACTATGCATCTAGATAAGTTCCCTGGGGGGTCTAGTTTCAAAAATGGGGTCACTTGTGGGGGAGCTCCAATGTTTAGGCACACAGAGGCTCTCCATATGCAACATGGTATCCGCTAACAATTGGAATTATTAGTGGACACCATGTTGCATATAAAGAGCCCCTGTGTGCCTAAACATTGGAGCTCCCCCACAAGTGACCCCATTTTGGACATAAGACCACCCAGGGAACTTATCTAGATGCATAGTGAGCACTTTGAACCCCCAGGTGCTTCACAAATTGATCCGTAAAAATGAAAATGACTTTTTTTTCACAAAAAATCTTCTTTTTCCCTTTTACGGACTAATTTGTAAAGCACATGTGTGTTCAAAGTGCTCACTATGTATCTAGATATGTTGCTTGGGGGGTCTAGTTTCCAAAATGGGGTCAATTGTAGGGGAGCTCCAATGCTCAGGCACACAGGGAGGGGCTCTCCATACGCGACATGGCTTCCGCTAACAATTGGAGCTAATTTTCCATTGAAATTGTTAGCGGACACCATGTCGCATATGGAGAACCCGTGTGCCACCAGCACAAGGGCAACTGGAAGAGTTGGGGTACAGCACCAAAAAATTCCGCCTCTAATGAATGCGCTATTTTTTTGGGTGGCTGTGGGTTGCAATTTGCTGCAAGGATTCTAGTCCGCCAGCTGCCAAGTTGTACCTGGCTGGCAACCAAAAATACAGCGAAGCCCATTTTTTGTAATTTTTAGAACTAATTCTAGAAAAAAAAATTACGTGGGGCTTCGTCATATATTTGGCCCAGCCAGGTACAACTAGGCAGCTGGGGGCTGGAATCCTCAGCATGGAAAGGCCCAAGCGTTCTGGGCCCCCCATGCTGTGAATTGCAGCCCGCAGCCGCCCCAGAAAATGGTGCAATCATTAAAAGCGCTATTTCCTGGCGCTGTACCCAGACTCTTCCAGTTGCCCTGGTGCTGGTGGCAAACTGGGTAATAACGGGGTTAACGCCAGCTTTGTATTGGCAGCTGGCACTAAGCCCGAGGTTCGTAATGTCGGGCCAATGTTAGACCTGGCCATTAGGAACCTCTAAGTCAATGATAAATAAGACACAACACACCGTGAAAAAAATAATTTTATTATAAGAAAAAACACTAAGTCATATTTTGACTCCATCTCTATTACCCCCCCATGCCCTCTGACGTAGTCCACAACGATGGTCCCACGACGGTCAGTCGCCTCCAGAGACTGCAGCAAAGGATTAAGGGTCCTTTAGCTGCAGTCTCTGGGGGAAGGTTCACACTGATGCTGCACTGTAGGGCAATGATCTGCCATACAGTACAGCTGTCAGGTTACCAGATGTCGCCATGGCAACCTCAGTGCTCTGAAACCAGGCGACCTCCCTGCACCGGCGACATCGCCCCTTTACATGAGGCGACTTAGGGGCGATGACGCCAGCGATAAGCCACACCCCCACATTGCCTCTGTTATGGGCGGCAATATTGCCCCGTGTGACGGGGCCCTTAGGTTGCCATGGTGACATCTAGTAACCTGACCCAAGTCCCAGAGATCACATGATCTCTGAAGCTTGGGTCAGGTTACCAGATGTCGCCATAGCAACCTCAGGTTGCTATGACAACCTTAGGGCCCCGTCACACAGGGCGACGGGGCTGGGGATGTCGGCGGCAAATGGCAGGGGCACGCACGCTCTTGCCGCCCCCGCCAGCGTCGCCATGCCCCGTTTAGATGGGGCGACTCCTCCAGCCCCGCGCCGGTGATCTCTCAGGCGGCATCACCGCCGGGGTGTCTGGAAACCCCAGCGGTGATGCAGGACAATGGGAGCCTATGACTCCCATCGCCTGACAGGTCGCCGGCGCCTGGTTACATGGGGCGATGTGTGTACATCGCCCCATGACGGTCACCTGGTTTCAGAGCAGTGCTCTGAAACCAGGCGACCTCCCGGCACCGGCGACATCGCCCCTTTACATGAGGCGACTTAGGGGCGATGACGCCGGCGATAAGCCACACCCCCACATTGCCTCTGTTATGGGCGGCAATATTGCCCCGTGTGACAGGGCCCTTAGGATGCCATGGTGCCATCTAGTAACCTGAACCAAGTCCCAGAGATCACATGATCTCTGAGGCTTGGGTCAGGTTACCAGATGTCACCATAGCAACCTCAGGTTGCTATGACAACCTTAGGTTGCCATGGTGACATCTATGTAACCTGACCCAAGTCCCAGAAATCACATGATCTCTGAAGCTTGGGTCAGGTTACTAGATGTCGCCATGGTAACCTTAGGTTGCCATGACAACCTCAGGTTGCCATGGCAACCTCTGGTTAACCATGGTGATCGGCTCATCCCAATTACATTTTAATGGTCCGATCACCATGGGGAGAGGGGAGTGACCCTGCACTCCCTCTCCCCAGACTCTAAATGCACTTAGGGGGCGACACAGGGACAGCGACCACATAGTGATCGCTACCCCTGGCTGTCAGATTGCTCCTCTAAGCCTCATCTCCTGCATGCAGGAAATGAGGCTCAGAGGAGCAGGGCTCCTGAGCCATCGGACACTGGAGGAGCAGGAGAGCAGGGAACGGAGGAGTAGCGCAGCAGGGACCGGAGGAGAGCGGGCGCAGGAGAGCGGGGACCGGAGGAGCAGCACAGCAGGGACTGGAGGAGAGCGGGGACCGGAGGAGCAGGAGAGCGGCAGGAGGAGGAGGTGAGAGGACGACAGGGGAGTGGAGGGAGGAGGAAGGAGACCCAGGAGCAGTGGGCACAGCAGGGGATGATTGGAGGATCTGGGCACAGCTGACGGCCCGACTCCTGCAGAGATCATGCAGGGAAATGCTGACATTCAGCATTTCCCTGCGCAATCATGATGTGATTGACTGACCGATCACATCGCTCTGAGTGTGGGGACCACTAAAAAGGGTCCCCACACCTCTGCCCCTGACCCTCAGCTGTCACTGACAGCTGTTAGCATTGAGCTGTCACTGTTTGTTTAGAAGCAGTGACAGTTCAAAGCCATGACGAGTTTAGCCGTCATGATGCGGGAACTGACATCTTTTCATGACGGCTAAACTCGTCATTGGTCATAATGGGGTTAATTCCGTAGAGCTTTACATACATTTGCAACACTGTCCCCATTAAGGCTCACAATCTAAGCATCCTATTTACTCTAAAGACCGGGTTATACGTAACGATGTGCCAGCGACCCGACCAACGATTGGGATCACTGGCACATTGCTATGTCATCGCTGGTGAGCTGTCAGACAGGCAGCAACCCGTGTAACGACCTCGACATCGTGGAAAAGAATATACGTTTGACAAGTGTAAAAAGCAATAGGGGGCAGTAAGCAATGTGCACTCAGTAGTAAAAATATATAATACACATCACACGTTGTGATGTATACTTGAAAACCATCCATTTTTTTCTATGATTCTACAGATACCCCAAAAATGCGTTTAGGCGCAGAACGCGAAAGTATATTGCATTAATTCATTAGCCCTGAAAATCTCATTGAATATTACAGCAAATAGAAGAGCATGAATTAAAGCAGCAGATCAGGCAGTCCTGATCCTTTTAAACATGCTTCATTACTGCTGGATATATAGGAGCAGAGCACACATAGCTGAGTAATCCAGACAGACGCAGATGGGAGCACTACTATGGGACATCACAACCTCCAATCATCTGGGAGACACAGCAGATGATGCTGCCAGTTGTGGCTTGAAACATATCAGTGGGAAGTCCAGCCTGCACTCACTTTCCCTAAGATTAGAGCACAGAGAATACATAGGTGATTGCAGCCTCTCATTCAGCAGAAGCTATACATCTGGATTATAAGAAGCTTGTTATTAGGAAACATCTCCAAGTTCACTTCCTTACTGCTTTGGAATACAACCTGTTCCTTGTCACCCTTTGCTGCCTGGGCAAACCTGGTTTATTGGAGCTTGATTTCTTCTATATATTCTCTCTCCATGTAAGTAAATGGAACCAGCTGCAATGTAATATTTCACTAACATTTAATGTAGTGGATGTACAATTGAAGATATTGAATTCTAGTTTCCCAACTTGAGTTGTGTTGTTTGCTATATATACAGTATGTGAAGAATTTTGTTATATTTCATCTACGTTTATCATTTTGTATTTTCACTGCCATATCCATTAGTGTTAGTAGAGACACATATTTTGTGCAGTTATGAATTGACTGTTCTAGGGTTTTAGACTAAGAAATGACTTCACATTAACAATCTCAGGGGTTATGTATTGGCCACATATATCTGTATTTGGGGCAAAGCAATACTTACTACTGTACCCATCATCTTAAAAGCACCAAATTCTGCAGTATGTAAAATAAAAATCACGGTTAATATTTACAGATGTTGTAATGTGAATATTACTGTAAGTTTAATTAATGCTAGTGATTAGACGGTAATCATATTCTGTACTTTGTCAATAATCTCATATATTTGCTCTTGTAGCCTGAAATAGTTGTGTATGGATAGTAACAGAGTATTATGCACACACTAGAATTGCCAGTGCATATGTACACTCTTTATACAGCAGTATACAGAGTCCCTGCAGCTTCACAATGTACTACAGAGCACCAAAGACACATGGTGCTATGGTGTTCTGCTCTGCATGGTAGGTGGCAATGTTTGTAGTCAGGGAATGCCTCTGTGATCAGATATCTGATGGCATATGCCACCAGTGTAAATCTCAGTATGTCTCAGTATGAAATTAGATGAATACAGAGAATGTATGGCCCTAAAGAAATCTATTAGGTTAAAGGGGTTGCCCATTACGTGAACAACCCCTTCTCATTCCCCATGAAAATGAAAAATCCTATACTCACCTCCGGTGCCGACATGGTTCCAGCAATGTCGGAACTTGAGTTCCCAAGGCCAATGTGACATTCTTATAACAATGTGAGCCCCGCGAACAATGAGCATCGGCTTCCCTACCTGTGCACGGTTAAATAATTAACAGGAATTGAGTGCTTCCGCTGCTACTCCCTTACTGTTAGGCTGGAAACACACTATCCTACTTACATGCAACTCTCTCGGATGAGATTCGGATCAGTGACCCTGAACGGCCTCTCCTTCTCTAGATGGGAGTGTCAGCTGCCTGTGTTATTGTGCAGCATCACACTCCCGTCCAGAGAGGGAGAGGCCGTTCAGGGTCACTGATCCGAGTCTCATCCGAGAGAGTTGCATGTAAGTAGGATAGTGTGTTTCCAGCCTTAATTTCTCCTGCGTCTGAAGATGGGGAGAAGGAAGCTGATGCTGATTGGGTGTGAGGCTCATGTGCCACTACAATGTCATGTGGGCTCCGGAAGAGCAAGTTTTGGCATCGCTGGAACCATGCTGGCACCGGAGGTGAGTATAAGCTTGTCTTATTTTTATGGGGAAAGAGAAGGGGTTGTCCAAGAAGTGGACAACATCTTTAAGCCATAATGAGATTTTGGTGACTTTCTACCACTGTGCATTTCCTTAGAGAAAAAAACACAACATCTTACGGTACCTGCAAATGATGGCATCTATAGAAATATTGTGCCCACTTTGCAAATTTTTTCTTATTGCTACATAAAAATACCTGCGTATCATTTTTGAAATACACAGCATATTCATTTTATCTTGTGAGTACGATGAGTTTTGTGTGTGGACTTAAGATACAGAAAACCCATTGTTAAAAAACACATGTGTTTTAAGTGAATTTACAACTATATCTGGAAACCCACTAGAAGCCGTTATAATCCGCACAACTGTATCAATAAAGTTTTGCCAAAGCCAAATACCAGTAAGTATCAAATACACTGCAGCTTTATTTGAAGCATGACACCCCAAAAAGACAAAGACAGAATAAAAAACGCAAGTAACCTCATATAGGTGTGGAAGATCTATAACATCAGAAGCTAATCACATGTTGAGTATTTGGTCGGTGTTTTACCTCAGTATTTATTAGTCAAAACCAGGAACAATCAGAGGAAATTATAATAGAAACACATCACCACTATATTATTTTTAACCACTGGTTTTGACTTAAAAAAACTGAGGTAAAAAACTCATGAAATACTCAACATGTGCACATGGTCCTATAGCACTACAGAACAATGCAGGAGGATGGGCTTTTCAAAAACAGTGTCTGATTGCATGTTAAATAATCTCTAGTATGTTAATAGTATGTGTGGCAGGCTTCTTTGGGATTTTGTGGGACATCTGTAGAAACCACAGTACTCCTTCCCTAGTCCCCCTCACACTGAGTAGCATTATTACGAAATCCACTGTGTTTTAAAATGAAAATTTTTTTTGTACATTTTCAGTCAGATTTTTCCTGTTTTTTTTTTTTTTGTTTGTTTCTAATAATTCAGAAGTCATTTTTTTTTTTACAGAAATATCTCATGAGTTAGCACATTACTTCTATTGTCACGTGGATAAAAATAGTCTTTTGTTCACCATTTAAAGTGAACCTGTCACCAGATGTTGGCTTTTAAGTGTCACGTTCAGCAGCACCTGTGCTGCATTCTAGGAGAGTGGCTATTATACCCTCAATCTCCCTGTATAAATAAGTAGAGGGTGGGCCATTTATATGGGTGCACCTAAATAAAATGGGAATGGTTGGTGATATCAACTTCTTGTATGTGACACATTAGTATATGGGAGGGGAAAACTTTTTCAGATGGGTGGTGGCCATGGTGGCCATTTTGAAGTCGGCCATTTTGAATCCAACTTTATTTATTCAATGGGAAGAGGGTCATGTAACACATCAAATGCATTGAGACTTTCATAAGAATAACAATGGTGTGCTTGGTTTTAACGTAACTTTATTCTTTCATGAGTAATTTACAATTTTATGACCACTTATAACATTTATTCAAACTGCTGAGATTGTGTTGGATTGTCAATACAACCCTCTTCTCCCACTCTTGACACACTGATAGCAACACAGCAGAAGAAATGCTAGCACAGGCTTCCAGTATCCATTGTTTCAGATGCTGCACATCTCGTATCTTCACAGCATAGACAATTGCCTTCAGGTGAGTGATGAGACAAACTTGTTTGTGAATGGTGAAGTTAACAAACAAAGCCATCGTTATTGGTCTGACACTAACACACAGTGGATAGATCCCTCCAAGACTGTTGGAACTCAACAATTGATGGTATGGTGTGGTATATGGGGTACAAAGAGAGTGGGGCCTTCTTCATCAATGGAAATCTTAGGTTACCGTCACACCTGTCCATATCGGTGGAGATATCGCCGGCGACGCACGGGGCGCGCACGTTTTTGGTGCCCCACCAGCGTCACCGTCATGTGTTCACACGCGGCAATACCTCCAGCGACGCATCGATGATGTCACAGGCGGCATCGCCGCTGGGGTGTCCACAGACCCCAGCGGCAATCCTGTAACATGGGCGCCTATGGCTCCCATCGCCTGTAACATCGGCGATCACCATGTTACATGGGGCCATGTGTACACATCGCCCCAGAGTGCTCGACTGGTTTCAGAGCAGTGCTGAGAAACCAGCAAACCACTCTAAGGCAATTGTTAGCGCGGACATCGCCTCTTTACATTAGGTGACGCACCGGCGATGTCAGCGGCGATAGGCCACGCCCCTGCAATGCCTATGAAATCGCCGCCGATATGGCCAGGTGTGACGGTACCCTTAATGCCATTGAATATCTGAATCATGTAGCAATTTCAGATCACCTGGGGAGATCTCGCAGGGCTCTGCAAATCTCATGTGTGCATATTAGGCTATAGCATTTAGCGTAGAATGTATGGGTTACAGTCAGAATCTGCATCTCTGTACTCGGGCTACTCGGCGAGCACTGAGTAATCTCGCGATACTCGTGCTGTGCTCGTGGTCGTCATCTCTGCATGTTGGCGCTCTTTTGAGAGCCAGCCCACATGCAGGGATTGGCTGGCAGACCACTGCAATGCCACAGCCCTGTTAGTTGTGGCATTGCAGTGATTGGCATCTGGCCAAACTTAGCATTTCTTGTGGCACTACCCCGCACCTCAGGGGCTGTGGTACGTGAGGGGCTGAGAAAACTGTCCCACATCGTAAAGACTGTTCCCCTACCTCTGGCGGATTGGACTTGTGCCCCTCTTGGCTGTACGCCTTGGTTGTCCACCGATTCCTGACCTATGCCGCTAGCGTTTTGTGAGGGGAATGATTTGCCTACTTCCGTGACTATGGCCTTCTGGAAATGCTGCATTTTGGCTGACCTCTCCGCCTCAGGAATGAGAGACATAAAGTTCTCCTTGTAGCATGAGTCTAACAGTGTTGCCAACCAGTACTGATTGTCGGCCAAGATGTTGTGAATGCGAGGGTCACGTGCCAGGCAGCTTACCATAAAGTCAGCCATGTGCGCCAGACTCTTAACAGCCATCACTTCAGTATCCAGACCAACACGATGACTGAACATGCTGTCCTCCTCCTCCTCCTCCTCATCTCCACTGTCCTCTGGCCAGCCACGCAGAATCGAGGGTATGACTGGTGTGCATGTCATATCCTCAATTTGCCCAGAGAGTTGCTCCATGTCTTCATCCTCCTCCTCCTCGTCATAGTTCTCCACTGCACGTTGTGATGAGATGAGGCTGGGCTGTGTGTTTTTCACCCACACCCACTACTGTTTGCAACACGGTGGCTCAAGTGGTTAGGACTGCAGCATTTGCAGCACTGGGGTCTTGAAGTCCTGCGTTCAATTCCCACCAGGGACACTAAGGACAACATCTGCAAGGAGTTTGTATGTTCTCCCCGTGTTTGCGTGGGTTTCCTCCGGGCACTCTGGTTTCCTCCCACATTGTAAAGACATACTGATAGGATGTTTAGATTGTGAGCTCCAAGAGAGACAGCATTACTCATGTATGTAAAGTGCTATGGAATTAATAGCGCTATATAAATGAATAAATTATTATTCATTATTATTATTACTGTTTCTTGCTCCAAGTCATCGCGCTCGGCCTGCAATGCATCCTCTTTGTTTTTCAGCAGAGACCGTTTTAGAAGGCAGAGTAGTGGTATGGTGACGCTAATAATGGCGTCATCGCCGCTCACCATCTTGGTGGAGTCCTCAAAGTTTTGGAGGACGGTACATAGGTCGGACATCCATCTCCACTCCTCAGGTGTTATGTGTGGAGTTTGACCCATTTCCCGACGGCTTAGGTGATGCAGGTAGTCCACAACTGCCCTCTTCTGCTCACATATCCTGACCAACATGTGCCGAGTTGAATTCCAACGCGTGGGGACATCACACACCAGTCTGTTGGCCGGAAGACGCAAACGGCGCTGAAAGCCGGCAAGGCCGGCTGAAGCAGCAGGTGACTTGCGAAAATGTGCAGACAGACGGCGAACTTTTACCAGCTGTTCAGACAGCTCTAGGTATGACTTTAGAAACCTCTGAACCACCAGGTTGAGCACACGGCCCACGCATAGAACATGCATCAGCTGGCCTCGCCTCAAAGCTGCCACCAGGTTCCGGACATTGTCACACACTACCTTTCCTGGCTTTAGGTTCAGAGGTGTGAGCCAGTGATCTGCCTGCTATTTCAGAGCTGTCCACACCTCTTCTGCATTGTGGGGTTTGTCACCTATGCAGACTAGCTTCAGCACAGCCTGTTGCCGCTTCGCAGAGGCAGTGCTGCAGTGCTTCCAGCTTGGGACTGGTGTGGAGGGTACAGTGGATGAGGATGCGCAGGAGGAGGAGGAGGCTGAAGAGCATGACATTCCGGAGCTGTAGAGTGTCGGTGAAACCCTGACAGAGGTAGGGCCTGCTATACTTGCTGTGGGAAGGACGTGTTCCGTCCCTCGCTCAGACTGTGTCCCAGCCTCCACAATATTAACCCAGTGTTTTGTCAAGGAGATGTAGCGGCCTAGCCCACAAGCACTTGTCCACGTGTCTGTGGTTAGGTGGACTTTGGCTGAAACAGCGTTGTTCAGGGCTTTTGTGATGCTGTTGGACACGTGGTTATGCAATGCGGAGACGGCACATCTGGAGAAATAGTGGCGGCTGGGGACCGAGTAACGTGGGACAGCAGCCGCCATCAGGTCGCGGAATGCTTCCGTCTCCACCAGCCGGAAAGGCAACATTTCTAGCGCTATGAGTCGCGAAATGTGATAATTCAGGACTGTGGCATGTGGGGCATTGGCAGCGTATTTGCGCCTGCGTTCAAAGGTTTGCTGAATGGATAATTGAACGCTGGCTGGGACAAGGACGTGCTTGATGGTGGGGTTATTTGTGCGTGGGCAACTTCAGGTGCAGGGCCGGAGGCTTGTTCGCGGCCAGCATGTACAGGGGATTGGCTCGCACACATGTGGCGCCCCGCAACGAGTGCGTCACAAGGGAGTATTGCAGCCGCAATATTCTCTTGACAAAGCAGTGCAATAGTTAACTCTGAGATCCAACCCAACATACAACACCTAGAACAGAGGACCAATCCTAGGTCCTGGTGGGTGGAGTGTTAGGGTAGTGAAGAGAACACACAGTAATCTAGAACAGTGAATAGTCTAGAACTTGAAGAGAGCAGACTAGAACTTGGAGAGGAGCGGGGGCTCCGCACCCCGTGCGGGCCCCTGGGCCGTCACCGGTCGGGTGTCCGCACCTGAGGCCTTAACTACCGGGAATGGGCATTTCTACACGGGTTCCCAAAAGACTCCCGTGCCCACAACTCACAGCCGGTTCACTGGTACCGAAGCTGGCAGCAGTTCACCTCTGCCACGCGAACCAGCCCCGTGGAGGAGCAGCTTTATAGGAGCACCCCACCACCAGCCAGTTTCCAGTCGTCTAACCAGCGGTGTACCCACTGAGGGACCCAAGGCTCCCCAAAGAATCCAGAACGTACATCATGGATAGGGCATTGAAGCAGCCTCCCCGTACCCGACCTGGTATTCCTGGGCGACGCTGGCAACACAAGAGAAGCTAAGGAGGTAGAAAGGAGGTACACTGCGGATCTCTGAGGAGCACTATCACTGCTAAGTCCACCCGGTCTTCTACTCAACCACTGTAAGCCATGTACTGCCTGCTGGTTACAGTAAAGAACCGTTGCAGAGACTAACTGTGTCCGTGTCTCCTTATGAACTGTCCGTCATGAACTAAAGGTAACCGCAGCTGCCGCACAACATCTTGAGCAGCTCCAGCCCCCGGGGATCACCGCTCAGCCTGTGGGGAGCGTAACATCTTGCTGCTGTCCATCACCCCGGGAGGTTCCGCAGCGTCGGTAGCCCTTACCGAATCTACTCATAGGTGGCGTCACGAAGAAAACAAATTAAAAACCCCTTTAATCTGTTCCCGTAAGACGTCCTAAATTTTGATCTGCACTACACCGGGCCCCACTACCGGCAGGCGCGGTCCACCCGTGACAAGGAAGGAGAAGAATCGCCTGTATCAACCGGAGTCCGCCGGCCACGGTGAGTCAGAATTTGGCGTCACGAACAGGATACGAGCAGGCCCGTTACCCAACGGGTATATTGTGCTTAAACTGGACTTTATTGTCTACAATTGGACTTTGTTCGTCCCTAAAAGAACTTTCCCGCCTTTACACCATTGGGTCAAGATGGCGCCCAAGATGGCGTTCCCGCCACAAGAAGCCGCCACGTGAAGCCCAGGAGTGAGTCGACCCCCCCTCACTGTGGGAGGGCTAAGGACGAAAGGCGCCAAACTCTTTGTCCGCCCTGATTGCTCGAATCAACCATGGGGGCGGATCCCAAAGACTTTTCCCACGATTGGACTACAAAAGCCCAGCGGAAATGGGAGTGTCATGTATAGACACACCGACAGAGAGAGAAGACTTCTTCACCAGCTCTACCAGAACGCTTACCGGTTGATCGGGTGTGGTTTCCCTCCAAAGAAGAATGGCCAGCATAAGACTCCAAGACCTGATGCGGGAGGTCGAGGCGGAGGCCAGAGCAGCCATCAGCCAACCGGGTCCGGATCCTGCCTTTACCATAGACGGCAGTCCCGACTTCTGGCTAGAGGCTCTACAAGACCTCCGGGTGCGGTTACTAGAGATAGTGGAATGGACGATCCGTAGCTGGAGCGCGACCCTAGGCAGACGACTACACCATGCGATGCAGCAGAGCCGACCGGGTGCAGCTTCTCCAAGCCCAGACGACGTCACCAGCTTCTCGACCGCCTCACCCTCGCCTACCACCTGTCCTGCTCCATCACCTGAGCCGATAGACTGTGTCATTCCGGTGGAGGCCGCAACTCGACCCGTTCCAGCGACCAACATCGCAACCGATTCCGTTCTTGAGCCGGAGCTCATAACACGCTCCATGGAAGAACTCGATCTCTACCAGGTTCCACCTGCGGAACCCGCGACTAGTTTCCACACTACCGAGACTGTCGCTTGTTTCTCCCTTGAACCGGAGGCCTCCTCTGCAACTACAGAGGCCTACCTGGTAACCGGGATTGAAACACCTTTACCTGCGGAAACAGATGAAGAAGCAGGCAGCCTGGAAGCCTTGCAGGACGTCCCTACGGAAGGATCCGCAGCACCACCGCCCTGTTGTACAACGGAACAAGCTTCAACATCTCTCATCATCGAGCAGCCTGATGTGATCATCGAGGAAGAGGTCGGAGAGGATGACGACGAGACCCACAGCACCGCTGAGGATTTCGACACCAGGTTCGCTTGGGGAGACAACAAAGAACTTCCTTCCGGGCACACAGCTCGGGTACACTGGTCGGGTGCACTGCCGACACCTTCCCCTGTGCCGTTCCACAGGGTTCCGATACAGACAGCCCGCCAAGTTCAAGCTTCCCGCCAAACCACCAGCTCCATTACTCATCTTTACACCCCGAGCCGTAACGACGGAGATGTACGCCAGAGACGACGAGAGGAGTGGCAAGCCCGAGAACGCGCCAACATGGAGGCCCGTGCCGAGGCTCGCCGCCAGCCGCCGCTGCCTGATGAACTCCGCCGTGAAGGTAGAATTTCCACCTTTAACTTACATACCGGGTGGGGGTTCGCTTGGGAGGTGGGTTTGAATGAGGAGGTGTTTGTGGGGCGCCGGGACGTTGAGTCAAACTTGCCAAGAGGACATCCCGATCGCGACCTATACCGGGGCGACATAATCACCTACGAGCGCTATGCTTGTGCAGATGGGTGGTTCGCTATCCGGGTGCGCCATCACCCTCAGAGCCAGTGACTTTAAAACTTGAACTTCATCAATGACTCTGTTCCCGTTAATCATTGACTGTGTGATCTCGCGGCTACAGCCTGGACTCTAGTTTAAAGTACAGCCGACCGCCCGCCGGGTCCGCACAAAGTGATTACCTGTTTCTTTGCTTATATCACCAAAGCATACTTTTACCTGTTTTTCTATTTTAATAAAAGTGTGTCATATATGTATAAAAATGTAAAAACCTCTGTAATGTGAGTAGTTTGACGCTTGGGGACAAGCTGATTTAACCAAGGGGGAGTGTGGCGCCCCGCAACGAGTGCGTCACAAGGGAGTATTGCAGCCGCAATATTCTCTTGACAAAGCAGTGCAATAGTTAACTCTGAGATCCAACCCAACATACAACACCTAGAACAGAGGACCAATCCTAGGTCCTGGTGGGTGGAGTGTTAGGGTAGTGAAGAGAACACACAGTAATCTAGAACAGTGAATAGTCTAGAACTTGAAGAGAGCAGACTAGAACTTGGAGAGGAGCGGGGCTCCGCACCCCGTGCGGGCCCCTGGGCCGTCACCGGTCGGGTGTCCGCACCTGAGGCCTTAACTACCGGGAATGGGCATTTCTACACGGGTTCCCAAAAGACTCCCGTGCCCACAACTCACAGCCGGTTCACTGGTACCGAAGCTGGCAGCAGTTCACCTCTGCCACGCGAACCAGCCCCGTGGAGGAGCAGCTTTATAGGAGCACCCCACCACCAGCCAGTTTCCAGTCGTCTAACCAGCGGTGTACCCACTGAGGGACCCAAGGCTCCCCAAAGAATCCAGAACGTACATCATGGATAGGGCATTGAAGCAGCCTCCCCGTACCCGACCTGGTATTCCTGGGCGACGCTGGCAACACAAGAGAAGCTAAGGAGGTAGAAAGGAGGTACACTGCGGATCTCTGAGGAGCACTATCACTGCTAAGTCCACCCGGTCTTCTACTCAACCACTGTAAGCCATGTACTGCCTGCTGGTTACAGTAAAGAACCGTTGCAGAGACTAACTGTGTCCGTGTCTCCTTATGAACTGTCCGTCATGAACTAAAGGTAACCGCAGCTGCCGCACAACATCTTGAGCAGCTCCAGCCCCCGGGGATCACCGCTCAGCCTGTGGGGAGCGTAACATCTTGCTGCTGTCCATCACCCCGGGAGGTTCCGCAGCGTCGGTAGCCCTTACCGAATCTACTCATAGGTGGCGTCACGAAGAAAACAAATTAAAAACCCCTTTAATCTGTTCCCGTAAGACGTCCTAAATTTTGATCTGCACTACACCGGGCCCCACTACCGGCAGGCGCGGTCCACCCGTGACAAGGAAGGAGAAGAATCGCCTGTATCAACCGGAGTCCGCCGGCCACGGTGAGTCACACACAACACGCGAAGACGTAGCAGTGACATCAGCAAGCACCGCTCCTCGACTCTGTTGTACTTCCCACAAAGTCGGGTGCTTGGCTGACATGTGCCAGATCATGCTGTTGGTGGTCAGGCTGCTAGTTTTCGTACCCCTGCTGCTGCTGGAATGGCAGGTGTTGCAAATGGCCTTTTTAGAGTCATCTGGAGCCAACTTAAAAAACTGCCAGACTCGGGAAGACCTAACATTTGCACAGGCACCTTGTGTCGTGTTGTTGTTCCAGGGAACGGTTGCCTGCCTTCTGCCTGCGGACCCGACCCTGCTTCGTACTGCCTGTTGGGATGCTACGCCTCCCTCCCCCTGTGCACTGCTGTCCTCGCTCTGCATATCCTCCTGCCAGGTTGGGTCAGCTACTGGATCATCCACCATCGTCTTCCTCTTCCTTGGCTAATCGCTAGACTGCTCCTCCTTCTCCTCATGTGCCACCATGATGACCGTTACAATAGTTAGGCTGTTGTTTCAGGTATACCCCCAGTGGTAAATTTTTACGCCCATTCTTTTTGAATGGGCATTACAACAACAGGATACCCGCTCCTTTTCAATGGGAAAAATGTTTTGAGGCCCTCCTGCACGTCTCTATCCTGGGACAATGTGGAGCCTCCCAATTTTTGGCTGCCATGGTCAAAGGGCTATACTACAATACACCCACTTGAGGTTTACAGGCCCTCCTGCACATCTCTATCCTGGGACAATGTGGAGCCTCCCAATTTTTGGCTGCCCTGGCCAAAGGGCTATACTACAATGCACCCACTTCAGGCTTACAGGCCCTCATGCACGTCTCTATCCAGGGGCATTGGTGAACCTCCAAATTTTGGACTGCCCTGGCAAAGGAAAATACTACAATACACCCAGTTCCTCAAAATGGGCACATTATGTCAAGAGGCCTACATTTACGTCTCTTCTCAGGGACATCGGAGTGCCGCACAATGTTTTCACATAAAATCTTTCATGTAATCACAAAAAGTAACATACACCAGCTGTATCTCACTATTGGGTATGTGCCCTTAACATTTCCACCCTAAATATTCATTTTGGTATCATTTTGAAAGGTTTTCTGGTGACTCCGTAAAATTGGCGTGAAACTCGGACAACATTGTTCACAGCTGTGACTTTTGAGTGAGAAATGCTTCCAGGGGTCTTCCCCATGGTGTTGCCATGTCATTTGAGCACTCTTCTGAGACTTTTGTGACATTTTTAGGGTTTCTACATGCTGCCGGCAGTCATTTCATAAAAATACTCGGGTCTCCCATAGGATTACATTGGGCTCAGTACTCGGGCCGAGTACACGAGTATCTCGGGATGCTCGGCCCGAGCTTCGAGCACCCGAGCATTTTAGTACTCGCTCATCACTAATAGTTACTTATTAGAGCCTTTCAGCTTTGTAAATCATACATTTTTTTTATAGGCATTACTTCACCCCTTCATCCATACTGATACTTTTTGAGAAGTTGAGTAGATCCTTATGGCCGCTTTACACGAACGATATCGTTGTCCAAGAACGATAAAAAGTCACATGGTTCGTGCGTTGCCGCCGATATCGTTCGTGCGTTGTGTGGTGTAAATGAGCAATGCGATGCAAGAACGATGCCAAAACGATATAGGGGGAGAAATGAGCAGGCTCTCCAACTGTGCAATATTGGCTTGACGATCTGGCAGGATCGTGCTGTGTGACAGCGCAACTACGATTTGGAGCGCAACTTCCCATATTCACTCCCATGTTAAATGGTCGTTCCCTGGGTCGCTCGTACACAGCGCAGTTGAGTAGCCTGCCGATATCTCCCTGTGTAACATCTCCTATGCGATCTTGGACTAGTGCCAAAAACGTGCGCGCTCCCGTGCCTTTGTATTCAATATCGGGACGATATTGGGACGTGTAAAGCGGCCATTACTCTTCACCGTACATTGCCAATGTTTTGGACATTAATGAAATTGTTTGTGTGATATGCTGCTTCCATACCAAGTTCTTGTATTATGGGTGTACCTTTCTACGGGTATCATTTAATAAAACTTTGTATGGTTTAATTTAGTGAGTCTGATCTTTTTATTTAGTTGGATTTGTGTTATGCTGAACAGTGATAACTTGCTGATGTCTTTTAATGAATGGATTGAAGTTGCACCTGCATATACCCCTTATTTCATGATGGAGCTGCAAATCCCTGTTCTCAGGGTATGTAGTTGTCATGATCACGGTGATCTCTTGATATTATTTGGGAATAACCCTATAACTGCTCTTACAGTAGTAGAATAAATCCCCTTTCTTCATCTAATCTAGGTATTTCTTTATTTATGCAAATAAATAAATATATTGTTTTCTTACAGAGAATGTGTCAGCAGATGTTTGCTATATAATCTTGCAATCTGAGGACAGCATGAGGCTGGGGATGAGACACTGATTTCAAAATGTGACACTTATCAGGTTGAGTGTTGTTTTAAAACGGTAATGGTGGGTTTACACGTTGCGATATCGGCGTCCATCTCCGACCAAAAGTCATGTGATTCGGGCGTTGGAGCCGATATCGTTCGTGCGTTGTACGGTGTGAACGTACAACGCGATGCAGGAACGATGGCAAACCGATATCGGGGGTCGAATGAGCGTGCTATTCAACCGCCTGATATCGGATGCCGGTTGGAGCTGGATCGACCCGTGTGACAGCCCAACTCCGAAGTGTACTGCAACGTCACTCATTAACTCCCATGTTAAATGGTCGTTCTTGGGTCGGGGGGCGTACACATCGTCGGGACGTTGTATCCCAATATCGGGACGTGTAAACCGCCGATCCAATTCTTGCAAAACCGCCCACAAAAAGCGCGCTCCCGCGCCGTCGGTTCCAATATCGGACCGACGTTGGAGCGTGTAAACCCACCATAAGTGTTTTATCATCTGAAGAGTATAACTGCTGCCCTGTGCCTCCTAGTTCAGCCCGCCCCCGCCCCCCATACAGATAAGCAGCTTACTGTCAATGAACAATGTACAGAGAAGGCTTCTAATCAGTGGTGTGGGGTGAAGTTACCTTTCTGACTTCTGCTTCATCTACACTAGAGAAACTCTACGGCTATGGGCCCACTGTGCGTTTTTGCTGCTTTTTGTTTGCTACGTTTCTGCACCACAAATGCAGCATCCACAGCTTTGTAATGAAAGTCAGTGGGATTTTCCAAAATCTGTGCCCACATGTGTGTTTTTGTTGCAGAAATCACCTGGGTTTTTTTCTGTTCCTGCAATTATCTTGTGCTTTTTTGGGCTGTGTTTTCCAGTTGCCAGCCATTCTAATCAGCTGGAAAAAGAATCACTTAAAAAAAAAAGCAGCAAAAATGCATCAGAAACACATTGGTGCTTTTTTTTCAGCTGTTTCAAAAACGCACCAAACGCAGCCCAAAAAACATACGCACAGTGGGCACATAGCCTTACTGTGTCATACTTGCTGCACCAGTTAAGCTAAGTGATACATTGTTGGAATCAGGGTTTCTTTTCCTTCATTATGCTGTTCTCAGATGATAGATTGTTGGAGTCAGGGTTTCTTTTCCTTCATTATGCAGTTCTCAGATAATAGATTGTTGGAATCAGGGTTTCTTTTCCTTCATTATGCTGTTCTCAGGTGATACATTGTTGAAATCATGGGTTCCTTTTTCTACATTATGCTGTTCTCAGATGATATATTGTTGGAATCAGGGTTTCTTTTCATTTATTATGCTGTTCTCAGAGGAAGCAGCAAAAATCCGGTGACAGATTCCCTTTAATTCCATTATAATTACCAAACACCTTTACCTAATCCATAAATGATGCAATACTCTGAAGATCAATTCTAAAAGTTCAATTCCAACTGTAATTTGCTGTTTGACATTTCAGAAAATTGAATAATCTGAATAAACAGTATACTTACTGAAGACAGAAACCCATACATACCGTATATACTCATGTATAAGCCGACTTTTTCAGCCCAAAAATTGGGCTGAAAAGTCCCCCCCTCGGCTTATACACAAGTCATATACTAGTGTGGTGGGGGCTGTGTCCGGGCACTGCAGGAGGAGGCGGGGGGAGGCTGCAGAATGAGAGTCAGGTCACGTGGTGCCGCTCATTAATTATGCATGGGGAGCAGCGCATAGTATATTGCTGCTCCCCTGCACAGTATAGCCTCCCCCGCTGTCTCCCCGCCCACCCATTGTATACAGATGCCCCCCAGCAGTGATCCATCTCACCTCTTCAGTCTCCAGGCACCCGGGTCTTCCAGCTGCTGCGTCTGCGTGCCCCGCAGGTTCTAATGCCGGCCTCCTCCCCGCTCTTCCTGCTTGAATGTAATCTTGTGACCCGCGGTCACATGATTGCAATCAAACAGGAAGTGCGGGGAGGACGCCGGTATTAGAACTCGCGGGGCACGCAGACGCAGAAGCTGGAAGACCCGGATGCCTGGAGACCGAGGGGGTGAGATGGATCACTGCTGGTGGGGGCCTCTGTATACACGGGGTCTCTGTATACATGGGGGCAGTGAGACAGCAGGGAAGCTGTATACCACTGCTGGGCCTGTATACCACTGCTGGGCCTGTATTCCACTGCTGGGGCTGTGTAGCACTGCCGAGGGGCCTGTATACCAATGCTGGGGCTGTATAGCACTGCTGGGGCTGTATAGCACTGCTGGGGCTGTATAGCACTGCCGGGGGGCCTGTATACCACTGCTGGGCCTGTATACCACTGCTGGGCCTGTATATCACTGCTGGGACTGTATAGCACTGCCGAGGGGCCTGTATACCACTGCTGGGGCTGTATACCACTGCTGGGGCTGTATACCACTGCTGGGCCTGTATACCACTGCTGGGGCTGTATAGCACTGCCGAGGAACCTGTATACCACTGCTGGGGCTGTATACCACTGCTGGTGGCTGTATACCACTGCTGGGGCTGTATAGCACTGCCGAGGGGCCTGTATACCACTGCTGGGGCTGTATACCACTGCTGGGGCTGTATAGCACTGCCGAGGGGCCTGTATACCACTGCTGGGGCTGTATAGCACTGCCGAGGGGCCTGTATACCACTGCTGGGGCTGTATACCACTGCTGGGCCTGTATACCACTGCTGGGCCTGCATACCACTGCTGGGCCTGTATACCACTGCTGGGGCTGTATAGTACTGCCGAGGGGCCTGTATACCACTGCTGGGCCTGTATACCACTGCTGGGGCTGTATACCACTGCTGGGGCTGTATAGCACTGCCGAGGGCCCTGTATACCACTGCTGGGGCTGTATACCACTGCCGAGGGGCCTGTATAGCTCTGCCGAGGGGCCTGTATACCACTGCTGGGGCTGTATACCACTGCTGGGCCTGTATACCACTGCTGGGGCTGTATACCACTGCTGGGGCTGTATACCATTGCTGGGCCTCTATACCACTGCTGGGCCTGTATACCCGTCCTGGGGGCTGTATACCACTGATGAGGGGCCTGTATACCACTGATGAGGGGCCTGTATACCACTGCTGGGGACTGTATATCAGTGATGGCGGCAACTGTATACTAGTTATGGCCACTATATACCAGTGATGGCTGCTATATACAGGGATGGTGGGCAATATACCAGTGATAGGGGGCGTTATAACAGGACAGTGGTCTGCTGCATTGGTAGTTTACTGTTTCTTGTGTTATAGGAGAAGAAAAAGAAGTCGCACTCAGAGCTTCTATAAACAGCGGTTCTTTATTGTGCTTCAGTGCAGTTGTGGTGTATGCCGTGGTCTGTGATTGTGGTCGCTTCTATGTTGGAAAAACGATACGTTGCCTTTACATACGCTTTAAAGAGCACGTTAGGTCAATAACTACAGGAGTTGGTTCCCCCCGGTTGATAGAGCATGTCAGGGCTGAGCATGGAGGGGATTCTTCTGTATTAAGATTCTTCGGCTTGGAAAGGGTAATGTTACCACCATCTGGGGGTAACCTACATAAAATGTTGTTGCAGAATGAGGCAGCGTGGATAATAAAATTGAGGGCGCAGAGCCAGGCTGGACTTAATGATAAGAACGATCTTGCTGTATTTTTGTAAGGTTCAGTTATGGGTAATTGGATTTGGGTAATGAGGTACTGTGGATTTAGGTTAGTGAATACTTGAATCTGCAAGGGGCACAACTCTGTATACTGGTCTGATAAGTAATTAATGGTTCTCTATATTTGGATGACTGTGAAGGTCTTGTGCTCAGTCCCCTATGTTTGATGAGAACTCTCTATGTTTGGATAACTGTGAAGGTCTTGTGCTCAGTCCCCTATGTTTCATGAGAACTTAACAGGTTCACCCCTGGTTAGAAATGGGGAAATGTAAATATAAGAGGATCCCCTAAGCTAGCCCGAGGGTATCAGTATAGTGATCCCGATGAATAGGTATTAAACTTATTATCAGGAAAGAGAAGAGGGTAAGTCGAGTAGTGTACTGGCCTATGACTGGAAAAAATATTTTTAACCTGTGGTTGTGAGTAAAAAGGTTTTTATTGTATATATTGTAAGCACATAGTACTGTACTGTATGTATGTAATGCACTTTGATCACTTAATTGCACTGTTTTGGTTTCAGCTCCATAATCTTAACTTCACACATGTTCACTAATTAAGTTTGTGACGTCATCAGTGGGGGTGTATAAGTTGCCTAGTGCAACAATACACTCTGAGGACTAACCTGCTGAAGCGCCTTATACGGCGCGAAACGTCGTGCCCCCCGTCCTCCCACCCGCATGCCACCACCTGCTGTGTGCACTGAAGCACAATAAAGAACCGCTGTTTATAGAAGCTCTGAGTGCGACTTCTTTTTCTTCTCCTATAACACAAAACTGGATGTGACGTGTCGGACTGTTGGGAGTGAGCACCAGAGCGTGCAGAGCGGTGCAGCAGGGAGGACCCTCCTCATCATCCTCCATAGCCAAGGGCTGAAAGCTTGCAGGCAGCGGTGAAATCTCCCCAGGTTGTATGGGAGACGCTGCAAGGTGGTGCTGACCCCATCCTAATCTTCAAAACCGTAGTTTACTGTTTCTATTTAAAATAAAAGTTCAACCTTTTATTCGTATCTATTTTCATTTTTAAAATTTTTCAGTACCAGTAGCTGCTGCATTGTCCACCCTAGGCTTATACGCGAGTCAATAGGTTTTCCCAGTTTTTGGGGGCAAAAGTAGGGGGGTCGGCTTATACACGGGTCGGCTTATACACGAGTATATACAGTAGTTGTGGAATGCACTTAACCCCTTATTGCCTGAATTAAAATCTACATATGCATTACAAATTTATTGAAGTAGGATGCGAATAAGCAACAGTAGGCATTAAAGGGTTAAAATGCCCTTGTCTTTTCCATTGACTTTCCAGAGTAAGGCTGGCTTCACACGCGTATTTTGGCATCAGGTTTTGTCCGGTTTGATCCGGACAGAACCTGATTCAGTTTTGACTCCCATGTATCCCTATGTTGCCAGATTAGTCCTTTTTGACCATCAGGTTTTGTGTATTCTGTGCCGGATTCATTTTTGTACAGTTTTTCACCGACCCCAAAATCGGAGCTCCAGTGTAAAAAAATTGGATAAAACCAGACAGAAACGCATCCGGGGCGATCCGGCGCACATAACATGGGAGTGTATGGGCACCGGATCTATGAAAATATCAGATCGTTTACCAGTTCTGATTTTATGCACAGAGCATGCTCAGAAATCCTGCCATTCTAACTTCAGCACCATGGACAACACTACTTTAAGCGCAGGCTGTGAATAGCACCTAGGAAAGCGGCAGAGCAGACACAGGCAGACTTCAGCACCATGGACAGCAGCAGAAAATTAATCCTGCAAAAAACAGGATCTGGGACCATATTTGGCCACACTTTCTACACATCCTGTCCTGGCAGGTTCTGTCCGGTGGATCTTGCAAAATCAGGATCCACCCTGACAGACAAAAACCGTAGTGTGAAGCTAGCCTGAGCTTTTTTTTGACTATTAAATGATTTATGTTCCTGTGTTTCCACAGTTTTCCTCTTCGTATGCTTTGTTTCCAAGGGCTCGGTTACATCACTGTACTGTATTTTTGGTCCAAATGCGACCCGACAAAACATTGGATCACACTTGGATCAATGTTAGCCTATGGGGCCACTCACATGTCAGCCAGTCTGCGGAAAAATATGACAGCATGGCCAAGTTTGATCTAATATTCGGATTGCAATTGGCAATGCAAGTTGGTGAATGCATTGAAATCATCGGACTGTACTCGGATGACTTCTGAGTGCAATCCAATTTCCATGCACTGACACATTGGAGGAAATGGAATAATTTAGTTCTTTTCTTCCCACAGTGAAAAGACTGAGCCTGTGCGCGACGAGTGCAGACTTTCACTCTTTGGGGCTAGGGTCCCACTTGCGCCATGGAAGCCTTAAAAGCAAGCGTTTTTTCAAAGCAGAAATTGTGAAAAACACATATGTTAACGCATCCATAGGCTCCAATGCAAAAAATGCATCGGCAATATGCAATGCGTTTGATGCTATGCGTTTTTGCAAAAGCAGCGTTTTTGGGGGCGTTTGCAAAAAACGCATGCTTTTTTTAACATGGGAGTCTATGGGAAACCCATGCGTTAATGCATGGTACATATGTACCATGTGTTAACGCATGCTTTAACGCTAGCGCTATAAAGGGAAAAAATGCCATAAAAATGGCAAGGGAAAAAATTGCTTCCTTTAAGCATCCTTGCAAAGGATGCACCGTCCCAAATGTGACCCTAGCCTGAGTGTTTAATTAGCACTTTTTAAAGCGTTTTAAAAGGTAGATCTGCCTTAAATAGATGTCATGTGCACATGCTCATAGTGTGATGTCAGTAAGCGGCGCGACCATGAAAAGTGCTTAGGGCAGCATAAGGGCCAAATACAGCCCTGGTTCTATCTAGAATCCGTTTTGTGAATTCCTGTATTTCTGTGGCACAGAGGCTCAATGTTAGGCTGGTTTCACACTAGCGGACCCCTCCGCAGCGTCCTGCAGAGGAGATCTGCAAGCTGAGCGCAGGCACCACAAGTCCCTATGTTTAACATGGGGACGCAGGTGACTGCGCTCGGGTGCAGATGGCCGTGCGCACCCATTGCCGGCAATATTTGAATTGTGCGCACGCGGATGCCTGCGCACAAATCACACACTCTTGTCCCCACCATGAACACGACATGTCGCATTCCTTGTGCATACGAGACTGTGTGATTTGTGTGCAAGCAACCGCATGTGCACAAATCACATATTGCCGGCAATGGGTGCGCATGGCCATCTGCACCCGAGCGCAGGCACCTGCATCCCCATGTTAAACATAGGGACTTGCGGTGCCTGCGCTCAGCTTGCAGCGTCCTGCGGAGGGGTCCGCAAGTGTGAAACCAGCCTTAGTGCTGTTGCTTTGCAGTGCTGGGATCCTGGGTTCAAATCCCACCAAGGACAACATCAGCAAGGAGTTTCTATGTTATCCCTGTGTTTGTGTGAGTTTCATCTAGATTCTCCAGTTTCCTCCCACACTCCGAAGACTGATAGGATATTTAGATTATGAGCTTCAATGGAGACAGTATTGCAAATGTATGTAAAGTGCTATGGCATTTATAGTGCTATATAAATAAATAATATTATTATTCTATCTCAAAGTGTCTTTCTTCTTTATCTAAAAAAGTGAAAGCAAGGAATTTTGGAATTTGAAACTTAGGGTGCTTTCACATAACAATTTTTGTGCATCTGTGGCTGTCCGTTGTAAAACGGACAGCCACGGATCCGATTTGGCCCCCATGTTATCCTATGGGGGTCGGATCGGATCGGATTTGGCCCAATTGGCATCCGATTTTGTGGCATCCGATTTGTGTCCGATTTTTTTGCTGGACCCAAAATAGGAGACTGCTCCGATTTTGGGCTCAGAAAAAAATCGGATCCCACAAAATCGGATGGCAAATTGGCCAAATCCGATCCGATCCGTATTCCTTTAACATGGGGGCCTATGAGCGCGGGTCCGAGGAAACAGCTGATCGTTCCTCGGACCCGATTTTAGTGTATTGAGCATGCTCAGTACACTAAAATTCCTCCTAACTTTCAAATTTCACTTCTGCAATGTATAATATACATTGCAGAAGAGTAATTAAGTAAAAGAAAAAGTTAAAAATAAAAAATCATTATGCTCACCTATCCTCGATCCAGTACTGCCTTCCACAGCAAGGTCCTTGTGCTTACAACACCTGTGATGATGTCACAGAGCATCATCGGGTCACATGACCGCAGTTACCGCGGTAACTGCGGTCATGTGACCCGATGATGCTCTGTGACATCATCACAGGTCCTGTAAGCACAAGGACCTTAACTGCGGTCATGTAACCCGATGATGCTCTGTGACATCATCACAGGTCCTGTAAGCACAAGGACCTTGCTGTGGAAGGCAGCACTGGATCCCTCGATAGGTGAGCATATTGATTTTTTATTTTTAACTCTTTCTTATATTTCACTTCTGCAATGTATATTATTCATTGCAGAAGTGAAAGTGCCCCGCTGTGTCCGGATTCGTGATAATCACGGACCCGGACACAGAATAGGTCACCCCCTGTGGTGTCCTTTCCTGTCCATGGGATCCTACAAAAAATGGGATCCCACGGACAGGAAAAAAATCGTTATGTGAAAGCACCCTTAGGCTGGTTTCACACTGCGGTTTTTCACTGATCAGGTTCGATCAGGTTTGTGTGCCAAAACCAGGAGAGGAACCAGGAGAGGAACTTGCAGAGAAAAAGTATAATTGAAAGACTGACACCTGTTCTGAGTTTTGGAGACACTCCTGGTTTTGAAACACAAAACCTGATCGAACCTGACCTGATCTGACTGCAGTGTGAAACCAGCCTCAGGAATTGTAGAACACACCAACCTGGGTGTGTAGATAATAACATTTAGCTAATAGTATGTATTTATGTTAATGCCAAGAGATAAGCTCAGCCAATTGCAATATTACAATGTATGCCTGTATAAGTTTAAGTCTATGTTATAAACACTGTTTTTCTTTTTGAAGACAAAGAAAGCTACTTTTGATCAATTATTTATCTCCGGGGAGGGGAGCTACGCCTATTCATATGTACAAGATCTCTCTAATTTTAAAACAGAAACACACACAAAGTCTTATGTGTCATATTTGAGTGACGACAACAAAACCATACAAATCAAGTTACATTAAGCAGACACTTTTAAGTAGTAAAATACTAAATTAAAAGTAATATTGTATTGCCCAAACTAATTATCTAATCAAGCCTCTGCTGTCTGGTTCTTTGGCTTTAGGCACTAGATAACTCAGTTATAAATAGAGCTTTCAGTAGTACAGAAATATAACATTTCTGTTTTTCAAAAATAAATGCAATATAAACACTCTTCAGTTTGATAGTTCATGAGATATATGTACCCTTATTATTAATATTATTTACATGTATGCACTTCTCATTATTGAAATTCCAACTCCAAAATGTAAAGATAATGGAATTATGAAGATTGCAGATTGATAAACTTGTTAATGATATGCAAATACTCATCAATGCTATCAATGAGATTTTCCATGTTTGATCAATTTTTTGCTAAATTGAATTTACTTGGGCACAGATCACCAAGCTTTCTTTCCAATTGCCAACCAGTGTAGATGTACTCAATGGGAGATACGTCCAGAGACACAGCCATGGTAACATGTTTAGGCCATGCAGACCTAGAGAAATGGCTGCACCACTGGTTCACTTAAGGCCCCATTACACCTAACGATGTCCCAGCGATCCGACCAACGATGTGGATCGCTGGGACATCGTTAGCTGATCGCTGGTGAGCTGTCACACAGGCAGACTCAACAGCGATCAGTGTTCAGCAAGAACGCTGGTAACCAAGGTACACATCGGGTAACTAAGCACTGCACTTAGTTCCCAACGTTTACCCTAGTTACCATCTCCCAGAGTTTGCTATGCGGCGCTGGGAAATCGTTCATCGTTGGTCTCCCGCTGTCACACGCGCCGATGCTGGCCGACCAGTGGGGAACCAACTATAAATTTATGGTCCAGGTCATTTACCAATGACCAACGACCAGCGAACTGATCGTTGGTAAATGTCATCCACAACAATGCTGTTACGAAATTGTTGCAACGTCACCAATCCGGTGACATTGCAACGATATCATTAACGATACCGTAGCATGTATCGGGGCCTTTACCAAATCAATGTAACGTCAAACTGTTAGGGCCGCTTGTACACAGCCACAAAATGGAGCAATATGTCTATGATTTCACTGCAACCAGAGATCTGTTCCGAAGTTGGTCACAGAAGTTGGTGTGTGTAAAGCGGCCCTTAGTGTACCTGGAATAAAGACTAATTGGTCTAGCTGTCATACATGGAGAGCATATGCTGAGATTGGAGGAAGACATGGAAAGTATCTACAGATTACTGAAGCAGGGAGTTACTGTAATGCGATAAGCATCTGCAATAGCCATGAGCGGATCCCTTAAGGTACCGTCATACGCCGCAATCTAGGTAACATGATGTGAATGGTGTGTGCAGATTGTCTCTGCCCCTATATTATTTTCCCCTTAAATAATATGGTTGGTATTCTTGCATTGATTGATATATAGGATCCTTGCACTGATTGATATATAGGAGAATACAGGGTCATTTTGACTGAACTTCTCTATGCTTTATTGGGGTTAGCATTTCATTGAGGGATTGCATTCTGCCTCTGCTATTTATAATTGATTTATTCTGGCAAATTGTTTGATTTTGCAACAGGGGATATGGGACCTGCATTGTTTTTAGATGTTTTTAACTTGTTGGTAATTTTTTTGTAATTTTTGTAATAAAGATCATGTAAAAAACATGTGTGGTGTGCACAAAGTATTATGTATGAACTTTTTTATATAATAAGTTCTCCGCTCTCATACATATTGTAGCACCCCTGTCAACTATAATTTTTCAAAGTATTGGCTGTGCAGCACCTCTTACATTTATAAATACGCCGCAATCTCGGCTGGTGATGTGTGGCGATCTAACGTGCGCGCTCACGTTTTTCATGGTTGCCTCAGATCGCTGATGGTGGCATCGCACGTTGCAATTTCGCCATGAACCTAAGGCGGTGTCACTCCGGAAATCGCCTCCCCTACAGCGGAACCAATCTTGCCTCATTCCATCGCCGTTTCACATGCCACAATCTCAAATGCAATGTGGGCGTACATGTTCAGCGCGGCAAGGACATAGGCGTGCCACAGAGGTTTACACCGGACACCATACATGCTCATTGGACAACGCAACAGCATTACGATTGGTCAGCCTGCTCTGGAAGGCTGGCTAATACATGACGCCATTGTCTATCGGAGTTTGCACTGAGTTTGCGGACGGTTGTGTAGCTGAAAATGTGTGGTGCTGAACGGACAGCTCTTCAAATATGGCGCCCTGTCAACTGACAGCCAATGGGAACACAGTAGCCAACACCAATCATCGAAGATGGGGCGCGAACTGCAGAATGCTTGAGGCACGCCTACAGGAAATCATAAATAGAGTTAAGACTGGCGTCACCACACGTGTAGGTGCTGGCAGAAAAAATATATACTTACAGACTAGTGAACCGCCGCGAGACTACTATATTCATGATAAATGTGGATGAATGAGTGGCACTAAAGAAAAGAAGATCTATGGGTATAATGCAAATGTGTAATGCAGTAAATCTGCCCTGTGCTGAATATGAAAACCGGAGATCTTAGTCTCAGTAGTGGCCACTAAAGATCAAGCTTGGCACCCACTTCAAGGAGTCTCCACTGCCAAGTCCTAACACTATGCCCTGATGAAGTAGTAGTGTGATGTGAATGGATTTATATGTCCTAGATGTAATTAAAAACGACGAACTGGTGTGTACTAGGATCTAACAATGGTGTCCATGTGTGGCTACCAAACTAAGGGAAAAAGTGGAAAATGGGAAAAAATTATAAAGTGGGAGCTCAGTCCAAATAAGCAATATATAAATAGAGTTAAGACTGGCGTCACCACAGGTGTAGGTGCTGGCAGAAATCCATTCACATCACACTACTACTTCATCAGGGCATAGTGTTAGGACTTGGCAGTGGAGACTCCTTGAAGTGGGTGCCAAGCTTGATCTGTAGTGGCCACTACTGAGACTAAGATCTCCGGTTTTCATATTCAGCACAGGGCAGTTTTACTGCATTACACATTTGCATTATACCCATAGATCTTCTTTTCTTTAGTGCCACTCATTCATCCACATTTATCATGAATATAGTAGTGTTGCGGCGGTTCACTAGTCTACAGGAAATCATAGGCAACTCTCTTTCCATCATTATCGCCCTGTCACATGCCACAACACAGAAATATCGCCTTAAGGATTGCGGCTGATTCCTGAGCACTGTTCATGAATCAGGTGACGGCCGAGGGGCGATTTATCGCCGCAAAATTAACCAATCACACGCCAAAATATCACAGCGATTGCTCTGGGGCAACATATCGCCTTTATGATTTCCAGGCGATACTGCGGCGTGTGACGGTACCTTTAGGCACTTCCAGTCAACAGATCAACTCAGTGCTCTCATAAAAGATAAAAAAAGTCAATAAAAATCCAAGTGGGAAGACATTATTAAAAAAAATGCAATTTCTCTACTGTTTTTGGGTTTCATTTTTGGTACACTTTGTACCACTATACAACATTCATATTTTTCCATCAAGTGAGTTGTATGGTGGCTTTTTTTGATGATTTGATTGGTTTATGGATATCAATGTGGGGACACTATGTTTTGTTTTGTTCTGTTTTTTGCCCCCACAGGTGATACATACAATGTTCTTACAACTTTTCTGTCCACAAAATGGCTGCTGATGGAGGCGCATGCGTTTAAACCTGGCCCTGTCAAATTGAAAAATAGGTTTTTCATGTGACGCACATTTCTGATGGACAGGTCTGGTCACATGCTTCTCCACCAGCAGCCCTTTTGTTGATGAAGAAGCTGATCAGTCTGTGAAGACAGTTGCATGAAGTAGTGCAAAACAAAAACCTGTAATACCAGATATATTAATAAGTGTCCCCAAATCATGTTCCCAACACTTTTGTTAATATATAGATAAAGTGGTCAATCCCTTCATACAATCTGTACTGTTTACACTGGAAATCAGCACAAAGATGTATGACAGAATTATACAGAACATTTGTAGTACTTAACCAATGAGACTATACAGCGCCGAATGGCATTTATTGCAGAAAAAAGCTATCATATTGCAGTAGTAATATTTCATACTGTACCTGATAAACAATATATAAAATATTTATACACTGTATGTAGAGATAGTTTAGTCAAATATCTCATATAGTGCCTAAAAGAAATTGTATAACCCAAATATTTAACACTAAATGTGGGCCCTATGCTATTGCATTGGGAGGACAGTGATGTCATAATGGGTTGAGTTCTGTGGTGCTGGGAGAAGCGACTGTCTCTCCCTCCCGTCCGCTCTCTGTCTCCACTGTGCTGACTTCTTTGACTTGTCTCCCCTGTGCATTCTTTCTCTCCCCAATGCGCGCTCCCCCCGTGTGCTGTCTTCTCCCCAGTGCTGTCTTCTTCCCGCATGTGCTCTCTCCCTTTAGGTGTCTCCCCCTGTATGTGGTCCCTCTCCCCCCTGTGCTGTCTTCTCCCCTCTGTGCTCTCTCCCCTGTTTCTCCTTTGAGATTTCTCCCCTCCTGTGTGCTCACTCCACCACCAATGTGCTCTCTGCCCCTGTGTATTTTCTCCTCCCTGTGCACTCTCTCTGCCCCTCCCTGTGCACTCTCTCTGTCCCTCCCTGTGCACTCTCTCTCTCTGCACACACCCCCTTGTTTTTTGTCTCCCCCCCCCCGTGCTCTCTCCCTCATGTGGTATCCAAAGATGGCGGCGTATGTGCACATGCATGCATCGGGCCACGCCATCACCATTTTTATTCACAGGTGTCCAAAGATGATGACCGCCTAAGTAAGTGTGCATGTGTAACGGGTATACACTTGCACACTTACTCAGGTGGTGATATGTCAGCAGTGGATGCAGGAGGTGATTTTGGGTGCCAGTGGTCATGGCACCACTGGTTGGACTGTGCAATATTTGCACATTCATCATACTCTTCCCCTCGGTATGCTGTGTCTGCCCCATGTGCTCTTTCTGCCTCCCTGTGCACTTTCTCTGCCCCTGTGTGCTTTCTCTGCCCCATGTGCTCTCTTTCCCCCCCCTTTGCGCTCTCTCTACCCCTTGTGCACTCTCTGCTGCTTGTGCACTCTCTCTGCCCCCTGTGCACTCTTTGCGCTCCCCATGCACTCTGTGTAACCTGTGCTCTCTTTGTGCCCCTTGCACACTCTTTGTGCCCCCTATATGTGGCGCCCCACTGGTCAGTGTGCCACGGAGGGGTACTGCACCCAGACCAGAATGTGTAGTATCCCTGTGACCAGGGGACTGGGATGTTAATCTTGGGCCCTCACTACATGCATTCACACACCTAGAGCCAGGGGATCAATTGGTTAACCCGTTGCTAGGGAACCGATCCCGATGGGTGGAGTTTAGGTGGGTAGTGAAGAGTGGGAAAGAGTTAGTCAGCCAGCTCGTGAGGAGAGAGAAGAAGGCGGGACTCTGCGAGTGACGCAAAGAAGGGCACCTGAAAGGACGATGACCCAGACAGAAGAAGGATCCTTGGGTGTCAGTTAACACCCTAATCCGGACCAGAATGGCACCCGGCCCGGAGGGACCCAGTCTGACAACGGAGGACCGGCTCCGAGAGCGGTGCAGGAGGTCATACCTGATGCGCCAAACTGGACGGATGTCAGCTATTCAGAGATTCACGACCAAGCCCTGGCATATTTCGGGGGCCCCGCATAGGATCATGAGCCCCGCAGTGTGAGGACAGAGGGAGAAACCGGCAGTAACACCACTGAGGGCCTCAAAGAGACATTCTATTCCCTGGTGAGTAAAGTGTTTTTTATTTTAGTATGGGCAGCAGCATGGGGGCCATAGCCAGGACAGGAGGGACGTGTGCCAGCCAAAGGGGGCCTTGTGATAGCACAGGGGGATGTGTGCCAGCCATGGGGGACATGTGCCATCAATAGGGGACGTGTGTCAGCACAGGTGGATGTGTGCCAGCAATAGGGGACATGTGGCATCATCGAGAGACATGTGCCAGCACACGGAGGCTATATCCAATATAAGGGGGCAATATCCAGATTAAGGGGGCTAATTTAAGGATGGGGGCTCTATATCTGAGGAGGAGGGACAATGTACCAGGATGAGGGGGCTATGAGGGACATAAACCCTATATGATTTGTTAGACGTACCCTAACATTATAAGACTGACCCCTTTTTACATTAAACACTTATTATTTCTCTTTTCCTTCATCAAATTTGGGGGTGCATCTTATAATCAGGTGCATGTTATAAAGCGAAAAATACGGTACTTACTTTTATTTATGAACAATACAAGGCACACAGAGGTACAGGAGGAGAGGAACGGCCCTGCCCTCGACGGCTCAAAGCCTACAAGGGATGGGTGAGGATGGGATGGGTGAGGGTGCAACCAACACACTACGCCATTATGGATTATAATCCTGCAAGGCACATAAGCTTCTCCTGCTCATGCTAGCACATATGCAGACCTGCTTGAAGTCCGCCAATGACCATCTGGATGATCCAGGTGAGGTATGGGAGAAGGACATGTGGTCAGATGAGACCAAAATAGAACCTTTTGATATTAGTTACACTCAACGTGTTTGGAAGAAGAAGTAGTATGAGTGTCGCGCCCCAGGCACTGGGGTACTCGGGTATCAGGCTAGGTGGGTGCTTTCACGGGGATGTCACAGGTGGCAGCGCCTGAGTCCGTGGCCTGGTGACACTTCAAAAAGGGGTTATTTACAGGGGATAAGAGTTTGTCATGTGACGCCACCTGTAGTACCTGGTGATGGGTCACCAGCGCCGCCACAGTCCGCCGGAGGTAGATGGTAGTGCGGCTGAGATGGCAAAGCTCCCTACAGGTAGAGCTGGTCCTCCGGGGCAGTATTCCTGAAAACAAGCAGGTTGATGGAGAAAACAACACACAGGCAAAGTCACTTTTTCCCGGGTACTTTACTGTAAATTTCAACAGCAAAATACAGAGTCCACAGTTCAGCAACAGTTGCGAAGGTAACAGGTAGCTCTACGGGTGGCTGCAAGTGGATCCCAGGTAGTATGGTGGGACCCGTGGCGTACCTTAGTTGACGAACCCGTATCCTTTCTTCCCTGCCTAAGATAAATCTATACCCAATGGCTCCGTGTAGGTAGTATTGAAGGTCCTCTCCATCGTAGTGAGGAAGCAGGCAGACTGCTCCATCTGGCAGGGTGCTGCGGCTGTTAAACAAACCACAGCAGCCGGTTGCCGACTGCAAAGATAGACCTTTGCCGGATACTTGAGCCCGGTGTTCCCGTGGTGGACTGGAGAATCCCCTGGAGTATGGCCGCTCCACGCTGGGGTTCTCCCTTTCTCTCTAGGGCCCCGACTCCGCTCGTCGGGCGCCCTCTTTCAGGATCTCCTCAAGACCCTCTCTCTCCTTTCCTCCGGATCAACGTGAAGCTGTCCGGGTAAAACATTCCGCCTCGTTCCACACTCCTCCTCCTCCGACTACTGCTCCGCTCTCTGACTCCCTTTGTCTGACTATTCTTTCCTCTGACTGACCTCCTTTGTTCCCCCTAGAAGTGATTATATCTCCCTCCCGGGTAACCTCCCCCAAATTCTGCTAATGTGGGAGCGCTAGAATGGGGCCCACCCACCAACCTAGGGTCCACTTGCAGCTTGGGCAATTACACCTCTTCTACAGGTGCAATACCCCTCTGTGATACCTGACTACATGAGGTGCCACATGAGCACAACCACAAGAACCCTGTCCCAATGGTGAACCATGGGGGTGGTAACGTCATACTTTGGGAAAGGGGATAAGATTACTGCACCATATTGAAGGTTGGAGGGATGGGGTCAGGTATAAGATTTTGGCCAACAATCTCCTTCACTCAGTAAGAGCGTTGGGTAGTTGCCTGGGTCTTCCAGCATGGCAATGACCCAGAACATACAGGCAGGGCAACTAAAGAGTGGCTCCATAAGAAGCATTTTAAGGTCCTGAAGTGGCCTAGCCAGTCTCCAGATCTGTACCTAATAGAAAATCTTTGGAGGATTTTTTTTGTGAAACTCAGTGTTTTGCCCAGCGACAACTCTGAAACATGAAAGATCTGGAGGTGATCTGTATGGAGGAGTGGGCCAAAATTCAAGAACTACAGGAAATGTCTGACCTCTGTAATTGTAAACAAAGGTTTCTGTACTAAATATTACATTCTATTTTTCTATTGTATGAAAAAATTAATTTGCATTTAATTGCATGCAATATGTAAAAATCATACAATGTGATTTTGTGGATTTTTTTTTTAATTTTGTCTTTCAGTTGAGGTATACCTATAATAAAAATTACAGACTTTCGCATTCTTTGTAGGTTGGAAAACTTGCAAAAACTACAGGTATATAAAATATTTATTTTCCCCTTCTGTGTATATAAAACCTATTCGGTATATAATTGTTGGAATGATGTGTGTCCCATCAGTGAGACCCAAATTGATATATACTGGATATAAATAAATATATATATTATTGGGTTTTTCAATTAGATGTGGTTTCCCTCACTGATATGGGAACTTTTGTAAGTCTCATCCTTTCAACTATTTCTATAGAAAACTGTCACAGTGACACAAGATTAAACAGTTTTTCTAAAAGGAGCATTTTCTCAAATAAATATGCGACACAAAGGTAGTTGAAAGAAAGCTGGCCGGAGGCTTATTTCCAAATAACCCTGCCGTTACAGATGTCATCAAAGATTTGAGTGAATTTTGACATTCAATGGAACTTTTAAAAATCTTATTGATCCTGTTTTTGTTTTTTGTTTTTTTCGCATAAGAAAAGCTTCATATAAAAGTAAATTTAAAAGTGAGTTTGTGAACATTCCCCAAGGATCATCCTGAAATTTCTTTGTAGACGCACTCCATGTGGATATTTGTTTTACTATAATGAGATACTTCTTTCTTATTTTCTTTAGAATGGTTTCACATATGGCACGTTTTGGAAAAATCCAGTAATTTCAGTGACATTTTTTCAGTAAAAATAAATACTGAAGTCAGATATTTGCTGTGATTCAGTGCAGGAATATTGCATTCTCCAAGCAGTGGTGCACATGTATCAATATAGTCTAATTCTTAGGCTGCCTTCACATTTGCGTATGGGAAGGCAGCGTATGCTGCGTTCCCATACGCAGTCAAGCGCATGCGCACTGTGTTCCTATGTTTAACATAGGAACGCATAGTGCCTGCGTTTGGCAGCATTTGCTGCATTCGGGTGCATATGCGGAAGATATCTGCTCCCTCCAGGGTCCCCCGTCCGCACCCGGGACGCAGCATGTTGCATTTTTTGTGCGCTTGGGGACCTTGGAAAATCAGCAAGCTTCCCCAAGCGCACAAAAGAATGCATTGGCGTCAATGGGTCCGCAGTGTTCTGCGCATGACAGCGCAGGAGAACGCTGCGGACCCATTGAAATCTCTCCCGGTGGCCGCCAGTGATGTCACAGGAGATCACCGACGGCCACCGGGAGATCAGCTGGAGCCTCTGATGATCTCCTCCTCCCCGCCGGTAATCTCCTAGCGGTGTCGGCAGGGAGAAACAGCTGATGTGACAGCTGTTTGAATCTTTCCGCGCCGACATCTCCTCTCGGTGTCGGTGCGGGAGATTCAAACAGCTGTCAGATCAGCTGTTTAACCCCGCTGACACGTTCCGGAGCTTACCGGCGGCCGGGAGAAGGAGCTCTCCGCCGCTGATCTCTGCCTCCAGCCCGCCCCTGACACCACTGATTGGCTGCCTGGGCTTCATAGTGATGTGGACATTCTCTGCTGCAGACACATCAAAATGACCATGCTTTTCACTGCGTTGTGCCATCAGCATGCAGACACAAACACAAATGTGAAGGCAGCCTTAGACAGTGCCAACTTAGTGCAAGTCAAAAATGAGCCAAATTTCTGAAAGTGGTTCATGCTGTTGGATAAATCTAATTTACTCTACATTTCTGACACAAAGTACGTGAACTAATAGGTGGTGTAAATGTATTCACAATTTTTACCTTAATTTTTGGCACTTCATGTTGCACGTTTAACCATGTGCATTTCTTGATAAGCTACTCCCCTTTTCAGCCAAATAATGCCCCCTTGTTGGACAAGTCACAAACAGTATATAAAACTTAACATTGTTCTCGCCCACAATGCTCTTCACAGTGCAGCGCCCCCCTACATCTCCTCTCACATCTCTGTCTATCACCCCACCCATTCTTTACGTTCCACAAATGACCTTCGACTAACATCTGCATTAATCCGAACCTCCCACTCCCGGCTCCAAGACTTCTCCCGAGCTGCACCAATTGTCTGGAATGCTCTACCCCAAGAAATTAGGACTATCCACAACTTACATGGCTTTAGACATTGCCTAAAAAACACATTTTTAAGGCGGCCTATCATGCTGCCTAATAGAAGTCCTTTATACTGTATATAGCTCATTCACTATCTCTCTGGACATAACTGTCCTTTAAACTCCACCAAACCCAAAAGCTCTACACAGATTGTCTGGTGACCATTCATGTAATTTTATTTCTATCCCCCACTTCCTCAAGGTGCCTGGACCATCACTGTAATAAACCCCTGTACTTTGTGTAACCCCAATCCCGTTGTAGATTGTAAGCTCTTTTGAGCAGGGTCACCTTTATTTTTTCTTTAATTATTGTACTTTTTACTTTGATTCTCTACTTAGTGTATTGGATTTTTTACATTGACTCTCTAATTACTTACTGTATTGTATTTTTTTTTTTTGTTACCTATGACCGTTTGTATATCAATTACTGAATTGTAAAGCGCTAAGGAATATGTCAGTGCTATATAAATAAAGACTATTATCACAATCACAATGCAAATATACATGCGAAACGAGCATCGGGTGCCTGTAGAGCATTTCCCATCAAATCTATTATGAGTAAGCACAAGATATCCCTCTTTATACATGCATTTATAATTAGCACCTTGTCTTTTTTTTTTTAAACGCATATATCCCATTTAATATATTAACCTGTGGAGTTATGGGGGTCAGTGGGGGCTCTCGTCCGCTGGCCCAGCCGCCTTTAGCAAGGCAATGTGGACAAGGGCTCATCCCCAAACTGAACGCCCAAGCTCCTTAACCGCGGGCGGAGCACTACTCAGACAACACAGGGTGAGGGAACCACAATAGTAAGACTTTTTTATTGGATCCCCAACAGTTATCAGCATATAACACATAACCAGCAAAACACAACAATGTAACAGGCAACAGAGTCTCACCCTTCCACTGGCTCACCAGGATTAGAATATAGCACAGCAAAGTCTGTAGCCAGGTGACTGGATCATCCCAACCTGGGTTGCTTCCTCATGCAGTCTTAGTCATCACAGCCAAATCTGAATCCGATAATTCAATGCTGAAGTCCTTGTGGTTTTATAATCCAGGTTCTGTTCCCCTCGGTAGGCACCAAAATGTCTAGGCCTGGGGTTATGGCTTGCCAATTGGACCCGAAGATCCTAGATTAGCTGCCTTTATCAAGTCCAGTGCAACTCTAGCCGGGACAGAAATCCCTAGACTGAGGGCACTAGACAGAATCGAACTCACTCTGATTAATGAACAGGTCTCCTTGTATACCTTCAGCCCTCATTACAGGATATTGGGGACTTCACGATTGATGGAATGAGACTGTATTCTGATTGGCTCGCTTTTAATCCTCTTATAACACATTTCTAGTAGTATTGCAGTCCTGTCAAGGTAGAGCCACATACTCATTGACACATAGCCATACAATGAAATGTTAGTAGGATTAAGTCCTGTCAAGGGAGAGCCACATACAGATGGTTCACCTAGCAGGATACATTTACATAGAGTTAACAAACCACATCGTAATTACAGTGGCATTCTAACAGGATTAAGGCCCTCTAACCTTCTAGAGGAGAGATAATTGCATTATGTATGTCAACATCATCCAACCTCTTCAAGACTCTAGGAAGAATGGGTATACAAAATACTGTCTGGCTACATTTTAAGAACTTAACCCATGAGTGGCATATTACAAGTTGCAACAAAATACCATACTATCTGAGTTACATAAGAAATCATCATATGTTCTACATTGAAGGAGTCCATTTCGTCACAACGCCGGCTTTACTTTTTTGTATGTATGTTTGTTGATAAATGTCTATCGAGTAATAAGGCTTCAGGGTACTAAGTGGCAATATCAACTGTCATGCTCCGGGCAGATTGCCCTATAGGCAGGTTCTTCCCCTGGTGGTGCTAATCCACAGCACAAGCAATAATAGATATATAAAGAAAGAGGCAACACTCACCAGTATTGTGCAGCAGTGGTCTCTTTAATCCAGCGTGTTTACGGATTCATGACAGGGTGCAGGGAGGTGACCACGGAGGTTATATTTGTTGATAAATGTGCTTTTATTTTATTTCTAACTCTACGAGATGGTGGCCCGATTCTAACGCATCGGGTATTCTAGAATATATATGTAGTTGACATACTGTGACTGACAGAACTTGTTCAGTCAATGTAAGTGAACTAAATATATATATATATATATAACAGCGCTATGGTATATGGTGGTACATTACAGCACATGTATAGCAGCACTATAGTATACATTACAGTACAGTACGGTACATTACAGTACATGTATAGCAGTGCTATGGTATATGGTGGTACATTAGAGCACATGTATAGCAGCACTATAGTATATGGAAGTACATTATAGTACGTGTATAGCAGCGCTATAGTATATGGTGGTACATTACAGCACATGTATAGCAGCACTATAGTATATGGCGGTACATTACAGCATATGTATAGCATCGCTACGGTATATGGCGGTACATTATAGTACTTGTATAACAGCACTATGGTATATGGCAGTACATTACATTACATGTATAGCAGCACTATAGTATATGGCCGTACATTACAGTACATGTATAGCAGCGCTATGGTATATTGCGGTACATTACAGCACATGTATATGGCGGTACATTATAGTACATTTATAGCAGCACTATAGTATATGGCGGTACATTACAGCACATGTATAACAGCGCTATGGTATATGGTGGTACATTACAGCACATGTATAGCAGCACTATAGTATATAGCGGTACATTACAGCATATGTATAGCAGCGCTATGGTATATGGCTGTACATTATAGTACTTGTATAACAGCACTATGGTACAGTTAGAGCCAGAAATATTTGGACAGTGACACAAGTTTTGTTATTTTAGCTGTTTACAAAAACATGTTCAGAAATACAATTATATATATAATATGGGCTGAAAGTGCACACTCCCAGCTGCAATATGAGAGCTTCCACATCCAAATCGGAGAAAGGGTTTAGGAATCATAGCTCTGTAATGCATAGCCTCCTCTTTTTCAAGGGACCAAAAGTAATTGGACAATGGACTCTAAGGGCTGCAATTAACTCTGAAGGCGTCTCCCTCGTTAACCTGTAATCAATGAAGTAGTTAAAAGGTCAGGGGTGGATTCAAGGTGTGTGGTTTTGCATTAGGAAGCTGTTGCTGTGACCAGACAACATGCGGTCAAAGGAACTCTCAATTGAGGTGAAGCAGAACATCCTGAGGCTGAAAAAAAAGAAAAAATCCATCAGAGAGATAGCAGACATGCTTGGAGTAGCAAAATCAACAGTTGGGTACATTCTGAGAAAAAAGGAATTGACTGGTGAGCTTGGGAACTCTAAAAGGTCTGGGCGTCCACGGATGACAACAGTGGTGGATGATCGCCACATACTTTATTTGGTGAAGAAGAACCCGTTCACAACATCAACTGAAGTCCAGAACACTCTCAGTGAAGTAGGTGTATCTGTCTCTAAGTCAACAGTAAAGAGAAGACTCCATGACAGTAAATACAAAGGGTTCACATCTAGATGCAAACCATTCATCAATTCCAAAAATAGACAGGCCAGAGTTAAATTTGCTCAAAAACACCTCAAGAAGCCAGCTCAGTTCTGGAAAAGTATTCTATGGACAGATGAGATAAAGATCAACCTGTACCAGAATGATGGGAAGAAAAAAGTTTGGAGAAGAAAGGGAACACTATGGTATATGGTGGTTCATTACCGCACATGTATAGCAGCACTATAGTGTATGGCGGTATATTACTGTACATATTTAGGTGCAGTATGGTATATGGCGGTAATTTATAGCACATGTATAGCAGCACTCTGGTATATGGCGGTACATTACAGTACATGTATAGCAGCGCTATAGTATATGGCGGTACATTACAGCACATGTATAGCAACACTATGGTATATGGCGGTACATTACAGTACATGTATAGCAGCGCTTTAGTATATGGCGGTACATTACAGCACATGTATAGCAGCACTATTGTATATGGTGGTACATTACAGTTCATGTATAGCAGCGCTATAGTATATGGCAGTACATTACAGCACATGAATAGCAGCGCTATGGTATATGGCGATTCTCCGCTCCCCGCGGCCCCCTTGCTCCTCCTGGCCCCCACTTCTCCACAGTAAAAGTAAAAATAAAAAAAATCCTCCACCTCCGTCTTCAAGGCCCTACAGACAGGCCTTTAGGATGGTGGCGGGGGAAGGGGGGGCAGGATGGAGCTGGGGGGCAGGATGGATGCAGGGGGGACAAGATGGATGCAGCAGGGGGACAGGATGGAGCCGAGCGGGAAGGATGGAGTCGGGGGGGGGGGGCAGGATGGAGTCAGGGGGGCAGGTTGGATGCGGGGGGTGCAGGATGGAGCCGGCAGGAAGCAGGATCCCCCTCGCCCCCCTGTTCTCACCCGTCTTCTGCAGCAGTCATGTGACAGGGCGGGCTATGTGATGCCACATCGGCCCGCCCTGTCACATGACCGCTGTGTGTACAGAGGGAGAAGACGGGTGAGAACAGCTGGAGGTGAGGGGGAGGTGAAGAGGGAGGTGAGGGGGGAGAGAAGGGGGATGCGAAGGGGAAGTCGAGGTGGGAGCAGCGGGTACCGGTGCCGGGGGTCGCCGCCAGCCGTACATGTAGCCTGGCGACAGCCAATGAGCGCTGGCGCACGATTTCGGCATCAGACACTATTAGGAGATCATATAGTAGATTACTTGATCCTCTTTAATATACAGTTTTTGTATTATATGTGTATGTTTTTATAGTGACTTACAATATTATTTAATTTTATTAATAATTGTGGATGGTTTCTGAATACATTTTGTGTTCATGTGTAGGCATTAACCCCTTTACCACCCAGCCTGGTTTGCACCTTAATGACCAGGCCATTTTTTGCAATTTTGACCAGAGTTGCTTTAGGGTATGTGCACACTGGTAGTTTTACTGCAGGTTTAGCAGCGGAAACCGCCGGTCGGTTTCCATGAGTTTTATGTAAATTTATGTTAATCCAAAAGCGGCTTTTGGGTTAACATTAAAACCTATGGAAACCGACAGCCGCTGTGCACACACCGGCGGTTTCCACATGATCATCTGTTGCTAAACCGCTGGGTTCCCAGCGGGTTAGCAACGAATGAGCATGTTCTATAAACCGGCCGGTTATGCAGCGGCTGCAAGCAGAATCATGTACTGCTTCCAGTCGCCGCAACACCGCCGGCGCTAACCCGCTGTGCACCCGCCCGTAGCCCGCCGCACACCCGCAGCACATACCCGCCAGGATGCCGGTGGACGGCTCCAGAGCTTCCTGGCGGGTCCGCCCAGCCGCCGCCGACACAAACCCGCCCACCAGTGTGCACATACCCTTAAGAGGTTATAACTCTGAAATGCTCCAAAAGATCCCAGTGTTTCTGAGTTTTTTTTCATGACATTTGGATGTCATGTTAGTTGTCAATTTAGGACCATAGTTATCACATTTCTTTGTGAGAAAATTAAAATTTGATGAAAATGTTTAAATTTTCAAAATTTAATTTTTATACCATTAAACCAGAAAGTAATGTCACACAAAATAGTTAATAAATAACATTTCCCACATGTCTACTTTACATCAGCACAATTTTTTAAACAATTTTTATCTTATTAGGAAGTTAGAAGGGTTCAAAGTTTATCAGCAATTTCTCATTTTTCCAACAAAATGTACAAAACCACTTTGTTTAGGGACCACATCACATTTGAATTCAATTTGAGGGGCCTATGTTATAGAAAATACCCAAAAGTGACACCATTTGGAAAATTGCACATGGTGCAAGCAACATGGTATCAACAAATGATTCCAGCTAACTTTGCATTCAAAAAGTCAAATGCTGCTCCTCCCTTCCAAGTCCTACTGTGCACCCAAACAGTAGTTTTCCGACATTTATTGGGTATTCGTGTACTCAGGAGAAATTTACCAACAAATTCTATAATGCAATTTTTCCTGTTACCCTTGTGAAATTTCAATACTTGAAGCTAAAGGAACATTTTTGATGGAAAAAGTAAAATTTCCATTTTTTTCCTTCCACATTGTTTTAATTTCTGTGAAGCATTTAAAAGGTTAATAAACTTCTTGGATGTGCAATTTTATTTTTGACAATTCCGCAGTACAGCACCTTCCCTGCAAAGTGTATTGAAAATTAGAAGTGCTGTGCCCAATTGCGGGTTTTCCCACAGTGCAAATAGCACACAGTTTGTTGTGGGAAAATCTGCAACATGTCAATTCTTGCTGTGTATTCTGCCATGATATTCACCCATAGACCTCACTGTTAGCTCCTAAATACGCCGCAAATATACAGCAGTTTTCACACAGTTCATTTGCTGTGTATTTAATGAGTATTTTGTGCTGATGGCATGGGGCTCTGCTGTATGTTTGGTCACCAGCACATGTACAGCAGGCAGGTATGGGATGCCACCCACCCCCAGCTGCCTAGTTTTACCTGGATGGTAATCAAAATACAGGAAAGCCCTTTTTTATTACTTCTTGAAATAATTTTAAAAAATGACATGGCGCTTTGCTGTATTTTTTTGTTTCTAACCAGGTACAACAAGGTAGCTGAGGGCTAGAATATCCAGCATGGGGAGGCCCAAGTGTTCTGGGCCCTCCATGTTGTGAATTGTAGCCCACAGCCACCCCAGAAAATGGTGCATGCATTGAAGCGCCAATTTCTCTCACTGTACCCGACTCTTTTAGTTGCCCTTTTGCAGGTGACAAACTGAGTAATAAAGGGGTTAATTCCAGCTGAAGATTGCCAGCTGACACTAAGCCCAAGGTTCATAATGTCAGGCCAATGTTAGACCCAGCCCTTAGGAAAATAATTTACCATACAGAGAAAAATCATTTAATTTGAAGAAAAAGCACAAACACATGCCTCATTTCAACTCTATTACTCCCACATAAACCTTCCATGATCCTTAGTTTCTGGTCCCGCCATGGACGGACTTCACAGAGTGAGTTTTGGCTCTCGCTGTAAGCGGAGTGACACCACAGTCTGGATCACCTGAGTTCAGCTAGAGCAACGCTGCTAATCTCTGAACTCGTGAACTTTCCCACATCATAGCAGGACCCAAAACTCACTAGTTTTTAGTCCTGCTGTAACACGAGAAAATTCACATGAGGTCAAAGCTGAGCAGCGCTGCTGTAGCTGAACTCAGGTGATCTAGACTGTGACATCACCTCGTATACAGTGAAAACCGAAACTCACTCAGTTTCTGGTTCTGCTGTGAACAGACATCACAGAGGATCAAGGAGGGTTTGTGGGAATAGTAAAGATAGAAATGAAGCATGTGTTTGTTTGTTTTTGTTCAAATTAAATATTTTTTCTCTGTGTGATGTATTACTTGCTATTCACTTAAAGGTTCTTAATGGCCAAGTCTTACATTGTTCCGACATTACGAACCTTAGGCTTAGAGTCAGCTGGCAATATTCAGCTAGCATTAGCTTCTTTAGTACCCAGATTGGCACTGGCACCAGGGCAATTGGAAGAGTTGGGTATAGTGCCAGAAAATGGCACTTTTATGAATGTGGCTGACTATGGGCTGTAATTAGCAGTGTGGGGGCCAAGAATGCTTGGGCCTCCCATGCTGAGGATTCCAGCCTCCAGCTGCCTAGTTATAGCTGGCTGGAAGCCAAAAATACGGCAAAGCATCACATCATTTTTTTTCAATTATTTCAAGAAATGAAAAAAGGCTCCTTTGTATTTTGATTACCAGCCAGGTGAAACTAGGCAGCCGAGGGTAGGTGGCAGCCTATACCTGTCTGCCATACATGGGCTGGTGACCACAAATACAGTGGAGCCCCACGTCACATTGACATCTTGAAAACCTTTTATTTTTTTGCTTTATTCACAGTCACAATAGTGAACAATCTAATATATAATTACCCTAAGGCCACTTCCGTCATATTCGGCAGTGTTTCCGTCGTCGTATGCGTGGCTGCCACACTCGCAATGCCTTTGCGAGTCCTTCCAGAGTCTCTCCTCACTCGCAATGCCTTTGCGAGTCCATGCACAGTCTCTCACTTTCAGGACCTGAGATGATGTCACTGGTATGGGCGGGGCTATATCACATGACTGTGACATCATCACAGGCACTTTCATTGCTGCAGTCAGCACAGGAGACATCATGCCGCTGTCTCACATCAGACGTGTCCTCATCACTGATTCTCTGCCTCTGACATCCTGCGATCACAAGGGAACATAGAGGTGACAGAGGACCCCGGACTGAGCCCCCAAGAGCTGATCTCCAGGATACAGGTGAGAGGAGGCTGCACAGCAGCAACGCTCTGCAGTGAGCAGCCTGCACAGGAGCAATGCTCTGCAGAGGGGAGGCTGCACAGGAGTAATGCTCTGCAGAGAGCAGGCTGCACAGGAGCATTGCTCTGCAGAGAGGAGGCTGCACAGGAGCAATGTTCTGCAGAGAGGAGGTTGCACAGGAGCATTGCTCTGCAGACAGGAGGCTACACAGGACCAATGCTCTGCAGAGAGGAGGCTGCACAGGAGCAATGCTCTGCAGAGAGGAGGCTGCACAGGAGCGATGCTCTGCAGGGAGGAGGCTGCACAGGAGCAATGCTCTGCAGAGAGGAGGCTGCACATGAGCATTGCTCTGCAGAGAGGAGGCTGCACAGGAGCAATGCTCTGCAGAGAGGAGGCTGCACAGGAGCGATGCTCTGCAGGGAGGAGGCTGCACAGGAGCAATGCTCTGCAGAGAGGAGGCTGCACATATGCATTGCTCTGCAGAGAGGAGGCTACACAGGAGCAATGCTCTGCAGAGAGGAGGCTGCACAGGAGCGATGCTCTGAAGGGAGGAGGCTGCACAGGAGCAATGCTCTGCAGAGAGGAGGCTGCAAAGGAGCATTGCTCTGCAGAAAGTAGGCTGCACAGGAGCAATGCTCTGCAGAGGGGAGGCTGCACAGGAGTAATGCTCTGCAGAGAGGAGGCTGCACAGGAGCATTGCACTGCAGAGAGGAGGCTGCACAGGACCAATGCTCTGCAGAGAAGAGGCTGCACAGGAACAATGCTCTGCAGAGGGGAGGCTGCACAGGTGCAATGTTCTGCAGAGAGGAGGCTGCACAGGAGCAATGCTCTGCAGAGAGGAGGCTGCACAGGAGCAATGCTCTGCAGAGAGGAGGCTGCACAGGAGCAATGCTCTGCAGAGAGGAGGCTGCACAGGAGCATTGCTCTGCAGAGAGGAGGCTGCACAGGAGCAATGCTCTGCAGAGAGGAGGCTGCACAGGAGCATTGCTCTGCAGAGTGAAGGCTGCACAGGAGCAATGCTCTGCAGAGAGGAGGCTGCACAGGAGCATTGCTCTGCAGAGATGAGGCTGCACAGGAGCAATGCTCTGCACAGAGGAGGCTGCACAGGAGCAATGCTCTGCAGAGAGGAGGCTGCACAGGAGCAATGCTCTGCAGAGAGTAGGCTGCACAGGAGCATTGCTCTGCAGAGAGGAGGCTGCACAGGAGCAATGCTCTGCAGAGAGGAGGCTGCACAGGAGCAATACTCTGCAGAGAGGAGGAGGCTTCACAGGAACAATGCTCTGCAGAGACGAGGCTGCAGAGGAGCAATACTCAGCAGAGAGGAGCCTGCACAAGAGCAATGCTCTGCATGAGTGGAGCCAACATGCTGGCGACGGCGGAGTGAAAATGCCGTGGCGGGGAACACGATGACCCGCTGGTAAGTATGACAGTCAGAGTGCCTCTACAATACTCTGCAGAGAGGAGGCTGCACAGGAGCAATGCTCTACAGTAAGGAGGCTGCACAGGAGCAATGCTCTGCAGAAAGGAGGCTGCACAGGAGCAATGCTCTGCACAGAGGAGGCTGCACAGGAGCATTGCTCTGCATGAGGGGAGGCTGCACAGGAGCAATGCTCTGCAGAGAGGAGGAGGCTGCACAGGAGCAATGCTCTGCAGAGAGGAGGCTGCACAGGAGCAATACTCAGCAGAGAGGAGCCTGCACAGGAGCAATGCTCTGCATGAGTGGAGCCACCATGCTGGCGACGGCGGAGTGAAAATGCCGTGGCGGGGAAGACAATGACCCGCTGGTAAGTATGACAGGCAGAGTGCCTCTGTCCTCTGCTGACCACTCTGCCCGCTGCACTGCGCTGACCACTCTGCCCACCCCACTCACTGCTAACCACTGAGCCACCATAGTCCTGCTAACCACTGAGCCACCGCGCACTACTAACCACTGAGCCACAGCGCAGTGCTAAAGTGCTAACCACTGAGCCACCGCGCAGTGCTAAAGTGCTAACCACTGAGCCACCGCACAGTGCTAACCACTGAGCCACTGCCCAGTGCTAACCACTGAGCCACCGCCCAGTGCTAACCACTGAGCCACCGCCCAGTGCTAACCACTGAGCCACCGCGCAGTGCTAACCACTGAGCCACCGCGCAGTGCTAACCACTGAGCCACCGCGCAGTGCTAACCACTGAGCCACCGCGCAGTGCTAACCACTGAGCCACCGCGCAGTGCTAACCACTGAGCCACCGCGCAGTGCTAACCACTGAGCCACCGTGCAGTGCTAACCACTGAGCCACCATATACAGTGCTAACCACTGAGCCACCATATACAGTGCTAACCACTGAGCCACCGTATACACTGCTAACCACTGAGCCACCATATACAGTGCTAACCACTGAGCCACCATATACAATGCTAACCACTGAGCCACCGTATACAGTGCTAACCACTGAGCCACCGTATACAGTGCTAACCACTGAGCCACCATATACACTGCTAACCACTGAGCCACCGTATACAGTGCTAACCACTCAGCCACCGTATACTCTGCTACCCACTGAGCCGCCATATACACTGCTAACCACTGAGCCACCATATACACTGCTAACCACTGAGCCACCTGTATACACACAATTAATTTCACCGCATTCCCCTAAATATTAGTAAATAAACTATATATGCATTCTAGACTACCCGATTCTTTACAATCGGGCTCACAGCTAGTTGCTAATAAACGCTGCAAAATCTGCATGAAAAAAATGGCACCATTGGCACAAAGATGTTTTCAGTGTGTATTCCTGAAAGAAGGTGCAGATTTTTGACATCCAAAATCTGCAGCACAAATTCAGTCGGCACATAGCCTAACTCTCCCTGCTGTCAAGAAAACACTATCTGTCACTGATAATGCATATCACAATACACATTATACATTGCAACAATATTCGTGTGTTCAAGGAGGATTTGTTCCAGTAGTCACTCTTCTTACCTTTATTCTAGAAAAAAAGACAATTGTAAGTAACCAATTATATAGCGCTGAAAACATTACAGAGCATTCGATTGGAAAACCGTCATCCATATTGATGTTATGTTAGAATGTAGTTATGAAGCAATTATGTCACTTTGTATGACCTGAAATCTTTTCATTTATAATCTATAAATCAGTAAGAAAATGTCACATTTTTAATGGCTTTCTTTAGGAAAGGATTACTTGTAATAGCCCAAGTATGTATCTAAAGGCGTCATCGGTATATTGGATTTAAAGGACCTTATAAGTGAATTAATTTTCAGAGCAGTCACTATCCACCATAAACTATGGCACAATGTTATTTACAGATCCAACACTCTGAGCTGAATCATTTCTTACAATAGTATCTAGTAGTAAAAGTTCTATATGTCTGATACAGAGCTCCAAATCCCCTGCCAGATGGAAAAATGTTAAAATTATAATGTAACATTCTAATATTCTTCCATCACTGAGGGGAGCTTGGATGCTTACTGCAGAATGTGTAATTATCATGTTCAGTGTATAAATAGTATGCAGTAATTGGCTCCTATTGTCCTGGATTATATAATGTATGTAGGAGATATGACACTGTGCAACAGAGAAATAGAAATCTAGCTGTGTTTATGACATATATTACATTGAACCTGTCCTTTTACACTAACTCTGAAGAAACTCTGGCTAGCATCATCCCCACAACAAGTTAAAAATGGTTCCTATTCCTGCACATAACTAATATCACCAGGAGCAGTGCTGATTATCTTGATCCTCAATTTGCCATCTACTTCTTTTCAGTGGACTGGTTTTTCTTCATTTGCTTTCTACCAGCACTATAGGTGCCTGAACTACCTGCAGCCAATCACTAGGTGGTGCCGAGGTAGTCAGAACGAAATCCCTATTTAGTTGCAGCTATAGTTGTAATATCAGCAATGTAATCCATCAACAAAGTTTGGAAGCAGCGGTGGAAAGGGGAAGGTGAGTAACTGCAGAGTTTATTGTTTTTACGTGGAGGAAGCTAACGGGCATAAAATCTTATACACACAAAATCACTTTAGATTAAGCTACACTTTGTAGTCCTAGAAACGAGCTATAACCAAGACATTTTGGGCCAGTAAAATGTATTTACTATATACTGAAGATTTTTACTTTGTAATACATACTAGGAGTCAAGCTTTGTATATCAAGATAACCCTTTAAAGGGAACATGTCCCCAGTTGTTTGCCAATATAATAAGACCACCACCTTTATCATGTCTTATAGCAGTCTAGCAACATGTATAAAGTCCCAAATCCCCTCTGCGTATCAAAAGAAATATCAGTTATCATTCTCCCATACAACACTGTCTTGTCTATTGGACATCATTGGTCTTGCTATTCCTATAATCAACGTCCTCCTGCACTACTTTATGTGGATGACACAACCTACGGCACCATACAGCTCCTCCAATCTTGCTCTTGAGCGCACACCTCGCTCTACCGTCTATAACAAAGTATTGGCTCGTCTGCTTGTAACCCACAGCGGATACCACAGTTTAACCATGCGCCAATCTCCTGTTTGAAATCTCTCATTTTGAGCTGTCCTCACACTGACGAGGGTCTAGTATAGACTGAAACGTTGTGTACTTTTGGATTGCTCTTCTTTATTAAAATTAATCATTTTCCCCTATCTGACTGATATGTTTTTCATAACACAAAGTAGGGTAACAGGCATGTGTGGGAGAGGTCAAAGAAATAAAACTGATGCATACCCATTGCAGTACTTTGATGTGTCCTCAGCAGGGCAGAGGGAAGAACACCTGCGCAGTAGCGAGACTGGTAAAGCCTGGTTCCCTTTAACTAATTTACAGGAATGCCACCATGTGGAATAAATGCTGAATGTACTTAAATGCAGTTGCTCTATGAATGAGGCAACTCCTAGAGGTCCACCATTAGTCATTATTTTGGCACATGAGTCAGGTGAAAAGTGACCAGTCTTTGCTCTAATTTTATTCCTAAAATCTGCTATAAGGTTCTAAAGAGTGTGACTCTATTAGCCAGTGCTAATATTTATGGTCTTACAATGGGGCATGGCTCACATAATTTCCATTGAGCGCATAAAATAATATAGCCCTTCTGTTACCGCTTGGTGGATTATCAATAAACCATAAACTAAATATACAGAGAACAATAGGAACAAGTTACATTTGGCTACTTTAGACCTAGTGACGTGTTCTCTTTAAAGTGTTTAGTATTTTAATTCAGTATGGACTACCCTAGACAATATATCTATAATTGCATATTATTTTTGCTTTAGTATTTTTCCAATGCTACTTTTCTGATTTTTGGGCATCTATTTCTATTCATTAATAATTTCATAGTTCTGTTCCACTTATCTGTTGGAAAACATTACATAGCAGGGCCCTGATAGACATTTGGGATCTTTTAGCTTCCAAAGCTACAGTACATTATTGTACAGTGATTGCTTCCTTCCCTTTTATCTATCAGTTTTAATTAGAAGCATTTATGCTGGTTCAGAATATTAATTATCACATATGCGATACAGGACAGTAAGTCAAAGTTTTTGTTGAATTACAATTTTCTTATAATTATCAAGCTGTTCAGTTAAGGACGTACAGACTGGTGTAATGTGGGTGTCTAACCTGACTGTATAAATTCATTGTATTCAAGGTACTTTATAAGCTAAACTGAGGTACTGCGCTCTGCGTATTGTTTGCATAGTAGGGTCGATGCATGACTGGGATTTAATCCCTTCCCGACCTTTGACATTGTACAAGGTCATGAAAGTTGGTGCCTTCCTGACCCATGACGTTGTATAACGTCATGGCAGTTACCGCGGCACCGTTGCCGTGGTAACCGCCATCGGGTCCCGGTGTTCACTGATCCTTATGTACCGTGCACCATGACTCTAACCCCAGAGACTACAACAATGGATCAAGTGTCCAATTATTGCAGTCACTGGGGTCAGTCATGGTGCACTGTATTGTTTGCATAGTAGGGTCGATGCATGACTGAGATTTATCCCCTTCCCGACCTTTGACGTTGTGCAACGTCATGGCGGTTACCGCGGCACCGTTGCCGCGGTAAGGCTTGGTTCATATTTGCACACGATGTGTGCTGTGAACGCAGCGTACCTGATCGCAGCAAGACGCAAGCACTATGCGCTCCTATGTTTAACTTAGGAACGCATAGTGCCTGTGTATACCTGTGCTCAGCTGTGTTTGCTGAACGCAAAGTGTTGCATTTTTTTGTGTGTAGCTGTGTGCTTGTTTTATGCGCAAGCAGACCGCCGCACAGAAAAAATGAATGAAAGTGCATCTGTGCGCATTGCCATCTGCTGGCAAGCGCACAGACGCAGCGGAAGATGACCTCCTCCGAGGTCATCTACAGATGATCTACGTTCTCTTCTTCTTCTTTCCTCTTATTTCATCTTCTTCTTCTTTCCTCTTCTTTCATCCTCTTCTTTCCTCTTCTTTCTTCTTCTTCTGTCATTTTTTCTTCCTCCCTGCCACTGCCGCTGGTTTAAAATAGCCAGCGGGAAAGCCAGCAGTGAAAACTCTTCACCGCCGGCTTTCCCGCCATGCTAATTCAAATGATCAGCATCAGCTCATTATTTGAATTAGCGGGGCGGGAAAGCCAGTAGTGAAGTGTTTTCACCGGTGGCTTTCCCGCCGGCTATTTTAAACCAGCGGCGGCAGGGAGGAAGAGATCAGCAGCGGCGGCCCGGAGGAGGAGATCTCCACTGTTGATCTCCGCCTCCCGGCCACTGCCGCTGATTGGGTGGCCGAGCTGTGTCCGCATGCGTTCACATAAAGACGATCTATGCTGCGTTAACATGAAAGTGTTTGCATTTGGCACTGAATATGGGTATGTGCAGCTTATGGGTAACCCAGCCTAACCGCCATCAGGCCCCGGTGTTCAGTGATCCTTATCACTGAGCACTGGGGCTTGAGGTGAGGGGATTGGATTCCCCACCCTGCCCCCAGGATCACGGGGTTTGGCTGTTTGAACAGTCAATCACTGTGATCCTCTTGTCACGCGCTTAGATGGTGCTGACATTGTTGGATGCTGCTGTGTATGTGGTTTGTCTTTAAGAGCTGCATGGTTGATGGTTGTGAAGGTCCTTGCCTCCTGTGGTGTGCTCCAGAACTGCAGTCACTATTATGTTCAATTGCTGGTTCAGGAGTTAATGTGTGACTCACCTGGAATCCCCTTCCCCCCTCTCCTCTGTCAGGTGCTTCTGATAGCTATGTGCTCTAGGTCTTGGTGCGGTGCTGTTCTGATGCTTAGCTGCTGGGCTAAAGTCTTTCTTTGGGAGAAGCTGTGATTCCTGACTTGTGGGTGGAGGTAGGGGCCCTAAGTCTAGGGCTAATCAGGAGTTTTAGGGTACAGGGTGGCGGCTCGGAACTCCTCACAACCAGAGGTACCTCCGAGATCAGGGCGAGCCAGGGACTCCAGCATCAGGGTCAGATTAGGCTCTCCTGACCCCCTTTTGCCCAATTCACCCACCTAATACCTGATTCCCTTACCTTCCAAGCGTGACACCTCTGCCACCAATGGAAGAGGCTGTGGAGCGGCTCTTATGGGAGTGATCATCCCATTAGATCGCTTCTATCAGAGCAGGAGGGGGGCATCACCACCTCCAACTATGATGGAAGCAATCTGGGATAATCACCCCCATCAGAACCGCTCCACAGCTGCCGTGGAGCTGCCACTGGTATCTCCTGCTTCTTTGCCGGCACTGCCGCCTCTTACTCCTTCCTCCTCCCACCCTCTTTCTTCTCATTATCCTGCCCCCCTCCATGCCCTGTGCTCCCGCTCCGCTCCTCATCTCCCCCTACTCCGTGCCCTGTGCTCCCCGCCTCCTGCTCTGCTCCTGATCGCCTGAGCCACCCCCTCCTCCGTGACCTGTGCTCCCCCTCCCACTCCTGATCACCTCCATTGTACCCTGTGCTCTCCCTTCCCTCTCCGATCCTGATCTCCACCCTTCTCCTGCCCCCCTCCGCGCCGGTGCTTCCCCCATATACCTCCGCTCCCCACCGCCACCTGTTCTGCTGCTCCTCCCGCTGCTGACAGCTGAAGACCTGCAGAACACTGATCACAGGGCTGCCAGGAGGATCGGTGATAGGATGGATGGGTGAATGGATTGGGTGAATGAATGGATTGGGTGGATGGGATGGATGGGATGGATGGGGTCAGTCATGCTGCATGGTACGGCAGATCATTGCCATACAGTGCACCATGACTCTGACCCCAGAGACTACAACAAGGCATCAAGTGTCCACTTGTTGCTGTCACTGGGGTCAATCATGGTGCATTATATGGCTATGATGTGCCGTACCATGCACCATGACTCTGACCCCAGAGACTACAAGAGGACACTTGATCCCTTGTTGTAGTCTCTGGGGTCAGTCATGGTGCACTGTATGGCAATAATCTGCTGTATCATGCACCATGACTGACATAAGAGACTACAACAAGGGATCAAGTGTCCACTTGTTGCAGTCACTGGGGTCAGTCATGGTGCACTGTATGGCAGTGATCTGCTGTACCATGCACCATGACTCTGACCCCAGAGACTACAATTTGACACTTGATCCATTGCTGTAGTCTCTGGGATCACTGTGATAGTGCACTGTATGGCAGATCATTGCCATACAGTGCACCATGACTGACCCCAGTGACTGCAATAATTGGACACTTGATCCATTGTTGTAGTCTCTGGGGTCAGAGTCATGGTGCACGGTACATAAGGATCAGTGAACACCGGGGCCTGATGGCGGTTACCACGGCAATGGTGCTGCGGTAACTGCCATGACGTTATACAACGTCATGGGTCAGGAAGGCACCGACTTTCATGACCTTGTACAATGTCAAAGGTCGGGAAGGGATTAAATCCCAGTCATGCATCGACCCTACTATGCAAACAATACGCAGAGCGCAGTACCTCAGTTTAGCTTATAAAGTACCTTGAATACAATGAATGTATACAGTCAGGTTAGACACCCACATTACACCAGTCTGTACATCCTTAACTGAACAGCTTGATAGTCATAAGAAAATTGTAATTCAACAAAAACTTTGACTTACTGTCCTGTATCGCATATGTGATAATAATATTCTGAACCAGCATAAATGCTTCTGTTACAATTAAAACTGATAGATAAAAGGGAAGAAAGCAATCACTGTACAATAACATACTGTAGCTTTGGAAGCTAAAAGATCCCAAATATCTATCAGGGCCCTGCTATGTAATGTTTTCCAGCAGATAAGTGGAACAGAACTATGAAATTATAAATGAATAGAAATAGATGCCAAAACATCAGAAAAGTAGCATTGGAAAAATACTAAAGCAAAAATAATATGCAATTATAGATGTACTAGCTGTGAGCCCGATTCTAAAGAATCTGGTAGTCTAGAATCCATATATAGTTTATTTACTAATAGTTAGGGGAGTGCGGTGAAATGAATTGTGTGTATAGAGCTGGCTCAGTGGGTAGCACTGTATACGGTGGCTCAGTGGTTAGCACTGCGCGGTGGTTTAGTGGTTAGCAAAGTATGGTCGCTCAGTGTTTAGCAGTGTAGGGTGGCTCAGTGGTTAGCGCTGTATACGGTGGGTTAGTAGTTAGCAGGGAGTATGGTGGGTCAGTGGTTAGCAGAGTACACGGTGGCTCAGTGGTTAGCACTGCGCGGTGGCTCAGTGGTTAGCACTGCGTGGTGGCTCAGTGGTTAGCACTGCGTGGTTGGTGAGTGGTTAGCAGTGTGCGGTGGCTCAGTGGTTAGCACTGCGCGGTGGCTCAGTGATTAGCAGTGAGTGCGGTGGGCCGATTGGTCAGCGCAGTGCGGCGGGCAGAGTGGTCAGCGCAGTGCAGCGGGCATAGTGGTTAGCGCAGTGCGGTGGGCAGAGTGGTCAGCAGAGGACAGAGGCACTCTGCCTGTCATACTTACCAGCTGGTCATCGTCTTCCCCGCCACGGCATTTTCACTCCGCCGTCCCCAGCATCTTGGCTCCACTCATGCAGAGCATTGCTCCTGTGCAGCCTCCTCTCTGCAGAGCATTGCACCTGTGCAGCCTCCTCTCTGCAGAGCATTGCGCCTGTGCAGCCTCCTCCTCTCTGCAGAGCATTGCTCCTGTGCAGCCTCCTCCTCTCTGCAGAGCATTGCTCCTGTGCAGCCTCCTCCTTTCTGCAGAGCATTGCTCCTGTGCAGCCTCCTCCTCTCTGCAGAGCATTGCTCCTGTGCAGCCTCCCCTCATGCAGAGCAATGCTCCTGTGCAGCCACCTCTGTGCAGAGCATTGCTCCTGTGCAGGCTCCTCTCTGCAGAGCATTGCTCCTGTGCAGCCTAGTCTCTGCAGAGCATTGCTCCTGTGCAGCCTCGTCTCTGCAGAGCATTGCTCCTGTGCAGCCTCGTCTCTGCAGAGCAATGCTCCTGTGCAGCTTCCTCTCTGCAGAGCAATGCTCCTATGCAGCCTCCTCTCTGCAGAGCATTGCTCCTGTGCAGCCTCCTCTCTGCAGAGCAATGCTCCTGTGCAGCCTCCTCTCTGCAGAGCAATGCTCCTGTGCAGCCTCCCCTCATGCAGAGCAATGCTCCTGTGCAGCCTCCTCTCTGCAGAGCATTGCTCCTGTGCAGCCTCCTCTCTGCAGAGCATTGCTCCTGTGCAGCCTCCTCTCTGCAGAGCAGTGCTCCTGTGCAGGCTCCTCTCTGCAGAGCAATGCTCCTGTGCAGCCTCCCCTCATGCAGAGCAATGCTCCTGTGCAGCCTCCTCTCTGCAGAGCATTGCTCCTGTGCAGCCTCCTCTCATGCAGAGCAATGCTCCTGTGCAGGCTCCTCTCTGCAGAGCATTGCTCCTGTGCAGCCTGCCCTCATGTAGAGCAATGCTCCTGTGCAGCCTCCCCTCTGCAGAGCATTGCTCCTGTGCAGCCTCCCCTCTGCAGAGCATTGATCCTGTGCAGCCTCTTCTCTGCAGAGCATTGCTCCTGTGCAGCCCCCTCCTGTCTGCAGAGCATTGCTCCTGTGCAGCCCCCTCCTGTCTGCAGAGCATTGCTCCTGTGCAGCCCCCTCATGTCTGCAGAGCATTGCTCCTGTGCAGCCTCCTCTCACCTGTATCCTGGAGATCAGCTCTTGGGGGCTCAGTCCGGGGTCCTCTGTCACCTCTATGTTCCCCTGTGATGGCATGATGTCAGAGGCAGAGAATCACTGATGAGGACACATCTGATGTGAGACAGCGGCATGATGTCTCCTGTGCTAACACTGCAGCAATTAAAGTGCCTGTGATGATGTCACAGTCATGTGATATAGCCCCGCCCATACCAGTGACATCATCTCAGGTCCTGCAAGCCGTGGGGAGCAGGAGAGAGAGAGAGACTCTGCAAGGACTCGCAAAGGCATTGCGAGTGAGGCAGCCACGGACACGACGACGGAAACAGCGCCGAATATGACGGAAGTGCCTTAAGGTAATTATATATTAGATTGTCCAGGGTAGTCCATACTGAATTAAAATACCAAACAGTTTAAAGGGAACCTGTCACCTAATCTAACCCTCCTAACCTGTCCCTGCAGCCTCAAACAACTTTATCAGCCATCCCTGTCTGACCTTTTATAGGGATCTACAAGTGCAATAAAGCATTTTGTAAACTTACTGAATCCATGTCAGATGGAGTTCCTACAGGGGTCTTTGACGAGAAGGCAGGGCCGTGCTCCCCCTGCCTCCCTGCTGAAATTACTCCCCGATGGGTGGCATTTTTCTTTCCGGAGCTTGGGCACGATTCAAACTACCAGCCCATCTCGTCATCGCTATGACGCGGTGCCGGCCCCGAATTACTTCCGCTGACGTATTGCTGGGTGTACTAAGCGCACAGGCCGCCTTCAGAATGCTATCTGCGCATGCTCTGAAGGTGGCCTGTGCGCTTATTAGTCATGGTGCATGGTACAGCAGATCATTGCCATACAGTGCACCATCACTATGACACTAGGGACTGTAGTCTCTGGATGTAGCAGGTGCGATCGAGTGTCATGGGACCTTCGTTTTGGACTATGTCGGACGCTAATAAAGATGGAGTCTCAATTTGTGTTTGTTTTTTTTTTTTATAAAAATATTTTTCTCTATGTGGTGTATTTTTTTACTATTTATTAGAGATTCCTAATGGCCGGGTCTAGCATTGGCCCGACATTATGAATCTCGGGCTTAGTGCCAGCTGCCAATAAAAAAGCTGGCATTAACCCCTTTATTACCCAGTTTGCCACCGGCACCAGGGCAACTGGAAGAGTCTGGGTACAGCACCAGAAAATGATGCTTCAATGAATACGCCATTTTCTGGGGCGGCTGCAGGCTGCAATTTGCATCATGGGGGGCCCAGAACGCTTGGGCCTCTCCATGCTGATTATTCCAGCCCCCAGCTGCCTAGTTGTACCTGGTTGGACCAAAAATATGGCGGCGCCCCACTTAATTTTTTTTCTAGAATTAGTTCTAGAACTAAAAAAAAAATGGGCTTAGCTGTATTTTTGGTTGCCAGCCAGGTACAACCAGGCAGCTGTGGATTGGTGGCAGTCCATAGCTGCTAACTTGTACCTGGCTGAACCAAAAGTATGTCAGAGCCCTATGTCATTTTTTTTTTCTAAAATTAGTTCTGGAAATAAAAAAGTGGGCTTCGCTGTATTTCTTGTTGCAAGCCAGGTACGAACGAGGCAGTTGGGGGCTGGTGGTAGTCCATAGCTGCCAAGTTGTACCTGGCTGGACCAAAAATATGGCAAATCCCCACGTCATATTTTTTTTTAATCACTTCTACAAATAAAATTACATGGAGCTTTGCCATATTTTTGATTGCCAGCCAGGCACAACTTGGCAGCTGGAGGGCTGGAATCCTCAATGTGGAGAGACCTAAATGTTGTGGGCCCCCACGCTGCACATTGCAACCCACAGCCCACCCATAAAGTAGCGTATTCATTAAAGGTGCCATTTTATGGTGCTGTACCCCAACTCTTCCAGTTGCCCTTGTGCTAGTGACAATGCTGGTGGCACACAGGGGCTCTCCATATGCCACATGGTGTCTGCTAACAAGTTGAATGGAAAATTAGCTCCAATTGTTAGCAAACACCATGTCGCATATGGTGAGCCCCTGTGTGCCTAAACATTGGAGCTCCCTCACAAGTGACCCCATTTTGGAAACTAGACCCCCAGGTGCTTCACAAATTGATCCGTAAAAATGAAAAAGTACTTTTTTTCACAAAAAGTTTATTTTTTCATTTTTACGGATCAATTTGTGAAGCTCCTGGGGGTTGAAAGTGCTCACTATGCACCTAGATAGGTTCCTTGGGGGGACTCCAAAAGTCAAATTGCGCTCCTTCCCTTCTGAGCCCTGCCGTGCGCCCAAACAGTGGTTTATGACCACATATGAGATATCAATGTACTCAGGAGAAATTTCCCAACAGATTTTAGGATCCATTTTATCCTGTTGCCCATGTGAAAATGAAAAAATTGAGGCTAAAAGAACATTTTTGTTAGAAAAATTAAAATGTCCATTTTATTCCTTCCACGTTGCTTTAGTTCCTGTGAAGCACCTGAAGGGTTAATAATCTTCTTGAATGTTTTGAGTAGCTTGAGGGGTGCAGTTTTTGGAATGGTGTCACTTTTGGGTGTTTTCTGTCATGTACGCGCTCAAAGGGACTACAAGTGTGATGTGGTCACTAAAAAATGCTTTTGTAAATTTAGCTGGAAAAAAGAAAAATTGCTGATGAAGATGAACTCTGAACCCTTATAACTTCCTAACAAAAAAAAACATTTTTTTCTAAGTGTGCTGATGTAAAGTAGACCTGTGGGAAATGTTATTTATTAACTATTTTGTGTCGCATAACTCTCTGGTTTAGCGGAATCAGAGATATATGACCCAGAGGCTACAAGGTCTAGGAGAGAGGAAAAGACAAGAAACAGGGGCGCAGATCTAATTGCAGATTATTGAGTTCAACTTATTTTCAGAGGCTAAGTTGCTCACCTTTGATGTGGCTTGTGTCATAGCATATCGACCTTTTTGGTCTGGATGAGATGCCTTGTCTCCCTGATGTGCGGATGTAGTCTGGATACAGCGGATCTCTCAGCCAGGAGATCGTGGATTGAAGATCAGATAAAAATGTTTATCCAGTTTATTCAGCGCTCACAGGTAGCAGGCACCAGGCAGAGATATTATTAATCTTCAAAAATCCATTTAATATAAAAATAGTGAAAAACAATGCATAGAACAACACGTTTTGGCTACATATGTAACCTGAGAAAGGCTAATTTTCACAAATATATAGCCAAAACGTATTGTTCTATGCATTGTTTTTGACTACTTTTGAATTAAATGGATTTCTGAAGATTAATAATACCTCTGCCAGGTGCCTGCTACCTGGCAGCGCTGGATAAACATTTTTTTCTGGTTTAGCAGAATAAAAATGTAAAATTTGAAATTGCGAAATTTTAAACATTTTTGCCAAATTTTTAATTTTTTGTCACAAATAAATGCAAAGAATATCGACCTAAATTTAATCCTAACATGAAGCCCAATATGTCATGAAACTACAATCTCAGAATCGCTTGGATCTGTTGAAGCGTTCCACAGTTATTACCTCATAAAGGGACACTGGTCAGAATTGACAAAAATGCCAAGGTCTTTAGGGTCAAAATAGGCTGGGTCATGAAGGGGTTAAAAAGAAATCACCTATGTCATGAACAAGAACTTTTTGTGTGACAGAGCTATAAATGAGAGCAAACAAAAAAACAGCATCAGAAAATCTCAGTGAATAGATTTGCATTTCAGAATTGTATTTTTCAGACTATATGATGCACTTTTTATTACTGGTGGTGGAACGAGGACACAAGAGGCAGGAGCAGTTAGCCAGTCGCAGCAAGAGCTGTGAATATTACATTTTGAATTAAAGGGAAATGAATATTCACTGCTCTCCATGCCATAAATCCAACCCACCTCTCGACGCCGGTGTGAGTGATAGTAAAATTCTTCAGTTATTCCCTGTAATTCATTGCTCCGATCACTGCCTGCTTCCTGCACCAGCGACCTTGCTTCTGCCTTTAAACACATCAAAATGATTATCCAGCTAGTGTAGGAATGACTCACCCCAGGGCTGTGGGGTACTCGCATCCCGGGCGTAGGTTTAAGGGACTGTCACTGGTGGCTGGTGCCCGGATCCGTGGCCCTGGTGGTCACAAAAAAGTTGTTTAGTAAAAATAAAATTATAAAAGCTTTTCACGTGACGCCTCCTGCAGTATCTGGTGATTGCACCAGCGCTGCCAGCAAACCTCTGGGGTCGATGGGTAGGCATCTGGAGGATGTCGCTCCCTGCAGGCGGAGCGAGGTCCCCAGGGCAGTGAGGTAAAGAAATGGTTTCACACAGAGAGAGGCGCAGTCTTCTCCTTGAGACTGGAACACAGGTGGCCAACTTAGTAGAAATAAGACACAGGTGACCTTCTTGCTCTGCACAGGTATTTACTGGTGACTTCTTAAGCAGCTCACAAAGTACACAGTCACGGGTAGCTGGCTGGGTAGTCACCAAAGGGTGCAAAGTCTCCCTGAGGCCCTCTACGATGTTTCATCCTCTGTCCTTTTCACTCACTGCGCTCTCCTTACTATCCGTGCGTGGCCCTGCATGGAGCCCTTTTCCTACCAGGCCTGTTGGGTATATAGAGGTTACCCTTCTCTCTAAAGGGCTCAACTGGTTACAGATGTAGATGGGCCATTGTCCTCCTTTCCTTCTGCTCTGAACCCTCCGCTGCCAACCAGTTTGTGACGGGGTGCGTGACAGAGCAGGAAGGGACAGCAGGCCGATCATCAATCCAACAAGTTTATTGAACAGGGTGAATGGAACAGCACAAATGAAGACAATTCTGCCGAGTCTGTAAGAAGTCCACCGCCAAGGAGCAGTTCCGGTGGCGTCACTCGGCAAACCTGATGCCAGGTTAACGGAACAAATAGTCCATATAGAGTCCAATGGATCCCACTGATGAGGGACACCGCACAATCCCACGGGCTACAAGATCTGGCCTCAGCTAAGATCTCTGCTCCTTGCAGCTCAGCACTCAACTAACTGACTGATCCTAAAGCATGAGTGTATTGTTTGGGCTTCTGGGATCAGCCCATGTATAGGGGGTTCACACCTACTATTGAATGGTTTGCTCCAGTCAGAAGATTCTAGTAACGTCTGGCTCCCTTCTGTCTAGCAATTTGTATATTGGCTGAGTCCCCATGCTGAGGGGAGCAAATACACAATCCCCCACTAGCTGATGACCAAGGCCTGGTTGCATCATAGTCCAGGGATACAGGCCAGGCAAATTGTTACAGGTTAAGTTACAGCACAATAAATTGCATAGTATACATAAACACAGGACAGGAAAAGTATACACCATTACATATAGTCCTTCCACTGTTGGCTGATGATGAACTTTTTACAAGATTGTCTTTACCACAACCTGTCCTGTGGTTTATTGGTCCATATATGAAGTAAATGTTCAAGAATATTACAAAGTTCATACAGTACAATGAGACTTGTAGGCACGTTACGCTTGGTGGTTGCATATTTACATGGTTGCATAAAACAAAATCATTTTAACCTTGTTTACACCCTAGTCTTGGTATCTATCAGGGATTTGACCTTGGGTACTGCACTGGGATCTTTGCAACACAGGTGTTTTTACTAATGACCTAGCCTGGTCTAATGTGTCTGTTGGTAACCCGCTAGTGACTGTACTGCAAGTAGGCCTATGTCTCACAGGCAGGCTAGGCAGCTTTCTACGACTTCTTAGACTCACCATGGACATGACAGATTCACTGTTAGCAGGGGGTTGACTCCCTTGTTCTGCTGCGGCTGGTGGTTCTTCAGGTGTTTCTGGAGTCTCAAATGGTTCTGGCATGACAACATGGGGAAAGGTCAACATAAGCACTGTTATTGCTCCATTTATCTGTGTCCATGTTTTGGGAAAGTCTCCAAGAACGGTATGGATTATCTCTTGGACTTCTTCTCTGTGTCTTAACTGTTCAGGGCATATCTTTAGGTGATCTCTGGAAACTGCAGCTGAGGTCTCTCCTCCGTCTTTGCTGATTAAGCATATTTTGGTGTTGTCAAAGTTTGAAGACAATACGGTGTATGGCTCTGCCTCCCACTGGTCATCCAGTTTGTACGTCATTTTCTCTTGAGGACTTGTTCTCCTGGTGTTAAGGGAACTGCAGGTGCGTATTTGTTGTAGGCTTTCTATTGCTTTTGTCTTGCTTGGGACAGGTTTCTCTTGCACTCTTGCACTTGACGGTACCTCTGACGTTCTGTATCTCAATCTGCATCTGGTGGGTTTTTTTCAGGTGTTAACACTCCCATGTCTAGGTCAGTGGGCAACTTGCCAGATCTTGCTCTCATCAGGTAGGCAGGAGTACAGTTGGTGGAATTGACAGGAATATGGTTGTATAAGTCCACTAAGTCTGGCAACTTCTCTGGCCACATACTTCTTTCTTCCAGTGGCAGTGTCTTTTACAGGTGTATCACTACCTGATTCATCTTTTCACACATGCCATTGGTCTGTGGATGGTACGGCATCGTTCTTATCTTCTTGCAGCCCTACAAGTTGCAAAACTCCTGGAACAATTCTGCCTCGAATTCTGGTCCTTGATCTGTAAGAACCTGTTCAGGATAGCCATGGGTTCTGCAAATGTGACACCCCTGCAGACTGGTAGCCACAGAAAAGAGAAGCAGCTGGGATGGTAAGCCATTCACCTCAAACCAAGCACCCAAAACATCCCCGAATTCCTACACCTAGGACTTTATGCCAGGAAAGGAGAGGTGGGGAGGAGCTGAGTGGTGGGAGGAGCTTAGGTGGCACCTGTGAGAGGGGGAGGAGTTACAGTAATTTACCTCAGAGTGAGAGTGACAGTCAGTTTGGTTGGAGCTGGAGGAGAGGACAGGAGTGACTGAGGAGAAAGACAGAAACAAGTGAGGAAAAACACTGGGACCAGCAGCCAGCGTCATCTCATGGCTGACCAGGTCCGAGGCTACTGACCAGGTGTAGTGGAGAAGGAGTCCAAGGTGGAAGAACAGCTTTATGGAGACACTGAGGGACTGGTCGACGGACAGGGTATCGGCCTTGTAGAAGTGGTTGGAAACTACAAGCCCCAGCCACAGATTAACCGGTGAGGTGAAGGGTTTCTATGCCCAGAAACCGAACAGACTGTCACACCTAGGAAAAGCCTCATATAGGACTTGGGGGTTATAGAGAGGACCCCCTGAGAAGTCTGTGACTGCTGGCCCTGAGGTAGTGAATAGTCCTGAGGAGAGAGACCCAGAAAGGCCTAAAGAAAGGGGGTGCTTTGGTGAACCAGACCAGCTGCTGACCAGCTACAGGTATGCTCACTGTAAAAGAAACAGTGAATGTGTGAAGTAAGTGCAGTGAGTAAAGTACCCGGTAAAACCTGAAACAAGTGTGAGAGTCTTTATTGAAGGTCCATGGCTGTGGAGACCAGCAGCTGAGGAGAGGTCGAGCCTGGGAGATCTAAATGACACCGGTCAGTATAAAGTGCATCCCCATCATCACCTCACAACAACTTCACCAGTGACAACTATTAACACAGGCGCAGGGATCAACCTAGCCCTACCTGTGGAGGGCTTATCACCTTGCTCCCATAAACATCCCCTAGAGCTGAAACAAGCAGCGATGGTCACATCTGGCCGCATACCACAGGTGGCGTCACTGACTAACTTTATTTTGTATTTTTACCCATTTTTACATTTAGCCTCTTTTAATTGCAGTCCCTGCAGGGCTACAGAACCGATCCACAGCCACTACCGTGACATACCCCTGTGACCAGACAGCAGGGACCTGTCCCAAGTAACCCATGGCTCTGGTGGGCGATGCACAAAAATGGGTTTGGAAGGCTTTAGCCGCTGTCCTCGCTGTCATGTCTTTTACTGGCGCTACTACCAAGAAACAGGAATAGTGATCTAAAATGGTGAGGGCGTAGATGTAGCTTGACCGGCTTGGGGTCAGCTTCACATGAACCAAGGCTACGAGTTCAAGTGGTTGGTTGTTGATAATAAGCTGTAGAGGAGCTCTCTGGGTGTCACGATCCTTCCTTCTCAGGTTGTATGGGCCACAATTTCTGCACCACGTCTTGATGGCCTTCCTCATGGCAACCCAGTAGAACCTTTCATGTAACAGCACCTCCAGCTTCTTCTACCCAAAGTGCCCTGCCCCATCATGGTACGCTTCCAGGACTATCTGGACATGTCTCTTCGGGACCACTACCTGCCACACCAATTCATGGGTTTGTGCATTGATTGTGCCATCTGCACAGTTTACCCGCATAGATGAATAACTTGCACTTTTCTTTCCACAGCTGTTGAGACTCTGGCGGGGCATCTGAACGAAGGTGTGAGTCGACTTGCTTCAGCAACTCTTTGACTGATGGCTGGGTCTTGCGTCTCTGCCCAACCATGGTGGGGTAGGGTATTGAACGTGGCTTCTTGCATGACAGGCCTGTTTCTCACCTCATGGGAATACTGGGACACTCTGCTGCGGTGAAAAGCTGGTAGCTCTATCTCTTCCAGCTCCTCCAGGTCTTCTCACGCATCTGGCAGGTGGGGCATCCTTGACAGCGCATCAGCGTTGGTGTTCTTATGCTCTGCCCAGTACTTGATGGTAAAGTTGTAATTGGATAACTGGGCCATCTATCGCTGTTACAGTGCACCTAACTTTGCAGTTTCAAGATGGGTCAGCGGATTATTGTCCGTACAGATGGTAAACTTCGCTGAAGCCAGGTAGTGTTTAAAACGTTCTGTTACTGCCCAGTCTATGGCAAGGAACTCTAGTTGAAGGACCTATAGTTTTTGGGGT
>JARQOC010000002.1:463108401-463380417 GCA_033576535.1 Allobates femoralis | reverse complement strand
CTGGTGAGTAGTATGAGTACTTACAGGACCTTTACCATGTGACTCTCAGGCTGAGTCACATGGGCAGGTCCTGTCAGTACTGACCTTGCAGGTCCTGTCAATGCCCAGAAGGAACACATTGACGGGGCTCGACGTCGGATCACAGGTGATGGCATATAATTGGACAGTAGTGGCGCAGAAAGAGCAGCAGATAAATAGAGCACTAATTGACATCATCATTGTTTTCTGGTTGTGCTTACTGCACCACTGATGCAGCATTAAAAATGCTGATGTCTGCACAGCAAATTGAAAATATCATTCACTTTGCAGGCCAACACAGTGGCTGATCCATTTTGGTGCCGTACTTAAAAAAAAAATAAAAAATACAGCACCATGAATGGATCAAAAATGTCCACTTTGAACATAGGCTTTGACACTTAACGAAGTAAAGGGGATAAACATTTAAAGTTTAAATATTGGAAATTTTTCAAACTTATCAAATTTTCAACATTTTAACATATAACCACAAAATATATTGGTCAAAATGTACCACTAACATTAAGTACAATGTGTCACAAAAGACAGTCAGAATCACTGAGATTTGTTGAAACATTTCAGTGTTAGAACCACATAAAAAATTACCAACACTAGATTTGAAAAATTAGGCTAGTGTTAGGGTACTTTCACACTAGCGTTTATTTGAAATCGTGGCAGATGCGGTGAAAAAAACGCATCTGCCGCGATTACCGCATACCGGCTGCACTTGTGGCACGGTTGCGGCAAGCCCCATACAATGTATAGGCGGGCTTGCGGCAGGTGCGGCAAGTGTGGTTTTGGCACTTGCGGCAGGTGCGGCCGCGAAAAAAACGTGGCCGCACCTGCCGCAAGTGCCAAAACCGCACTTGCCGCACCTGCCGCAAGCCCGCCTATACATTTATGGGGCTTGCCGCAACCATGCCGCAACCGTGCCGCAAGTGCAGCCGGTATGCGGTAATCGCAGCAGATGCGTTTTTTTTTACCGCATCTGCCACGATTTCAAATAAACGCTAGTGTGAAAGCACCCTTAGCCCAATTTTTCATATCTGACATTTGTCCTTTAATTTGCTGTCAAAGCATTGCTTCCGATTGATTTCCTGTTTGGGAATATAATAAACTTGTTTGCACTTACTGTTGCTCCAGTCATCTTCTACTCTCTTTGGTCTTTTTTATTTAGCTGCAGTCCCAAAGCCACATCAACATACAGTGCGTGAAATAAGCATTGAAGGTGTCACCAATTTTCTAAGTAAATATATTTCTAAAGTGCTCTTGACATGACTGTCTCAACAGATGTCAGTAACAGCCCATTCAATCCACACAGGCAAAGAAATTAATCCATAGATGTACATAAATTTAGTGTTGTGTAATACTGAGGAATGACACAGGCAAAAGTATTGAACATGCTTACTGAATTTTATTTAATATTTTATACAAAAGACTTTGCTGGTAATGACTAGAAATAAGCAAACATTTTGATGTTCGGATTCAGTTTGGTTCGCCGAACGGGCATGTGTTAGCCAAATTGTTTGGCAAACAGTTCGCCGAACATCCAAACCCCATTTAAATCAATGGGAGACAAAATCAAGGGCCTAGAAAACACATTAAAAGGGGACCAAAAGCTGCCAAAACAGCTCAGATTATGGACAGACATCAGGAAAAGTGCCATCTATTCCCCAGAGTTAAAATGTTCATCATTGTGCATTATGGATATATGAGATAGGGCCTGACCCAGTATATGAAGCTTCAGGTGTAGGCATGGTGCTCAGAGAGCCCTGCTAAATTCAGGACACAAACAAGAAGGAGAGAATGGTGCAGCTTGTGTGCATGGCAAAGGGTCTGGCCAAGCATTTAAAGATTAAATAATCATTAGTAATAGGGCAATGAGTGACACTTGTAGGCATCATATGCATATAGCCCTGGAAACAGACAAGAAGGAGACCCCAAGAAAAGTCTCCACATTTCAAAAAAATTTGGGCAGATACTACCAAAGTGGCATTAATTGACCCAGAATACAAATTGGAGAATAATGCAGCCTGCATGCACGGACAGGGTCTTGTTTAGCATTTAAAGGTTAAATATTCATTAGTAACAGGTCAATCAGTGACACGTGTAGGCATCATACTCACATAGCCCTGCTAAATTCAGGAAACCGATAAGGAGATCTCCAAAAAAGTGTCGACATTTAAAAAATTAGAGCCAGATACCACCAAAGTGGCATTAATTGACCCACAATAAAAATTGGAGAATGGTTGAGATCAATGCAACACACTGAAAAATACATCACCTACTCTGAGCAGTCTGTCAATGGGGTGGAAAAGTCCTTTAAGATCCATGACTTGTTCATCTTGATGAAAGTTAGGCGATCTTCACTTTCAGGAGACAGCCGGATGCGCTTATCCTTCAGGACATAACCAGAAGTGCTGAAGTCTCATTGTGAGAGAACGCTGGCTTCTGGGCATGACAAAACCTCCAAGGCGTGACTGGCAAAATCAGGCCACAGCTCCATTTTCGAAGCCAAAATGCAAAAGGATCTAACTAACTTCCCCCAATGATATGGCTATTGAGCTCTAGATAATCCTGCACCATCCTCTCCAGTCCTTCACTATATGTCAGACTTGTACTCAGTTCTGCTGGTGGATGGGTTGGTTTAAAAAATTGGTCAAACGACTCTAAGAAATTGTGTCTGACAGTTACATTGCTTCTGATAATGTTTGTACGCTGACAACTTGATGTAACTCAGGTTGTAAATGTAGATCTGCAATGTGTACTGTGTCCCTCACTGATGTGTTCCGGGAAAACCGGTCCTAAGTTTGTCTATGAACTTTTCTTTATTATACAGCATGTGCGTGTCCCTGTCCAGGGCCAGAAGAATCTGGATAAATTTACTCTTGTATCACAGATGTGAAACAGTGTGAAGAAACAGTAGTTGTTGCTAATTTGAATCCTAATGATACAGGCATCATGTAGCAGATGGTGCAGCAAGAAGGCGCTCAAGTGTCTGATGCATACATGAGGTTCAAATCCTTGTTTAGATCATGGCATAAAAGTCGAGCTTCCTGACTGTTCTATACCCATCACCTCTTCATCCTTGTCATCCTCCATTTGTTCCTCAGCTCCTGCATCTTCACCTCCAGTTTGTCTGGTACCTCTGTCACTCTGCTTTCACCCTGCTATGCCATGTGTGACGACCTTTGAGATCTTGTTATCCTTTCCGCATCCTCTTCTTCTTTGTAGTCCTCTTCCTGTGGTACCACCACCTCATCCTGCAGACTTTTGAAAGTTTGCTCCAGCATGTAGATGACTGGAATAGTGATGCTGATGATGGCATAATCAGCTCTAGCAATCTTAGCAAATAAAGTTGAATGGACTCCAGCTCTTAAAGGGATCCTGTCACCCCCAAATCACCTCCTAAGCTATTAAAAGCTGTCCCTAGAGCATATTAACACTTATCCTACACTCCTTTTAGCTCCTAAATGCATCTAGTGAAAATGAAGATAAACGTTATTAAACTCACTCATTAGCGATGTTAACTAGTGACTACTGTATTCATAGTCACCCAGGCAGGCTCTCCCTCTTCCTAATATCACGCCTCAATAGGCGTGATCTTCAACTCTGATTCAAATGCGCGCCTCCCCGCTCTCCTCTGCCGGCCTGGCTGCTGTGTGCGGCTGTATGACACAAATCGCGTCATTTCCGGCTTCGGGTGACGTATGTACACCCGCACCGCTCTTTTAGCTTCAAGCCCCGCACTGCGCATGCATGCTGGAGGCATAACAGGAGGTTGTGTGACTCATATCTGCAAGTCATTTAATTTAAACACTGTCTGATAGAAGAATTCTGTCTGAAGTGTAGCAATATTAAGGGAGACGTCAAGGACACAACTGGAGGCCCTTGAGGAGGTAGAGGAGGCAGAAGCAGTGGATGAAGAAGTATAGGTTTGTCCCAAAAGTCTTGGGGATTTCAAGACTTGTGGAGTAGTCCCTTCCCTGACTGGTCCCACAGCCTCCAGAGTCTCCCAGTGGCCAGTAAGGGAGATGTAACACCCTGGCCAAGGCCATGTTTGCTCATCCAGGTGTCAGTAGTGATATGCTCCCTGTCACACAGAGTTTCTCAGGAATGGGTGATGCTGTCTGTAACATGCTGGTGTAGCGCAGGCACAGCTTGCTTCAAGAAGTAGTGACAAATGGGCAACTGATACTAGGGGGCTGTGACAGTCATCAGCTTTTGGAAACTGTATCCACCAGGCGCAAAGGCAGCATTTCCATGGCCAAAAAATGTGAGATGGTGAGGTTTAAGCTCTTTGTTTTGGGGTGTGTGGGAGGAAATAATCTTTTCTGTGACCACAACTGTGGGACCAGCGGCTGGCAGCTGTGATGAGACAATCTAGAGTAGGGTGTACCTGACAAACTGCTGCACTGTGAAGGAGGTGCAGACCCAGATGTTTTTAGTGGGTTCACAAACAAGTGGTGTGCTGGTTTTCTAAGTTCGGTCCAAACCAGCTGTAGTAGGTAAACAAGTGGAGGTCCTGCGTTCAAACATCTGTCAGTCAACAATTGTCACGCTGATGGAGGAGGAAGCAGCAGCAGATGCATTTGATGTGGCAGGTGTTTGGTGAGGCCCACAAGGCACAGTTTTACTGCAGTAATTAGTCCAGATAAATGTATGGTACTTGGCCATGTGGCAGTTCATAGATTTAGTATTCAAATTGTAGAGGTTTTTGCCTTTACTCAATTTTTGGGTAGAAAGTTTGCAAATAATGTGAGTTGGGTCATTTTTTACAATGTCAAAAAAGGCCCAGGCTAAACAACTCTTGCTACTTCAGACAACTGCAGACGTCTTACAGGGTGGGCACAGATCAAAGACCTCTGCATCCTTCTTCACAGTTTCGAAATAGGTATTAAGATGGTCTGCGAGATGAGGTGGTAGTACCACAGAGAGAGGAGTATGCGGAAAGAAGGTCAATATTTCATAGGTCCAGACTCTCGTCACACAGCCGGGTGGCATGTCAGGGTGGAGTAGAGAGACAGAGAGGATCTCATGGTACCAGAGTGGTGAAGGTGCATGAGTTGAGGATCAAAAGGAGGAGGATGAGGATGAAGAGATGATTTAAGACTCATACTGTGAAGTAAATAATTATTTGATCTCTTGCTGATTTTGTAAGTTTGCCCACTGACAAAGACCTGAACAGTCTAAAATTTTAAGAGTAGATTAATTTTAACAGTAAGAGATAGAATATGAAAAATAAAATCTAAAAAATCACATTGTCTAAATTCTGTAAATATATTTACATTTTGAAGAAAGAAATAAGTATTTGATCTCCTGCCAACTATTAGGAGTTCTGGCTCCTACAGACCAGTTAGATGCTCCTAATCAACTTGCTACCTGTATTAAAGACAGTTGTCTTAAATTTTCACCTGTATAAAAGACCCTTGTCCACACCCTCAATTAATCAGTCAGACTCTTACCTCTACAATATGGGCAAAACCAAACTCTTTCAAAAGATGTCAGGGAAAAGATTCTAGACCTGCACATGGCTGGAATGGGCTGCAAAACCATAAATAAAATGCTGGGTGAGAAGAAGACAACTGGGTGAGAAGAAGTGCAATACTAAGAAAATGAAAGAAGTACAAAATGATTGTCAATCGACATTGATCTGGGGCTCCATGCACGATCTCACCTCGTGGGGTATCCAGGATCATGACAAAGGTGACTGATCAGCCTAAAACTACATAGGGGGAACATGTTAATGATTCAAGGCAGCTGGGACCACTGTGAGCAAGAAAATCATTTGTAACATTTTACACCATAATGGATTAAAATCCTGCAGTGCCTGCAAAGTTCCACTACTCAAGAAGGCACAATTGCAGGATTGTCTGAAGTTTGCCAAAGAGCACCTTGGTGATTCTGAGAGTTATTGGGATAAGGTGCTGTGGTCAGATGAGAAAAAAATAAAGCTCTTTGTCATTAACTCAACTCGCCGTGTTTGGAGGAAGAGCAATGCTACCTACGACCAAAAGAACACCATCCCCTCAGTTAATCATGGCGGTTAAAACAGTATGGTTTGGGGGTTTTTCTCTGCTAAAAGCAAAGAACTACTTCACCCCATTAATGGCACAATGAATGGAGCCAAGTACCATAAAATCCTGAGTGACAACCTCCTTCCCTTTTCCAGGGCATTAAAAATGGGTCGTGGCTGAGTCTTCCAGCACGACAATGACCCAAAACATACAGCCAAGGCAACAAAGGAGTGTTTTGAAAAGAAGCACATCAAGTTCACGGAGTGGCCTAGTCAGCCTCCAGACCTTTCCCAAAGAAAACGTATGGAGGGGGCTAAAGCTCTGAGTTGCAAGCGACAGCCTCAAAATCTTAATGATTTAGAGATGATCTGCAAACAGGAGTGGACCAAAATTCATCCTGACGTGTGCAAACCTCATCATTAACTACAAAAAAATTCTGACTGCTGTGATTGCCAACAAGGGTTTTGCCACCAAGTATTAAGTCTTGTCTGCCAGAGGGATCAAATAATTATTTGTCTCTTCAAAATGGAAATACATGTATATAGTTTAGACAATGTGATTTTCTGAATTTTATTTTTGATATCCTATCTCTCACTGTTTTAGTTAACCTACCCTTAACATTATAGACTGTTCATGTCTTTGTCAGTGGGCAAACTTACAAAATCAGCAAGGGATCAAATAAGTATTTCCTTCACTGTAGGTTAGAGGTCAAAAATGCCTTTTTTAAAGGAAACGATTCACAGGTTAAAGGACAAAAAATGCCTTTTTGGGGGAAACTAAAGGATTTGAGTCTGCTATCCTACACTGTCAGAAGGTAGGAGAAAAGCATCACTTAAGTGAAGTATTGCTTTTTGTAACCCGATCACTCATTGAACAAATCCGTGTTTGCCGATTTTTTGGGGAAATTGTTTGAATTTCTAATCCCAAGCAGATTCTGACGAATTTGAAATTTGCGAACATGTTCGGGGAAGGTTCGCTCATCTCTACCAAACAACAACTTGCCAACCATCATACCAAGAAAGAAATCACTAGATAAGCACATAATGGTCATAAGTATAGAAGGAACTAGGCGAAGAGGATGACGAGCAACCCAATCAAGATAACAATCAATACAACAATGGAGAAGACCACAGTGGATCTAGCTAGGTTTGCGCAAGATTGATCTTCCTAAGGTGCATTCATCGATCAAGGCATGGCTTAAGATCAAACTGAAGGCTGTTAAAATAATAATATGTTTATTAAGAATAATAGTGTCAGGTCATGGCCGCAGAATAGACCATGCCATAGTGTTCATTATGCGCAACTATACATACAGCAATGACTACAAAATAATCAGACTACAGTAAATTGCCAACACAAATGTGCCAGATATTATGCCCTGTAATACAACACTATCTCCTTCACTCTCCCAGTGCAAGACTATGTTGACTGTAAGAAGCAAATCATAACCTCCACATTTAGCTTTCTTTACCTGTTCTTATCTGTCAGATTGGATTAATTTATCAGATCAGGCAAAAAAAGGCAATGCGTTATGATTTTTTGTTTATCAGGTGAGATGAATCATGAGCAATTTCAGATATCCAGTGGCATTGAGGTTTCATTTATGAAGAATGGACCACTATCTTTGTACCCCATATACCACGCCATACCGTCAAATTTTGTTTCCACAGTCTTGGAGGGATCTATCCACTGTGGGTTAATGTCTGACTAATAGCGGTGGTTTTGTTTGTTAACTTCACTATTCACAAAAATGTTTGCCTCATCACTTATCTGAAGGCAATTGTCTACACTGTGAAGATACGAGATGTGCAGCATCTGAAACAACGGACACTGGAAGCCTGTGCTAGCATTTCTTCTGCGGTGTTGCTATCAGTGTGTCAAGATGGGAGAAGAGGGTTGCATTGACAATCCAACACAATGGGCAGCACTTTGAACATATTTTATAAGTGGTTATAAACTTGTAAATAACTCATGAAAAAATAAAGTTACGTTAAAACCAAGCACACCATTGTATTTCTTATGAAATTTTCAATAGGTTTGATGGGTCCCATGACCCTCTTCCCATTGAAAAAATACAAAGTTGGATCCAAAATGGCTGACTTCAAAATGGCTGCCATGGTTACCATCCATCTAGAAAAGTTTCCCCCCTACCATATACTAATGTGCCACAAATAGGGAGTTGATATCACCAACCATTCCCCTTTTATTTCGGTGCATCCATATAAATGGACCATCGTGTATATACCAAGTATTTGATATACCAAGTATAAACCATGTTCCTCATTATTATGCAAATTGGTTTTAAGTGTCAGATTTTTTTTTTTGTTTTTTTTTATTGTCAATGAAACCGATTGATGGTATTGTGTCTCATGGTTCTTTGGATCACTGAAATCAATCTCAGATACCTGTGATAATTAGTTTGTCAGGTGAGCCCAATAAAAGGAAAATTGGGTGTTCCACAATATTAAGCAGGCCACAGTTTTCAAGTAACAGGGGAAAGAAAAAGGATCTCTCTGCTGCAGAAAAGCAACAAATACTGTAGTGCAATGCCTTGGACAAGGGATGAAAACATTAGATATTGTACGAAAACTTAAGCGTGATCATCGTACTGTGAAGAGATTTGTGGCTGATTCTGAGCACAGACAAGTTCGTGCAGATAAAGGCAGAATGAGGAAGGTTTCTGCCAGGCAAGTACATCGGATTAAGAGAGCAGGTGCTAAAAAGTCCTTACAAACCAGCAAACAGATATTTGAAGCTGCTTGTGCCTCTGGAGTCCCTCGAACCTCAAGGTGTAGGATCCTACAAAGGCTTGCTGTGGTGCATAAACCTACTATTTGGCCACTCCAGAAACGGTTGCAGTGGGCACAGACATACATGAAGACTAATTTTCAAACAGTCTTGTTTACTGATGAGTGCCAAGCAACCCTGGATGGTCCAGATGGATAAAGTAGTGGATGGCCACCATGTCCCAACAAGGCTGCGACGTCAACAAGGAGGTGAAGGAGTCATGTTTTGGGCTGGAATCTGTGGGAAACAGCTGGTAGGCCCCTTTAAGATTCCTGAACGTGTGAAAATGACTTCTGCAAAGTATATAGAGTTTCTGACAGAGAACTTTTTTTTCCATGGTACAAAAAGCAAAGAATGTGCCTTCAGGAGGAAAATCATCTTCATGCATGTCAATGCACCATCTCATGCTACAAAGAATACCTCTTTGCCATCGGCTGCTATGGGCATAAAAGGAGATAAACTCATGGTGTGGCCACCATCTTCCCCTGACCTCAACCCTATAGAGAACCTTAGGAGTATAATCAAGTAAAAGATTTATGAGGGTGGGAGGCAGTTCACATTAAACAGCAGCTCTGGGAGGCTATTCTGACATCATGCAAAGAAATACAAGCAGAAACTCTCCAGAAACTCACAAGTTCAATGAATGCAAGAATTGTGAAGGTGATATCAAATAAGGGCTCCTATGTTAACACGTAACTTGGCCTGTTAGGATGTTTTGGAGTTAAATAGGGTTTTATTTCAGCGAATGTGACCTCCTAATGCTGCAAATTCAACAAATGAGCATTTTCAGTTCTTTCAAACATATCAAATGTTTAGAAACTCTACTGTGCCTAATAATTTGGAACAGTGCATTTAGAGCTTTTTTTTATTTTGAAGATTATACTGTTATCATTGGGAGGTTTCTTCAATAAAATTCAATGTATACTCTAACGGGTGATGACTTTTATTACACTGACTGTCATTTTCACCGACCATTTAGGAAATTCAGAGAAAAAGAACATTTGTATAACAATTTGGAACATGGTGTACTTGTGTCCTTGCTTACCTCTGCTTTTGGTTTTAGACATCTTGAGATGAGCGGTGTGAAGTTACAAGCTTACAAAACATGATTTGATACCTTTTCATAAGATGTGTATGCTATTTGTCTGTTTGTAGTTGTGTTGTGTTGTGTTAGCACATTGCAATTTGGTATTTTTTTGGGGGGAGAGGAAGTTATGACAGGCTGAAGTGCTTAATCAAATTTGAGCAACAATGGTGGATACATTAGTAAAGCAATAACGCCATAAGGCTCATGCTACAAGACGAACCTTTGATGTGATGTGAGTACAAAGAAACACTGCTTGATGCTTTTGATTCACATACAGATCTAAGAATATATTCTCATGACTGTTCATTAACAATATCCTAACTAGAGTAGAGTTCTTTTTACTATTTTTATAGACCAAATAACTATTTAATGAGAAATAGAGCAAAGGCCACCCAGACCCCTGCAATGTAATCTTGTACTACCCTGGGGCCAGTCATATTGATGTGGCATTTGTATGTGTACTTTATTAAGGAATGCACTGCAGGGGATTAGGCAGATAATTAATTTTCATAGGGAGCAATTTTTCCCAGAAACTACCCCTAAGGTGGCACTATGTAAACGTTCTGAATAGTTGATTGGTTTTTACTTTTCACTAGCCTTTGAAATGTAAAAATGTAAAAGTTTGGGGACGACATTTACATCTAACATGTATTAGATATAATAAGTGTGAACAAAAAGCTTAAACATCTGTCATTGAAATGCAAAGTGCTAGCAATATAAAAGGCCACTTTTCATAGAAAGTGCTCATTTTAATTGGTTATAGGATCAACATGCGCTGGAAATGTGTGAGCAACTGTTTTATCAAGCCTCTGCTTATGGATTGCTTTTATGTATTGGAAAAGTGATGTTAATCAATTATTGTCCCCCTTTGTAAACTCTTAGGTAGCAGTAATAAATATCATCTTTTGAGTTACATCACCAGTTCAAAAGTGGTCAGTTTTTGTTCTTATTCCTTTCCCAATGCTCACGTTAGTATGGTATTTTTGTTTAAAGCTCATAGGGTAATGATACAGAGCAGCAAACGACATGCGCCGGAGAATCTTGTGATACATGCCTGCTTGACGATGACAATGACAATAAAAATTTGCAGAAAATGAAAAGGCCCACATATCTCTGGAACCATATTGTGGGTGAAAAAAACAAACAAAAGTGACACCATTCCAAAAACTGAACCCCTCTAGCTACTCAAAACCAAATTCAAGAGGTTTTTTTAAACCCTTCAGGTGCTTCATATGAACTAAAGCAACATGGAAGGAAAAAATGAACATTTTGCTATTTCCAACAAAAATGTTACTTTAGCCTCTAATATTGCATTTTCATAAGGGTAACAGCAGAAAATGGACCCTAAAATTTGTTGCACAAGTTTTCCCGAGTATGCTGATACCACCAGGTCATATATTTCACTTTTTGTGTGGAAAATTAGCTGGAATTGTTAGTTGACACCATGTTGTGCTTGGAGAGTCCCTGATGTGCCTAAACAGTCGAAACCCACCAAAAGTGACCACATTTTAGAAACTAGACCCCCCCAAAGAAGTTATCTAAATGTGTGTTGAGCACTTTGAACCCCTAGGTGCTTCACAGAATTTCATAAAGATAAGCCATGAAAATTAAAAAAACAGTTCTTTTAGCCTCAATTGTTTCATTTTCACAAGGGTTAGGGGATAAAATAGAACCCAAAAGTTGTTGGGCAATTTTTCCTGAGTACGCCAATACCCCATATGTACTGTTTGGGTGCATTGCAGTACTCAGAAGGAGAGGAGCGACATTTGATGTTTCAAGCGGAAAATTAGCTGAAATCTTTAGCGGACACCATGTTGTGTTTGGAGAACCTCTGATGTGCCTAAACAGTGAGGCTCCACCACAAGTGACCCAATTTTGAAAATTAGACCCCCTCATGGAACTCATCTAGATGTGTGGTGAACACTTTTAATCCCCAGGTGCTTCATACATTGAGCCATCAAAATGAAAAAGTACTTTTTTTCACAAAAATGTTCTTTTAGTCTCAATTTTTTTCATTTTCACAAGGGCAACAGGATACATTGGACCCTAACATTCATTGGACAATTTGTCTTGAGTACAATGAAACCCCAAATAAAGTGGAAAACCACTGTTTGAGCACACATCAGGGCTTGGAAGGGAAGGCACAACATTTTGGAGAGCAGATCTTGATGGATTGGTCTGCGGGTGTCATGTCACAATTGGTTAGCCCTTGATGTACCTAAACAAAAGCATTGCCCCACAAGGGACTTCATCCTGGAAACTAGACCCCCCAAGAAACTTATCTAGATGTGTAGTGAGCTCCTTTAACCCACAGGTGTCACAGAATTTTAAAATGTAGAAATGTGAAAATCATAATGTTTGATTTTTACCCAAAAAATATTGTTTTAGTCCCAAATATTTTTATTTTCCCAAGGATACCAGGGAAATTAGACCCTAAAATTTGTGTGAAATTTCTCCCGAGTAGGATACTGCATATGTAAGGGAAAACCACTGTTTGGGCACGCGGCAGAACTTGGAAGGGAAGGAATGCCAATTATGTTTTTGAGCACAGATTTTCCTGATAGTTTGTGAACTCCATTTGCACAGCCGCTAAGTGCCAGAACTGCAAAAAAAAACTCAAGTGACCACATTTTGGAAATTACACCCCTATGTGAGTTCATCTATGGCTGTAGTGATGACTTTACCTATAGAAAACACCTATGGAGTCAAGTGCAGTCAATTTTGCATTATTAAAAATTGCAAATAAGCCCTTCTAATGCCCAGTACATTGTAGTGCTCGTACATTATGCCCAGCTCGTGCTTCTAGAGAAACAGACTGCATAAAATAAGTGGGCTTCCTCACTACAACATTGCCAAACATGTGGGTGTTAACTGTGGTTTAGACTTTGTAGGGCGCAGAAGGCAGGGGAGCATTAAGATTTGGGAGCGTAGGTTTATTTTTTTTCTTTTTGGGTTGGCGCAGAGTTATAGCGCTTTTCCAGAGGCTTTATACTACCAGTAATGTGGAAGCCCCCTTGATTTCTGCTAACAGATAATGGACCTGTGTGCAAACTTGTGTTTTTGTTTGTTGAGTTGAATTTTATTGGTGGCGATTTGGGCACAGAACGTTTTGGATCACTCCACATTTATCCTATTCTCTATGGTGAGCAATTACATTTGGGTTTCAAGCTACATCTCTGAAATACATGATTCAGGTGAAACCCCTGACAGATCCATTTACTAGTGAGGCAGCAGAGGTACTCGGTTTGGCTTCTGTTCGGTAGTGTCCTTCTTTTCAAAGATGTACAAAGCCATAGTGGACCTCACTTTTGTGCGTGCCAAAAAGAGAAGCGCAAAAAGATGGACATCGTCAGATCATAGTTCAGGTGGAAATTCAAATTGACTTCCTCTGCCTAAGTACAGTGAATTTACCATTGGGAATTTTGTAGACCACATTTTTGGTGAAAACTTTGACTGTCTTTAATCAAGTGTCCTTGTAAAGGGTCTCGATGACTTGTACCTTTACATTACATCTCATTTTCACCCGAGAAAATGCAACATACAGTTGTCCATGACTAAAAACTGGCTCCGGTAAATATATGCCAACACGATGTAAAGTTTGGCCTTGTGACTTTTTTATAGTCATGGCAAAAGCTGGTTTGACTGGAAATTGCCGACGTCGAAGCCTAAATGGAAGACCTGTATCTGAAGGACATAAGTCTATGCGTGGAATGAAGACATCATGTCCTTTTGCTGATCCACTGATGACTCTTGCTTGAATAACATGGGAAAGGAGTCCAGTTTCAATAAGCCTAGTTCCATTTCATAGACCACTCTTTGTATCAAGATTCCGCAGCAACATCACAATTGTCCCAACTTTAAGTTGAAGTCTGTGGGATGGCATTCCTGATGGTGTAACACTATTTAAAAATTCAACCGGATAATGCTCTTGTTCTTCTTCATTATCTACATCTACAGAATCATCACTGGTGTACACAGTATACTCTCCAGACATTCTATCCATCACACGGGCATTTAGCAAAGCCACATCATCGTTTTTGGGACACAGAATTGCATGGGTAGAGGCTCTGTCAACACTACTTTGGTCATTTACATCAATTTCAATACGTTGTCCAAAAACATCAGTTACAATGCAGGCAGTACACAACATGTCTTCCGGTATTTCAATAATATCTTCTCCAAGATTGTATTCATTGGTAAGATCACGATTACCAAGCTTGAGAAGCCAATTGCTATACTCTGGGTCTGAGGATCGCATGTTGTTAGTGAGTTGTAGTTTAGTAAACTGTTGCCAAAGATCAGCCATTTTTAAACTGGACTCAATCACATCTGTTCTTGTTCCATTTGTTATAACTGGAAGACACTGCCTAAAATCTCCACCAATAACAAAAACTTTACCTCCAAATGGAATGTCATTCTTTTCTGCAACATTTGAAGTCATAACTCATGAAGAAGTCTGTCAATTACAGTCAAAGCATAGTTGCCATAGTACACTCATCAAGTATCAACAAATGTGCATTCTGTAACTGTTTGCCAGCAAATGTATCTTGTTTGATTCTGGAAACAGATATTTCATTCACAGGAACTGGTATTCCAAACAGGGAATGCATAGTATGACCTCCTTGTAACAGATTTGCTGCAATACCTGTTGTAGCTGATGGCAATACAACTTTTCCCAACCCTCTAACATGATGCAACAAAGCTTCATATAAGTAGGTTTTACCACTCCCTCCTGGACCATCAATGAAGAAACATTTTGCCCTTCCATCAGCTTGATTTTCTATGGCAGTTACAATTGTATCATAAGCAATACATAGTTCTTCATTTAAAGAATTGACTTTCTGTGCTTCCAACAATAGTTCATTTACTTCATCATACTCTTGAAGTTGCAGAACATGAGGAGAAGGCTTTGGCAAATTAAAGTCTGAAAATGTTTTTCCATGGAGTATTAACACATTTTGGACATCACGCATAGCATAAGACTGACAATTTTGATTGTCTTTTATTATGAAGACGTAAGCAATAATCCTCAATTAGATGTTCCTCAAAATTTGTCAAAAGTTCTGCAGGATTTGTAGGTGGTCCAAATACACATATGTATGCAAACAATTGCCGAAGTTGATAAGGCATATTTAAGGAAACTGCATCTTCTAAGGTTGAGGTCCAAACACTATCATCTAATAAAAGTCCTGAAGCCAAAGCTGCAGCTTTAAATGTATCTTGCACTACTCCATTAACTGTTTTCAAAAACTCATAACTCGTAGCACCTTTCACATGCAGCAGTAACATACGAAGGCAATATCTTTCTTGATCTTTGACACTTACAGTATACATATGTCCAATAATATTACTAACTCCTCATTGTCTTAGCTTCAAACCTTTATTCCAAACATAATGCTCTGGAATCTCACGATAGAAATACTGCCTTGCATTGTTGTCATGTTGGTTCAGCAAAAAACATTCCATTAATGTCGAATCTAAACTTTTTGACACATCTTCAACTGCAGAATTTTCATGAAAATAAACCTGATGTTGATTTGGTAAATGGACAACTAAACGTATAATAGCATGTGACTGAGCATGCATAGGAAATGCAAATATTCTCCAAGCAGCTTCTGGAGCACTGACATATCTTGAGTCACGAAAACTTGTTGATTCATCATGACTCACTGTTTGCTGTATTTCCACATTAGCTCTGTCATGGCCCTTATAGATATACTTAAAGAGATATTTCACACTTTTTATTGACGCACAAATTTCAACACTGATGTGACAATTGTAGCGTTTAGATAAATAAGGATTATATGGCACTACCCATGAGTTGTTTATAATTCTTTTCTTGTGCGCAATGCTCTCAATGTGTGTTCGCCGATATGAAGGATACTCATCCAAATCTTTCACAGTATGCTCTTGTAACTGTTTTGGAAATCCTTTTGTACACTTCCCATTTTCCATACATGGACTTTATGGATTGGCCTCACCACATGGACCATGAACCATATGATTGATGACAATATCATATAGTTCAGGGAATTTTTCTTGGTCTGGAATTTCAGCCCACACTATATTGTCAATATCTTCCTCTGTCCGAAACTTAGACTCTGCATCTAAGATTATAAGTCTAAGTGTATGTGGGAGACCTCGTTTCTGAAACTCAATGACATGTACCATTGCAACCACTGTCCCAAAAAGGCCATTTTTCAGATTTTTCAAAAGGCTGGTGAGCTTCAATCGAAATATGCGGGCCACCAAGTCTGGCCTATGTTCCACTTTCTGGCAGGGTTCTAGATTTTCTGTAATTTCTGGCCATTTTGAATTACACGTCATTGCTACAAAAATGTCAGGTCTACCGTACTTTGTCACCATCGCCATTGCGTCTTGGTCAGGGCCGGACTGGGACCAAAAAGCAGCCCTGGAAAACAAGCCCACCAGCCCACATACTATAACACCCATCAGCCCCGATCAGTGAAATTTGCTTTTACGTTGTCATGACCTCATCACTTTCGCAGGCTGCTTTCACATCAGCGGTAAACTGATGTTTGCGGCCAATCCAGCAGGTGGCACCGCATCTGCCGGATCAGCCGACTAGCAGCACAGATGCGGCAAGCCCCATGCATTGTGTACGGCAAGTGCTGTTCTGCCAGGTGCCGCAGATCCGCCACTTGCGGCGGCGAAAAAAACCCCACCGCTTACAGCCACATTTCTTGGGATCGTGGGGGTCCCAGTGGTCAGATCCAGAGCGAAGGGCAAGTCACCATCTATACAGAAGAGAAGTGATGACTTCCATATTGGGGATAATTAATTTAAATAACAATTAAATGCTGAAAATCAAAGTCCAATACCACCTCTGACAACTGGACAGGAGAAGTGGTACTGTGCAGTGTATATATACAGAATAATACAGATACTGAGGATTACACCCAGTATAAAGGACAGGAGAAGTGGTACTGTGCAGAGTATATATACAGTATAATACAGATACTGAGGATTACACCCAGGATACAGGACAGGAGAAGAGGTACTGTGCAGTGTATATATACAGAATTATACAGAATAATACAGATACTGAGGATTACACCCAGTATACAGGACAGTAGAAGTGGCACTGTGCAGTGTATATATACAGAATAATACAGATACTGCGTATTACACCCAGTATACATGACAGGAGAAGTGGCACTGTGCAGTGTATATATACAGAATAATGCAGATACTGAGGATTACACCAAGTATACAGGACAGGAGAAGTGGCAATGTGCAGTGTATATATACAGAATAATACAGATACTGAGGATTACACCCAGTATACAGGACAGTAGAAGTGGCACTGTGCAGTGTATATATACAGAATAATACAGATACTGAGGATTACACCCAGTATACAGGACAGGAGAAGTGGTACTGTGCAGTGTATATATACAGAATAATACAGATACTGAGGATTACACCCAGTATACAGGACAGGAGAAGTGGTGCTGTGCGGTGTATATATACAGAATAATACAGATACTGAGGATTACACCCAGTATACAGGACAGAAGAAGTGGTACTGTGCAGTGTATATATACAGAATAATACAGATACTGAGGATTACACCCAGTATACAGGACAGAAGAAGTGGTACTGTGCAGTGCATATGTACAGAATAATACAGATACTGAGGATTACACTCAGTAACCAGGACAGGAGAAGTGCTACTGTACTGTGTATATATACAGAATAATGCAGATACTGAGGATTACACCCAGTACACAGGACAGGAGAAGTGGTACTGTGCAGTGTATATATATATACAGAATAATACAGATACTGAGGATTACACCCAGTATACAGGACATGAGAAGTGCTACTGTACTGTGTATATATACAGAATAATACAGATACTGAGGATTACACCCAGTATACAGGACAGGAGAAGTGGTCCTGTGCGATGTATTTATACAGAATAATACAGATACTGAGGATTACACCCAGTATACAGGACAGGAGAAGTTGTACTGTGCAGTGTATATATACAGAATAATACAGATACTGAGGATTACACCCAGTATACAGGACAGGAGAAATGCTACTGTACTGTGTATATATACAGAATAATACAGATACTGAGGATTACACCCAGTATACAGGACAGGAGAAGTGGTGCTGTGCGGTGTATATATACAGAATAATACAGATACTGAGGATTACACCCAGTATACAGGACAGGAGAAGTGGTACTGTGCAGTGTATATATACAGAATAATACAGATACTGAGGATTACACCCAGTACACAGGACAGCAGAAGTGGTACTGTGCAGTGTATATATGCAGAATAATACAGATACTGAGGATTACACCCAGTATACAGGACAGAAGAAGTGGTACTGTGCAGTGTATATATATATATACAGAATAATACAGATACTGAGGATTACACCCAGTATACAGGACAGGAGAAGTGCTACTGTACTGTGTATATATACAGAATAATACAGATACTGAGGATTACACCCAGTATACAGGACAGGAGAAGTGGTACTGTGCAGTGTGTATATTGTGAGGTAGCAACCGGGGAACCCGCTTGCAAAACGACAAGAACACGTGTTTATAAGGTTAACCAATGTCTACCCGTTTATTTTCACATATTAATCACATAACCCGGGTAGCATGTTTGACACATATCACATTGATTAACAACACTTTACATAAATACACCATACATTTACATTTAACATCACATAACACTTATATTGCACATAACGTTTTATAGTAACCCGGGACCTGTAACCATCTCTGTCCCCATTGGAGCTCTACCAATAGCTCCCATGGTGGCTACGGCCTCCGGCCTACTTACACTATACATAAGTTACAGTACGATGATGACCCTTCCGGGTTCATAACAGGGATTGGCAAACCCTAGTAACCCGTGGGGCTGCGGCCTCCGGCCTAACCACGCGTTACCCAGTACGGGAGCCCTTCTAACCCCTGCTTCTGACCTTCGTTACATACGCCTCAACGGGCCCTGTGGGTCCCAATGGCGGTACCTGCCGCCTGGCTTTAGTCACCCCAGCATGATGATATACATTCACCCCTAGTCAGGAATCCTGCCTGACCGGGTCCTTACATACCGTATGTGATCCATCATTCAAACGTCCATGGATCACACACCTGCTCACAGCCCACATCCATGGACTGTGGCCCCTCCATGGCCCATTACAGGGATTGGCAAACCATAGTGCACGGGAACCTCTACATCTGTTACCTACTAGGAGCCCTATTACCCCTGTCTCTGGCACCACAGGTACACCCACACCATTAGAGGTCGTGGTTGAGGGATCAGGTACCCTCTGCATGCAGCAGGGCAAGCCTCCCTCTCGTCCCAAGGACGGAACGCCTCCAACATCATCCATACCAGCTGGGTCACTGTCTCTCCACATGATTATACATGGGTCTTACATAGGTCATCATCTCTCATTCAGGGCCATTACCTAAGCCCTCATACACATAGTTAAACACATTGTTTCATCAGGTCCTTTAACTGAGCACTCTGACTCGGACCTAAAGGCGGTCTATGCCCGCCTGGCACACTACATACAATTGCCTCCAAGGGCTACATACATTCCGGTTCATCAGGACCTTTAACGGACTCCACTGAGTCGGTCCCAAGGGCGGTCTACACTCGCCTAACATGATTTACACACTAGGTGCACAGTTCACACTATCGCTCGGGAACTGCCTTCTTACCGGGCACGGATCCGAGTCTCGCTACCTGGGTCACAGGTTCCACCAGGCATCCCCACAGGCTCCTTTCCCGGGCGTGTTTCACCCCACGCCCGGTCTAGCGTCCACGGGTCAACCACGGCTTCCCCCTCTAGGTGCGGACACGACCACGGACCTCGGCACCGGCATGGAGCTAGCATGCTCCCATCATGTCATGCACACAGAGCCTTGGACTGCTCTGCACTCAGGCTGGTCTCAGCTTCCATCTGAATCATTCTCAGCTTCCAGGATCAATCTCAGCCTCCAGAATGAATGAATCTCACAATCACTCAGGTGGCCGGCTCTTATCGTGCCAGCCACTCCCACATGGACACACCCCCTCAGCTGCTTGTAATCAGCCTGTCACACAGCTCAGGTTAACTCCCTGTGTTCCGGGTTGTCAGCACTCACTCATTACATCCTATTCCTCATGGACTCCTCGATCTCATCTCACTCTCACTGCCGCTCATTAGGCTCATGAAACCTCATTGTGTTCAGGTTGGTTCACACAGTATTATCATCACAGGAAAACCGGCCGGTGTGCACAGGATCATCCTCTGATCCTACATGTGATGTACCCCGGCCATGCGGATCATGCCGGCGGTGCCTCACAATATACAGAATAATACAGATACTGAGGATTACACCCAGTATACAGGACAGGAGAAGTGGTGCTGTGCGGTGTATATATACAGAATAATACAGATACCGAGGATTACACCCAGTATACAGGACAGGAGAAGTGGTACTGTGCAGTGTATATATACAGAATAATACAGATACTGAGGATTACACCCAGTATACAGGACAGGAGAAGTGGTGCTGTGCAGTGTATATATACAGAATACAGATACTGAGGATTACACGCAGTAGACAGGAGAATTATACCCAGCATACCCAGGAGGTTGTGCTTTATAGATAGGATGCTGTGGTATATAGATAGCCAAGACTCAGCCTGATCCTTAAGATGGGTAAAGATGAAAGGTGGAGGCAAAAAGTCCAGTGCTAGGCGCAGAGAGAACAGAATTCTGTTGCTGCACATTACAGACTGCGGGTCGTATACACAACACAGACTGTCCGCTGTGTACACACTAGAAGCTGCCTGCTTTATACACATTACATACTGCGGGCTCTGGGCATGTTACACACTGCGGGCTCTGGGCTCGTTGCGCGCTGCGGGCTCTGGGCACGTTACACGCTGCGGGCTCTGGGCTCGTTACACGCTGCGGGCTCTGGGCACGTTACACGCTGCGGACTCTGGGCTCGTTACACGCTGCGGACTCTGGGCGCGTTACACGCTGCGGACTCTGGGCGCGTTACACGCTGCGGACTCTGGGCACGTTACACGCTGCGGACTCTGGGCACGTTACACGCTGCGGACTCTGGGCACGTTACACGCTGCGGACTCTGGGCTCGTTGCACGCTGCGGACTCTGGGCTCGTTACACGCTGCGGACTCTGGGCACGTTACACGCTGCGGACTCTGGGCTCGTTACACGCTGCGGACTCTGGGCACGTTACACGCTGCGGACTCTGGGCACGTTACACGCTGCGGACTCTGGGCACGTTACACGCTGCGGACTCTGGGCTCGTTACACGCTGCGAACTCTGGGCACGTTACACGCTGCGGACTCTGGGCTCGTTACACGCTGTGGACTCTGGGCTCGTTACACGTTGCGGACTCTGGGCTCGTTACACGCTGTGGACTTTGGGCTCGTTACACGCTGTGGACTCTGGGCTCGTTACACGCTGTGGACTCTGGGCTCGTTACACGCTGCGGACTCTGGGCTCGTTACACGCTGCGGACTCTGGGCACGTTACACGCTGCGGACTCTGGGCACGTTACATGCTGCGGACTCTGGGCTCGTTACACGCTGCGGACTCTGGGCACGTTACACGCTGCGGACTCTGGGCTAGTTACACGCTGCGGACTCTGGGCTCGTTACATGCTGCGGACTCTGGGCTCGTTGCACGCTGCGGACTCTGGGCTCGTTGCACGCTGCGGACTCTGGGCTCGTTGCACGCTGCGGACTCTGGGCTCGTTGCACGCTGCGGACTTTGGGCTCGCTACACGCTGCGGACTCTGGGCTCGTTACACTCTGCGGACTCTGGGCTCGTTACACGCTGCGGACTCTGGGCTCGTTACACACTGCGGACTCTGGGCACATCTGAGACTGTTGGTTATACCTTGCATACACAGCACTATACTGTATATACAGGTCCACACTATATATACACAGTATATAGGCCCACTAGTACAGCATGTAGTGTGGACCTGTATATACTGTATAGTGTTGTGTAGAGACAGAGAGACACACAGACAGACACTGTCAAACACCCAGATAGAGACACTCAGACAGACAGAACAACACTCAGAAAGACACACACAGACATGATACTCACATATACCAGTAGGACCTGTGATGATGTCACATGGAGGGGAGGCATCAGGGGTCACATGATCATCTCAGAGAGAGATCAGGAATGTGATGAAGATGGTGGGAGGGCTTGGGTCCTGCCCCTGTCATCCTGATTGCTGAGAGAAGGGCACTGCTTTGGGGAAATGGCCCCGTCCCCTTCACGTCCGTGGCCCTGCCCCCTGCATGCCGTGGCCGCTCGGTGACAGATTTAAAGCAATGCTGAGGCTGGAGGAGAGGGCGGCCCACCCGCACCCCACAAGTGGGCGGCCCATAGGGAAAAGTCCCGCCCCTCCCGCCTGTCAGTCCGGGCCTGGTCTTGGTAACGTTGCTGCATGTTCCGGGGACTACCTTCAAATGACGATGGCAGAATAACTGTTTTCCCAAAAGGAATTCCTTTTTCAATGGATTTCTTTACTAAATGTTCTTGAAGAACACAGTAATCCTCCACTTCCAGATTTTTTTGATTCATACGTATAAAATTGAGGCGATTACCTTCAATTTTAACATATGCATCAACAAAGTACTGCTGAGTAAGTTTACCACCGTTTAGAATAGGGTTAAACTCAGGTCGCACAAACATAAGGAAACTGTAATACTGCATTTGAGTAATTCGTCTTACAGTGCCTTGCTGCTGTAGATTTTCATGCCACCCTTGATCACCTCTTGGAAAAAATAATAGATACAGAAGAGCATCAAGGTTGCTATGCAAAATACTGATGCGCTGTGTTTTAGGAAGCTGACGATTGTTCACATCTGACTTAAGATGGACTAATATATCCCTTTGAAAAGGAGGCTCGCCATCATTATTTTGGAAAACAACGGCAACCTCACTTACACGTGGTTTATTATAACGTCGAGGATCTTGGGTACATTCTTGTTTAATTGCCATAACGGAAGGCATTTCAGTCCCATTTTGTATGGCCCTCTGTTGCTCCTCAGCTTCAACATCCTTAAGCATGCGATATGCAGAAGCAAATGGATTGATGTCTTGAAAATGTATAGCAATCAAATTCATGAGTTCCACCATACACTTTTCATTTTCTTTCACATTCATCCTTTCTTCTGTAGCCTCATTTGCATCAAGGATGTATAATTGAGCAAATTTTGGTGGTTCTCCTACTTCTGGGTACAGTGTTCCAGTACGATGATAGATCTGGCCATGAATTTTGAAACAATACGGTCCAAATCCAGGTGGTGGTGCAATATTGGCACCAAATGAAGCAAATGCATGTGAACTATTGATGCTTCTGATATTATCTATGAAATTTCAACTATATTTATGCTGTCCTCTCATCAATTCCTCAAACAGATCTGAGTATTGAGATCTCGGTAACATTACTTTCCCTTTTTGACAGCATTGACTAAACTGATTATCAGAAGTTTTCTCATCCATAAAATTCAAAGAATTCCATTTACAGCAAACAGCATCCATTTTGCCACAGTAATCTTGAAGAATCGTTGTTTCATCATTTGTGACAAACTTAGCAAGTTTATGAATAAACTTTATGAATAAACTGCTGAGCTTGTCTTGCTTTTCAGTTTATATGAATGGCACAAACATATTCTTTGTCTCCCATAGCTAATAAAGATTCACTTAGCCGATATTGTGATTTATATACGACATTTTGTGCTTTTCTGCCAGCAGTTTCTTCTACTGTTTCCTGTTGTCGATAAAGTCAGCGATATTTCGCATCCAGGCCTTGTCTCACAGCAGTTTCTTCTCGTGTCTCTTGGTCTCTACGTTGTCGTTGCATTGCTGCTTTTGCAGCTTTTCTGTTATCATCATTCGCATATTTGCGCTTACGACCAACTAAAGCCATTTAGTAATTATGAATAAACTAATTCAAACTGTGAAAAACAAACTAACTGAAGTACATGACACTATGGCTGACTGCCTTCTAAACAGTAGTGTAGCGACCGGTGGTAAGGCCGCGGGTGTGTGTGTATGATCTTTCTCAACAGAATCCCCATACTCAGGTTTAACCGATAATAACATTTCTTTACTGTAAAACATATTTATCTCACAGTCAACCGAACTATATGCGCACTTGTATATATTAGAGTCTCTGAATCTTCACTTCTTCCGGGTACGCGGCAAGAAAAGAAAACACAACAATGAAGGTATCTTTCCCTAACTTTCCCTAAAATCACGTACCAGTCTTATCACAGAAGAAGATGTCGCTCCCACGTAGCAGGCCTGGGGATCTCCTCACTCTTCTTTGGTCTCCTTCTGCAGGTAACAGTCTGTCTCTCCCAGTCTCAGGCACACAGATCAGGAGAAGGGAGATCACAGCAGCACAAATGGCTCCCTTATGTAGGTCACGGCCCCTGCACAAGCACTCTGGGTGCACGGCGGGCAAGGTTTTGCAGAGCGGCCAGAGTCACAGCACCAAAGTCCAGTGGCCCAGGATCAGTCACAGGGGCTTCTGCGGGGTGATTTTTCCGGCAAGGTGTTGCAAAGTAGCCCTCTTTCAACAGACATCCACAAGCAGATGTTCTCTTGTTCAACTCTGTGTCTGTCCTGATCTCCCGCCCTCTCTCCTCAGCACATGGCTGTTGGGGGAGGGGAGCAGCAATCAATGCTGTTTTTTTTCTCTCTGCAGTCATTTCAGCAATTGTCCACAAGGGGGCAGTGGCGGACTGTGCACAGCTCATTTCAATTTCAATAATACAATCTGAATTGTACACCTCATTACAGTAGTAAAATTCATCAGACTATAACTGACAGCCTTGTAGACGGGAGTGAAGGATATCACACTGACAGCCTTGTAGACAGGAACAAAGTTCGTCACACTTACTGACAGCCTTGTAGACAGGAGTTAAAAACGTCACACTGACAGCCTTGTACAAAGGAGTGAAGGACGTCACACTGACTGACAGACCTAGTAGACAGAAATAAACTTCATCACACTTTGACTGACAGCCTTGTAGATAGGAGTGAAGGACAACACACTGACTGACATACCTTGTAGACAGGAATGAAGGACATCACACGAACTGACAGTTGTAGACAGGATGGAAGTTTGTCACACTGACTGACAGCCTTGTAGACAGGAGAACAGGATATCACACTGACAGCCTTGTAGATAGGAATGAAGTTCGTCTCACTGACTGACAGCTTTGCAGACCGCAGTGAAGAACGTCACACTGACTGAGAGCCTTGTAGAGAGGAGTAAAAAACGTCACACTGACAGCCTTGTACAAAGGAGTGAAGGACTTCACACTGACTGACAGATCTAGTAGACAGAAGTAAACTTCTTCACACTAAGACTAACAGCCTTATAGACAGGAGTGAGAGATGACATACTGACTGACATACCTTGAGGACAGGAGTGAAGGACATCACTCGAACTGACACCCGTGTAGAGAGGAGTGAAGGATGTCCCACTGACTGACAGCCTTGTAGACAGTAGTGAAATTTATGACACTGACTGACAGTCTTGTAGACAGGAGTACAGGTTATCACACTGACAGCCTTGTAGATGGAAATGAAGTTCGTCTCACTGACTTACAGCCTTGTAGAGAGGCGTGAAAGACATCACGCTGACTAACAGATCTAGTAGACAGGAGTAAACTTCATCACACTATGACTAACAGCATTATAGTTAGGAGTAACAGATGACACACTGACTGACATACCTTGAGGACAGGAGTGAAGGACATCACTCACACTGACACCCTTGTAGAGAAGAGTCAAGAATGTCCCACTGACTGACAGCCTTGTAGTCAGGATGGAAGTTTGACACACTGAGTGACAGCCTTGTAGACAGTAGTGAAGTTTATCACACTGAATGACAGTCTTGTAGACAGAAGTACAGGTTATCACACTGACAGCCGTGTGGATGGAAATTAAGTTTGTCTCACTGACTGACAGCCTTGTAGAAAGGAGTGAAAGAACTCACGCTGACTGACAGACCTAGTAGACAGGAGTAAACTTCATCACACTATGACTGACAGCCTTGTAGACAGGCGTGAAGGATGACACAATAACTGACATACCTTGAAGACAGGACTGAATGACGTCACACAGACTGACAGCCTTGTAGAAAAAAGTGAAGTTCGTCACAGTAAATGAAACCCTTGTAGACAGGAGTGAAGGATGTTACACGGACTGACAGCCTTGTACACAGGAATGAACGTCACACTGACTGATGGCCTTGTAGACAGGAGTGACGTTTGTCACATTGACTGACAGCCTTGTAGATAGGAGTAAAGGACGTCACACTGACAGACTTCTAAACAGAACTGAAGGACGTCACAGTGACTGACAGCCTTGTAGACAGGAGTTAATGATGTAACACTAACTGACAGCCTTGTAGACAGGACTGAAGTACATCTCACTGACTGACAACCTTGTAAACAGGAGTAAAGGACTTCACACTGACTGACAGACCTTAAAGACCGATGTAAACTCTGTCACACTGGCTGATAGACAGGAGTGCACTATTACACTGACTGACAGACCTGATAGGACTAAACTGTGTCACAGTGACAGACAGACAGACAGCATTAAACTGTGTCACACTGACAGACAGAACTGATAGGACTAAACTGAGTCACAGTGACTGGCAGACCTAATAGGACTAAATTTTATCAAATTGACTGATAGACCTAATAGGACTAAATTACGTCACACTGACAGACAGACAGCAATAAACTGTGTCACACTGATGGACAGAACTGATAGGACTAAGCTATGTCACAGTGACTAACAGACCTAATAGGACTACATTTTATCAAATTGACTGACAGACCTAATAGGACTAAACTGCGTCACAGTGACAGACAGACAGCATTAAACTGTGTCACACTGACTGACAGACCTGTGTCACACTGACTGACAGCGTGGGACCAATCAGAATAGCGGTGAGCTGAGTACAGTGTATTTGAAATATGGTGGCATAGCACGCGCCGCTATTCTGATTGGTCGCCGCGTTCAGCCGAAGGCAACGGCCAATGAGCTGCCTCTGTGTGGCACGCGATTTTGGTTACAGACAGACTCAAAAAACCCTTAGACAATTATATAGTAGATGGTCTAACTTTTTAATACTAGATGTCCCAGAGAGGGGTCATTTAACATTTCTACCTTTGGAATCCAGAGACGGGTCGAATGACCTGAAGGATTTTAGCTAACATCCTCTAATCACCGTTTTTGCTCTGTAATTAAGGCCATTACTGTCGCACCACAGGAGGTTGTTGTTTCCATTGAGTTTAGCCATTTAGTTTCTAGTTAGTTCTATTCAGTCTATTGTATTTGATAATATAAAGACTATACATATTGTATTTAGTTTAGTTTTATTTGAGCAAAAAAGCACTGAAACAATTAATCATTTTTTATATATTTTAAATAGAGAATTAGAAATTTTAGAGCAAGGTACAGCTGTGAGTAATGACCAGAAGCAAAAACGTTAATAGGGGAGGGCACCACCAATGTATATATATATATATATATATATAGAGAGAGAGAGGAGAGAGAGAGAGAGAGAGAGAGAGAGAGAGTGCAGGGATCGCTAGACCGAAAAATGACTAAACTAGTGAACAGAAGGTCCCAAATAAAGCGATACTACCTCAAAAATCAGTATATCAATATAAACAGTTTTATTTATTTATAAAACAAAACAACACATGCAAAAACCACACAGGAATAAAACCATTTAAAACCGCTTAATACAGCTATAACAATTCATTTGAAAAAATGTTATCATATGAAACCTCAACACCCATTGCCCACCCTGGTTACAATGATACAGAGTTCATCAAACCTTGAGAATGATATTATACATAGAATTCATAGAATGTGCAAATATACAAAATACAAAAGGAATTAACCCCTTGCACTTAGTACAGCATGTAGTAAATCAAAGATTATCCATAATGCATGTCTATATAACACAAAACAAGTACACATATACAAAATCAAAAAGGATTTTTGCACAGAAAAGTATCCTTATGCATGATACGGGTATAGTTTAGTTATCAAGTTGTACACATCCCCTATACACATAGGCTAAAGAATGGAACCTCACAAAAGAAAAAGTGCAATCAAAAATCCCCAAAGGTACCTGTCATGCAGAAGACCAATATTTTCACCATAATGAGAGGTTTAGCAGCATGAAAAGGGGTTTAGCATGAGAGGTATAGCAGCATATAAAGGGGGTTTAGCATAACCAAGTATTTTGCTCATATTAACCCTATAAGGGAGTAAACTACACAGATTAAAGTCGGTAGAAAGAGGATCCTATAACCTAGTCCAGGGGAGGTTTATTAAATCAAGTAACCAGTTTACCAGTTCCAAAGCATAGGGGTGCGAGGTATGGGCGCTCCCCACGCGTATCGCTGCCTGCGCCTGGCAGCTTCGTCAGGGGAAAGTGATCCTCCATGCAGCGACAGTCTATTTATGAGGCACCAGCTTCTAATCATGGGTCCCATTACCAGCTGGATGCGGAAGGAGATCGGGTGGCCAGTTCGTCCCTCCCACATCCAGTATGCGCATGGGCGAACGCTTGACGGACTCCGGGAAAATGGCCGCTCGCTCATGAGCGACATGCGCAAGTGCGCATGCGCCGGGAGTGTAGCGCGTATGCCCGCAGATCCCAGCGTTATAATAATCAGACAAGAAAATAAGTCATGTTTTAAGGTGGTAAGGGAGCCCAATAGACATTTAACAGATATTAGAGACATACCAAAGCCCAAACCCCTTACAAAGAAACACCATAAAGTTTTAATTACAACAGTTAAGAGTTTCTTAAGAGAAATAAGCAAAGGTTCTCCATAACAGGTTGGGATAACCCATAAAAAGGAGTACATATATACAAGGGACTACAAAAAATGAAAAAGTAAAATGCAAGGTGGAATAACCCATGGGGAGGAAATGCCTCCAGTGGTGTTTAATATCAGATGAAAGAAATCATCCAAATCAGAAGAATTTTTACATATCACATGGTCAATAAGGCATGGAGCAATATAAAGACCTGGAAACTATATCCAGAGATTCAGGGACTAACATAGATATAGATTACAGCTGTGAGTAATGACCAGAAGCATTTGTGTCTAAGGCCTCAAGCACACTTCCAAAAAAAATCGTGCGAAAATCGCTTTTTATTTTTGTTATAAAAATAATAAAAAAAATACAAGGAATAAAACAATTCCACACATTTACAATAGGCTGCAGTGGGGGGCCGTGTGTGTGTGTGTGTGAGTGGCATGTCCTTCTTGTGCGACTAGCATTTCAGCACTCACTCAGTAGTATGTCTGCACTGTCGGAACATACCTGGCACTGCCTGGGTATGTCCCTGGTACATTTGCCACACGTGTATTTGTAGCAGTCAACACATCTCTCAGTTGCACAATTGTTTGTGCATCGGTGGTTGACCTGACACTTTGCCCTTTTGCTAGGGCTCGGTGTGGAAGGTTGTTGCTGAAGGAGTTTTTCCTAGCGTGCCTTCTTTTCAGTCACATGAGAGCCACCTAACTCTTTCGCAAGCTCAACCAGGAAGTCCACCCGTCTCTCCTGCACCCCAGTGTATGCCTGATAAACATGAGCATTTAGTGCTGCCATATCAATCATGTTGTAGAACACGGCGACTGGCCATCTCCGTGTTCCTGCACGCATGCTGTATTCCCGCACCATTTGGTCCATTACATCCACACCGCACTTTGTGTGGTTGTATTGTGTGACCGTTTTTGGCTTCCTTTTGCTGGTACCCTCAGTCTCAACCACGCTGTGCATGCTGCTGAGAATGTAGATGGCCTTCTTTCGTTTGGGTGCATACACTGTCAGTGTGGCACCAGTGGTTGAAAACACCTGAGTGGTGAATTCAGTGCGGTCCATCTATCTAGCGGATTGAGGAATTTCCTGGCGACTCTTGTTGACTGTGCCGAGGATAGTGGTTTTCCGGCTAAGCAGTCGTTGTGCAATTAACAATGATGTAAAGAAATTGTCTGTGGTTACAGTTCTGCCCTTGTCCATGAAAGGTTCCATCAGCCTCATCACTACAGTTTCGGACAGTCTCTCCCCACTGGGACGACTGGGGTCCTTGCCAAGATATGGGAGGACATTACTGATGTACTTTGATTTCAAGTTGCAAGCCACCCAAAACTTGATGCCAAACTTGTTTTGTTGCAATGTATTGCAGAAAACAGCAGCGAGTCTTTGACGGGAAAAGCTGTTCATCAATAGTGATGTGTCGACCAGGGTTGTAGGATGCGATGCAGTTGGTGACAAACGATCTTCACACATCAGAGATTACAGCAAACTTATCGGTCTCCACTCGCTCACTGCATGTGAACATGTCATCAAAGCGTAAGTGTTGCATGATGTCTTGGAAGCGGTTTCGGGTCATAGTTGCAATGATCCTTGGGTTTGCCAGGTTTGCAGAGGAGCTGTCACGTAGTGATGGAACCTTGGTCACCCCCTGCAAGATGATGACTGAAATAAATGCCATTAGTTCCGGGAGACCCATGAACCAATCCACCTGCTCCGTGTGACGTGCATGTTGAGTAGTCCATTGTTGAATGCTACGAAGCATGTAAAAAGTGATAAACAGAGGAAGCTCTGAAGGCGACTCCGGAGACTTCGTCTGACCTTAGCACTTGGCTCTCCATCTGTAGGGTACGGTTTGTGACGGGGTGTAAGGCAGAGCAAGAAGGGACAACAGGCCTAGGGACGATCCAACAGATTTATTAACAAGAACGCTGGAACAACACACGCAGGTAGATCCACAGAGTCCACAATTAGTCCAACGGAAACAGATTCGGGGGCACCTCCCGATAATCCTTGTGCCAGATAAAGCAATAGTCCTCACGAGTCCAATGGATTCCACACAATCCCACGGACGACGAGATCTGGCCTCAGCTCAGGTCTCGCTCCTGTCCCGTCACAGTCAACTCCCATCTGATCTTAAAAATAAGAATGGATTGTCTTGTGCCTGTGGATCCACCCCTAGAGGGAGAAGGGTTCACACCCTCCCATTCAATGGTTTGGTGCATCCGAAGAGTCTTGGATAATAGGCTCCGGTGTGTCTGCGAGGATGTGTATTGGAAGTAATCCCCTTCTTAGGAGAACAATGGGGAATTCCCTAGCTGTGTTGACACAAGCCTAAATTACATTAGGGCTGCAAGTATTGGGGAAAGGAGACAGTTAAGTTGCATCTAATAGAAACCAGAGAACAGTTACATACATCACATGGCATTATGATACAAATACAGGACAGGGAAAACTACATATCATGACACGGTTCTATTGGGGTGAAATGGATATGTTACCCCACTTGTACTTCACGCCACGCTGTGCCATCTTTTGCGGTCTCTGTCGGCTCACTCGCAAGCCGAGCTCTCTTTTTTGGTAGAGGAGGAGTCTCCTCATCTGCAAGATAAATGATTTCAAATTAACATTTTGTTTTGGTTCTAAATAAGGCTAGGTTCAAATTTGAGAGAATTTCAGTTCCCTGCGAATCCAGCAGGGAACTTAGAAATTTTCTCAGCCTCCGCATGTGCCGCGCATGCGGGAGAGAGGGGAGCGCGGTCCCTAGCAACCCGCTGTGTTTACTGGTTACCAGCTACACAGCGGGCTGCGGGGAATCGCACCCCACATCCCACTTCCCCAGGGAATGCATCTTGAGGAGTTCTCTGTGCGGGGGGGGATGCGGGGCTGCGAATTGCACTCCCCGCAGCCCGCTGTGTAGCTGGTAACCAGTAAACACAGCGGGTTGCTAGGGACCGCCTTCCCTGCTCTCCCGCATACGGGGAACATGCGGAGGCTGAGAAAATTTCTAGGTTCCCTGCTGGATTCGCAGGGAACTGAAATTCTCTCAAATGTGAACCTAGCCTAAAAAAGATAGTCAGGAAATAAAAATAGGTAATTTGAAAAATCTAACCTGAAGACAGCTCAAAGTCCGAATCCGGTTGAAGGACTATGTCTTCTCCATCTGAGTCAGTAGGGTTGGTGTTGCCCAGGATCAGTTCCAATGCTTGTTGAATGGTGTGCCTTCTCTGCATTTTGTTTCTTGTGAACAAAATAGGTGAAGCAGTCACCTATTTATCCCCCACAGCACAAAAGACTGCATGCAAATTTGCTAAGGTGTTAGCAACCTTATGCATATCCCCTGCACAACAATGCAGCTGGGGGGTAGGCAGATACACTCAAGAGCAGCTTACATTCTTTTGTTTACACTCTCTTACAAGACTTTTGTTGAGGTGGATCAACACAATTGCCCCCTGCAGATTCCTCAGGCAATGGCTACATTTACAAATGAAAGGATGCTAATTGGAGCCATCAGAGTTTTCAGTTTGGACTAAGGGTCATTTGACACTCTTTCGGGACTTCAGGGGGGAGCTCGAAATTTCTGGGACTTCTAGTGTTAACGGTTAGGGGCATCATAAACAACATTTAAATAAAAATATCTTTTCGTGGCATCATGGACCATGGTCGCCTTGATGATATGGTGGTGGCGGATGAGGAGAAGGAGGAGGAGTGCAGTAAATAGCCCATATCAGGAAGTGTGTACCCATGTGTGGGTGTGAGGAGGGGCGTGGGAATATACATCCCCAATAAATACAATGGCTTCAACTTTGCATTACGTTGCTATCATTTGGTGGTGTGCTGAAGTCAGGCCCAATCCAACCCTTCTTCATCTTGATCAGAGTCAGCCTGTCAGCATTTTCAGTTGACAAACGGGTGCGTTTATCAGTAGTGATTCTACCTGCGACACTAAAAACCCACTCTGGCAAAACGCTAGCGGCAGGGCAGGCCAGGACTTCCAAGGTGTAGAGAGCCAATTCATGCCACGTGTCCAGCTTCGATACCCAAAAATGATAACGGACAAAGTATTCCAGAGCACTTTTGTATGGTCGCCAAGGTACTCCTTCACCATGTTTACAAACTTTGCAGTCCTTGTGACAGTACCCCATGCCTCGGGGCCTATCGGAGGGGCTGAGAAAACTCTCTCATATCTCTGAGGGTGTTCCTGGAATGGAGTTGTGGCTCTCTCTCCCAGACGCCTTGGTTGGCTACCGAACTGTGACCCCTGTCACCAGCGTTTTCTGAAGGGAATATTTTGACTGATTCCCCAAAAAGGGCCCTCCCGCCTGTCAGTCCGGGCCTGGTCTTGGTAACGTTGCTGCATGTTCCGGGGACTACCTTCAAATGACGATGGCAGAATAACTGTTTTCCCAAAAGGAATTCCTTTTTCAATGGATTTCTTTACTAAATGTTCTTGAAGAACACAGTAATCCTCCACTTCCAGATTTTTTTGATTCATACGTATAAAATTGAGGCGATTACCTTCAATTTTAACATATGCATCAACAAAGTACTGCTGAGTAAGTTTACCACCGTTTAGAATAGGGTTAAACTCAGGTCGCACAAACATAGGAAACTGTAATACTGCATTTGAGTAATTCGTCTTACAGTGCCTTGCTGCTGTAGATTTTCATCCCACCCTTGATCACCTCTTGGAAAAAATAATAGATACAGAAGAGCATCAAGGTTGCTATGCAAAATACTGATGCGCTGTGTTTTAGGAAGCTGACGATTGTTCACATCTGACTTAAGATGGACTAATATATCCCTTTGAAAAGGAGGCTCGCCATCATTATTTTGGAAAACAACGGCAACCTCACTTACACGTGGTTTATTATAAACGTCGAGGATCTTGGGTACATTCTTGTTTAATTGCCATAACGGAAGGCATTTCAGTCCCATTTTGTATGGCCCTCTGTTGCTCCTCAGCTTCAACATCCTTAAGCATGCGATATGCAGAAGCAAATGGATTGATGTCTTGAAAATGTATAGCAATCAAATTCATGAGTTCCACCATACACTTTTCATTTTCTTTCACATTCATCCTTTCTTCTGTAGCCTCATTTGCATCAAGGATGTATAATTGAGCAAATTTTGGTGGTTCTCCTACTTCTGGGTACAGTGTTCCAGTACGATGATAGATCTGGCCATGAATTTTGAAACAATTACGGTCAAATCCAGGTGGTGGTGCAATATTGGCACCAAATGAAGCAAATGCATGTGAAACTATTGATGCTTCTGATATTATCTATGAAAATTTCAACTATATTTATGCTGTCCTCTCATCAATTCCTCAAACAGATCTGAGTATTGAGATCTCGGTAACATTACTTTCCCTTTTTGACAGCATTGACTAAACTGATTATCAGAAGTTTTCTCATCCATAAAATTCAAAGAATTCCATTTACAGCAAACAGCATCCATTTTGCCACAGTAATCTTGAAGAATCGTTGTTTCATCATTTGTGACAAACTTAGCAAGTTTATGAATAAACTTTATGAATAAACTGCTGAGCTTGTCTTGCTTTTCAGTTTATATGAATGGCACAAACATATTCTTTGTCTCCCATAGCTAATAAAGATTCACTTAGCCGATATTGTGATTTATATACGACATTTTGTGCTTTTCTGCCAGCAGTTTCTTCTACTGTTTCCTGTTGTCGATAAAGTCAGCGATATTTCGCATCCAGGCCTTGTCTCACAGCAGTTTCTTCTCGTGTCTTCTTGGTCTCTACGTTGTCGTTGCATTGCTGCTTTTGCAGCTTTTCTGTTATCATCATTCGCATATTTGCGCTTACGACCAACTAAAGCCATTTAGTAATTATGAATAAACTAATTCAAACTGTGAAAACAAACTAACTGAAGTACATGACACTATGGCTGACTGCCTTCTAAACAGTATGTGTAGCGACCGGTGGTAAGGACCCCGGGTGTGTGTGTATGATCTTTTCAACAGAATCCCCATACTCAGGTTTAACCGATAATAACATTTCTTTACTGTAAAACATATTTATCTCACAGTCAACCGAACTATATGCGCACTTGTATATATTAGAGTCTCTGAATCTTCACTTCTTCCGGGTACGCGGCAAGAAAAGAAAACACAACAATGAAGGTATCTTTCCCTAACTTTTCCCTAAAATCACGTACCAGTCTTATCACAGAAGAAGATGTCGCTCCCACGTACGCAGGCCTGGGGATCTCCTCACTCTTCTTTGGTCTCCTTCTGCAGGTAACAGTCTGTCTCTCCCAGTCTCAGGCACACAGATCAGGAGAAGGGAGATCACAGCAGCACAAATGGCTCCTTATGTAGGTCACGGCCCCTGCACAAGCACTCTGGGTGCACGGCGGGCAAGGTTTTGCAGAGCGGCCAGAGTCACAGCACCAAAGTCCAGTGGCCCAGGATCAGTCACAGGGGCTTCTGCGGGGTGATTTTTCCGGCAAGGTGTTGCAAAGTAGCCCTCTTTCAACAGACATCCACAAGCAGATGTTCTCTTGTTCAACTCTGTGTCTGTCCTGATCTCCCGCCTCTCTCCTCAGCACATGGCTGTTGGGGGAGGGGAGCAGCAATCAATGCTGTTTTTTTTCTCTCTGCAGTCATTTCAGCAATTGTCCACAAGGGGGCAGTGGCGGACTGTGCACAGCTCATTTCAATTTCAATAATACAATCTGAATTGTACACCTCATTACAGTAGTAAAATTCATCAGACTATAACTGACAGCCTTGTAGACGGGAGGTGAAGGATATCACACTGACAGCCTTGTAGACAGGAACAAAGTTCGTCACACTTACTGACAGCCTTGTAGACAGGAGTTAAAAACGTCACACTGACAGCCTTGTACAAAGGAGTGAAGGACGTCACACTGACTGACAGACCTAGTAGACAGAATAAACTTCATCACACTTTGACTGACAGCCTTGTAGATAGGAGTGAAGGACAACACACTGACTGACATACCTTGTAGACAGGAATGAAGGACATCACACGAACTGACAGTTGTAGACAGGATGGAAGTTTGTCACACTGACTGACAGCCTTGTAGACAGGAGAACAGGATATCACACTGACAGCCTTGTAGATAGGAATGAAGTTCGTCTCACTGACTGACAGCTTTGCAGACCGCAGTGAAGAACGTCACACTGACTGAGAGCCTTGTAGAGAGGAGTAAAAAACGTCACACTGACAGCCTTGTACAAAGGAGTGAAGGACTTCACACTGACTGACAGATCTAGTAGACAGAAGTAAACTTCTTCACACTAAGACTAACAGCCTTATAGACAGGAGTGAGAGATGACATACTGACTGACATACCTTGAGGACAGGAGTGAAGGACATCACTCGAACTGACACCCGTGTAGAGAGGAGTGAAGGATGTCCCACTGACTGACAGCCTTGTAGACAGTAGTGAAATTTATGACACTGACTGACAGTCTTGTAGACAGGAGTACAGGTTATCACACTGACAGCCTTGTAGATGGAAATGAAGTTCGTCTCACTGACTTACAGCCTTGTAGAGAGGCGTGAAAGACATCACGCTGACTAACAGATCTAGTAGACAGGAGTAAACTTCATCACACTATGACTAACAGCATTATAGTTAGGAGTAACAGATGACACACTGACTGACATACCTTGAGGACAGGAGTGAAGGACATCACTCACACTGACACCCTTGTAGAGAAGAGTCAAGAATGTCCCACTGACTGACAGCCTTGTAGTCAGGATGGAAGTTTGACACACTGAGTGACAGCCTTGTAGACAGTAGTGAAGTTTATCACACTGAATGACAGTCTTGTAGACAGAAGTACAGGTTATCACACTGACAGCCGTGTGGATGGAAATTAAGTTTGTCTCACTGACTGACAGCCTTGTAGAAAGGAGTGAAAGAACTCACGCTGACTGACAGACCTAGTAGACAGGAGTAAACTTCATCACACTATGACTGACAGCCTTGTAGACAGGCGTGAAGGATGACACAATAACTGACATACCTTGAAGACAGGACTGAATGACGTCACACAGACTGACAGCCTTGTAGAAAAAAGTGAAGTTCGTCACAGTAAATGAAACCCTTGTAGACAGGAGTGAAGGATGTTACACGGACTGACAGCCTTGTACACAGGAATGATGAACGTCACACTGACTGATGGCCTTGTAGACAGGAGTGACGTTTGTCACATTGACTGACAGCCTTGTAGATAGGAGTAAAGGACGTCACACTGACAGACTTCTAAACAGAACTGAAGGACGTCACAGTGACTGACAGCCTTGTAGACAGGAGTTAATGATGTAACACTAACTGACAGCCTTGTAGACAGGACTGAAGTACATCTCACTGACTGACAACCTTGTAAACAGGAGTAAAGGACTTCACACTGACTGACAGACCTTAAAGACGATGTAAACTCTGTCACACTGGCTGATAGACAGGAGTGCACTATTACACTGACTGACAGACCTGATAGGACTAAACTGTGTCACAGTGACAGACAGACAGACAGCATTAAACTGTGTCACACTGACAGACAGAACTGATAGGACTAAACTGAGTCACAGTGACTGGCAGACCTAATAGGACTAAATTTTATCAAATTGACTGATAGACCTAATAGGACTAAATTACGTCACACTGACAGACAGACAGCAATAAACTGTGTCACACTGATGGACAGAACTGATAGGACTAAGCTATGTCACAGTGACTAACAGACCTAATAGGACTACATTTTATCAAATTGACTGACAGACCTAATAGGACTAAACTGCGTCACAGTGACAGACAGACAGCATTAAACTGTGTCACACTGACTGACAGACCTGTGTCACACTGACTGACAGCGTGGGACCAATCAGAATAGCGGTGAGCTGAGTACAGTGTATTTGAAATATGGTGGCATAGCACGCGCCGCTATTCTGATTGGTCGCCGCGTTCAGCCGAAGGCAACGGCCAATGAGCTGCCTCTGTGTGGCACGCGATTTTGGTTACAGACAGACTCAAAAAACCCTTAGACAATTATATAGTAGATGGTCTAACTTTTTAATACTAGATGTCCCAGAGAGGGGTCATTTAAATTTCTACCTTTGGAATCCAGAGACGGGTCGAATGACCTGAAGGATTTTAGCTAACATCCTCTAATCACCGTTTTTGCTCTGTAATTAAGGCCATTACTGTCGCACCACAGGAGGTTGTTGTTTCCATTGAGTTTAGCCATTTAGTTTCTAGTTAGTTCTATTCAGTCTATTGTATTTGATAATATAAAGACTATACATATTGTATTTAGTTTAGTTTTATTTGAGCAAAAAAGCACTGAAACAATTAATCATTTTTTATATATTTTAAATAGAGAATTAGAAATTTTAGAGCAAGGTACAGCTGTGAGTAATGACCAGAAGCAAAAACGTTAATAGGGGAGGGCACCACCAATGTTATATATATATATATATATATATAGAGAGAGAGAGAGAGAGAGAGGAGAGAGAGAGAGAGAGAGAGAGTGCAGGGATCGCTAGACCGAAAAATGACTAAACTAGTGAACAGAAGGTCCCAAATAAAGCGATACTACCTCAAAAATCAGTATATCAATATAAACAGTTTTATTTATTTATAAAACAAAACAACACATGCAAAAACCACACAGGAATAAAACCATTTAAAACCGCTTAATACAGCTATAACAATTCATTTGAAAAAATGTTATCATATGAAACCTCAACACCCATTGCCCACCCTGGTTACAATGATACAGAGTTCATCAAACCTTGAGAATGATATTATACATAGAATTCATAGAATGTGCAAATATACAAAATACAAAAGGAATTAACCCTTGCACTTAGTACAGCATGTAGTAAATCAAAGATTATCCATAATGCATGTCTATATAACACAAAACAAGTACACATATACAAAATCAAAAAGGATTTTTGCACAGAAAAGTATCCTTATGCATGATACGGGTATAGTTTAGTTATCAAGTTGTACACATCCCTATACACATAGGCTAAAGAATGGAACCTCACAAAAGAAAAAGTGCAATCAAAAATCCCCAAAGGTACCTGTCATGCAGAAGACCAATATTTTCACCATAATGAGAGGTTTAGCAGCATGAAAAGGGGTTTAGCATGAGAGGTATAGCAGCATATAAAGGGGGTTTAGCATAACCAAGTATTTTGCTCATATTAACCCTATAAGGGAGTAAACTACACAGATTAAAGTCGGTAGAAAGAGGATCCTATAACCTAGTCCAGGGGAGGTTTATTAAATCAAGTAACCAGTTTACCAGTTCCAAAGCATAGGGGTGCGAGGTATGGGCGCTCCCCACGCGTATCGCTGCCTGCGCCTGGCAGCTTCGTCAGGGGAAAGTGATCCTCCATGCAGCGACAGTCTATTTATGAGGCACCAGCTTCTAATCATGGGTCCCATTACCAGCTGGATGCGGAAGGAGATCGGGTGGCCAGTTCGTCCCTCCCACATCCAGTATGCGCATGGGCGAACGCTTGACGGACTCCGGGAAAATGGCCGCTCGCTCATGAGCGACATGCGCAAGTGCGCATGCGCCGGGAGTGTAGCGCGTATGCCCGCAGATCCCAGCGTTATAATAATCAGACAAGAAAATAAGTCATGTTTTAAGGTGGTAAGGGAGCCCAATAGACATTTAACAGATATTAGAGACATACCAAAGCCCAAACCCCTTACAAAGAAACACCATAAAGTTTTAATTACAACAGTTAAGAGTTTCTTAAGAGAAATAAGCAAAGGTTCTCCATAACAGGTTGGGATAACCCATAAAAAGGAGTACATATATACAAGGGACTACAAAAAATGAAAAAGTAAAATGCAAGGTGGAATAACCCATGGGGAGGAAATGCCTCCAGTGGTGTTTAATATCAGATGAAAGAAATCATCCAAATCAGAAGAATTTTTACATATCACATGGTCAATAAGGCATGGAGCAATATAAAGACCTGGAAACTATATCCAGAGATTCAGGGACTAACATAGATATAGATTACAGCTGTGAGTAATGACCAGAAGCATTTGTGTCTAAGGCCTCAAGCACACTTCCAAAAAAAATCGTGCGAAAATCGCTTTTTATTTTTGTTATAAAAATAATAAAAAAAATACAAGGAATAAAACAATTCCACACATTTACAATAGGCTGCAGTGGGGGGCCGTGTGTGTGTGTGTGTGAGTGGCATGTCCTTCTTGTGCGACTAGCATTTCAGCACTCACTCAGTAGTATGTCTGCACTGTCGGAACATACCTGGCACTGCCTGGGTATGTCCCTGGTACATTTGCCACACGTGTATTTGTAGCAGTCAACACATCTCTCAGTTGCACAATTGTTTGTGCATCGGTGGTTGACCTGACACTTTGCCCTTTTGCTAGGGCTCGGTGTGGAAGGTTGTTGCTGAAGGAGTTTTTCCTAGCGTGCCTTCTTTTCAGTCACATGAGAGCCACCTAACTCTTTCGCAAGCTCAACCAGGAAGTCCACCCGTCTCTCCTGCACCCCAGTGTATGCCTGATAAACATGAGCATTTAGTGCTGCCATATCAATCATGTTGTAGAACACGGCGACTGGCCATCTCCGTGTTCCTGCACGCATGCTGTATTCCCGCACCATTTGGTCCATTACATCCACACCGCACTTTGTGTGGTTGTATTGTGTGACCGTTTTTGGCTTCCTTTTGCTGGTACCCTCAGTCTCAACCACGCTGTGCATGCTGCTGAGAATGTAGATGGCCTTCTTTCGTTTGGGTGCATACACTGTCAGTGTGGCACCAGTGGTTGAAAACACCTGAGTGGTGAATTCAGTGCGGTCCATCTATCTAGCGGATTGAGGAATTTCCTGGCGACTCTTGTTGACTGTGCCGAGGATAGTGGTTTTCCGGCTAAGCAGTCGTTGTGCAATTAACAATGATGTAAAGAAATTGTCTGTGGTTACAGTTCTGCCCTTGTCCATGAAAGGTTCCATCAGCCTCATCACTACAGTTTCGGACAGTCTCTCCCCACTGGGACGACTGGGGTCCTTGCCAAGATATGGGAGGACATTACTGATGTACTTTGATTTCAAGTTGCAAGCCACCCAAAACTTGATGCCAAACTTGTTTTGTTGCAATGTATTGCAGAAAACAGCAGCGAGTCTTTGACGGGAAAAGCTGTTCATCAATAGTGATGTGTCGACCAGGGTTGTAGGATGCGATGCAGTTGGTGACAAACGATCTTCACACATCAGAGATTACAGCAAACTTATCGGTCTCCACTCGCTCACTGCATGTGAACATGTCATCAAAGCGTAAGTGTTGCATGATGTCTTGGAAGCGGTTTCGGGTCATAGTTGCAATGATCCTTGGGTTTGCCAGGTTTGCAGAGGAGCTGTCACGTAGTGATGGAACCTTGGTCACCCCCTGCAAGATGATGACTGAAATAAATGCCATTAGTTCCGGGAGACCCATGAACCAATCCACCTGCTCCGTGTGACGTGCATGTTGAGTAGTCCATTGTTGAATGCTACGAAGCATGTAAAAAGTGATAAACAGAGGAAGCTCTGAAGGCGACTCCGGAGACTTCGTCTGACCTTAGCACTTGGCTCTCCATCTGTAGGGTACGGTTTGTGACGGGGTGTAAGGCAGAGCAAGAAGGGACAACAGGCCTAGGGACGATCCAACAGATTTATTAACAAGAACGCTGGAACAACACACGCAGGTAGATCCACAGAGTCCACAATTAGTCCAACGGAAACAGATTCGGGGGCACCTCCCGATAATCCTTGTGCCAGATAAAGCAATAGTCCTCACGAGTCCAATGGATTCCACACAATCCCACGGACGACGAGATCTGGCCTCAGCTCAGGTCTCGCTCCTGTCCCGTCCACAGTCAACTCCCATCTGATCTTAAAAATAAGAATGGATTGTCTTGTGCCTGTGGATCCACCCCTAGAGGGAGAAGGGTTCACACCCTCCCATTCAATGGTTTGGTGCATCCGAAGAGTCTTGGATAATAGGCTCCGGTGTGTCTGCGAGGATGTGTATTGGAAGTAATCCCCTTCTTAGGAGAACAATGGGGAATTCCCTAGCTGTGTTGACACAAGCCTAAATTACATTAGGGCTGCAAGTATTGGGGAAAGGAGACAGTTAAGTTGCATCTAATAGAAACCAGAGAACAGTTACATACATCACATGGCATTATGATACAAATACAGGACAGGGAAAACTACATATCATGACACGGTTCTATTGGGGTGAAATGGATATGTTACCCCACTTGTACTTCACGCCACGCTGTGCCATCTTTTGCGGTCTCTGTCGGCTCACTCGCAAGCCGAGCTCTCTTTTTTGGTAGAGGAGGAGTCTCCTCATCTGCAAGATAAATGATTTCAAATTAACATTTTGTTTTGGTTCTAAATAAGGCTAGGTTCAAATTTGAGAGAATTTCAGTTCCCTGCGAATCCAGCAGGGAACTTAGAAATTTTCTCAGCCTCCGCATGTGCCGCGCATGCGGGAGAGAGGGGAGCGCGGTCCCTAGCAACCCGCTGTGTTTACTGGTTACCAGCTACACAGCGGGCTGCGGGGAATCGCACCCCACATCCCACTTCCCCAGGGAATGCATCTTGAGGAGTTCTCTGTGCGGGGGGGGATGCGGGGCTGCGAATTGCACTCCCCGCAGCCCGCTGTGTAGCTGGTAACCAGTAAACACAGCGGGTTGCTAGGGACCGCCTTCCCTGCTCTCCCGCATACGGGGAACATGCGGAGGCTGAGAAAATTTCTAGGTTCCCTGCTGGATTCGCAGGGAACTGAAATTCTCTCAAATGTGAACCTAGCCTAAAAAAGATAGTCAGGAAATAAAAATAGGTAATTTGAAAAATCTAACCTGAAGACAGCTCAAAGTCCGAATCCGGTTGAAGGACTATGTCTTCTCCATCTGAGTCAGTAGGGTTGGTGTTGCCCAGGATCAGTTCCAATGCTTGTTGAATGGTGTGCCTTCTCTGCATTTTGTTTCTTGTGAACAAAATAGGTGAAGCAGTCACCTATTTATCCCCCACAGCACAAAAGACTGCATGCAAATTTGCTAAGGTGTTAGCAACCTTATGCATATCCCCTGCACAACAATGCAGCTGGGGGGTAGGCAGATACACTCAAGAGCAGCTTACATTCTTTTGTTTACACTCTCTTACAAGACTTTTGTTGAGGTGGATCAACACAATTGCCCCCTGCAGATTCCTCAGGCAATGGCTACATTTACAAATGAAAGGATGCTAATTGGAGCCATCAGAGTTTTCAGTTTGGACTAAGGGTCATTTGACACTCTTTCGGGACTTCAGGGGGGAGCTCGAAATTTCTGGGACTTCTAGTGTTAACGGTTAGGGGCATCATAAACAACATTTAAATAAAATATCTTTTCGTGGCATCATGGACCATGGTCGCCTTGATGATATGGTGGTGGCGGATGAGGAGAAGGAGGAGGAGTGCAGTAAATAGCCCATATCAGGAAGTGTGTACCCATGTGTGGGTGTGAGGAGGGGCGTGGGAATATACATCCCCAATAAATACAATGGCTTCAACTTTGCATTACGTTGCTATCATTTGGTGGTGTGCTGAAGTCAGGCCCAATCCAACCCTTCTTCATCTTGATCAGAGTCAGCCTGTCAGCATTTTCAGTTGACAAACGGGTGCGTTTATCAGTAGTGATTCTACCTGCGACACTAAAAACCCACTCTGGCAAAACGCTAGCGGCAGGGCAGGCCAGGACTTCCAAGGTGTAGAGAGCCAATTCATGCCACGTGTCCAGCTTCGATACCCAAAAATGATAACGGACAAAGTATTCCAGAGCACTTTTGTATGGTCGCCAAGGTACTCCTTCACCATGTTTTACAAACTTTGCAGTCCTTGTGACAGTACCCCATGCCTCGGGGCCTATCGGAGGGGCTGAGAAAACTCTCTCATATCTCTGAGGGTGTTCCTGGAATGGAGTTGTGGCTCTCTCTCCCAGACGCCTTGGTTGGCTACCGAACTGTGACCCCTGTCACCAGCGTTTTCTGAAGGGAATATTTTGACTGATTCCCCAAAAAGGGCCGTCTGGTACTGCAGCATTTTTGTAGACCTCTCCACTGGTGGAATAAGGTTAATAAAGTTCTCCTTGTAACATGGGTCTAAAAGTGTCACCAACCAGTAATGAGTGTCCACCAAGATGTTGATAACGCGAGGGTCACGGGACAGGCAGCGTAACATAAAGTCAGCCATGCGCGCCAGACTGGTAACAGGCAAGACTTCAGGGTCATCAACAACAGGATGAGTAACCATGCTGGCCTCATCCTCCTTCTCCTCGTCCCTGTCTTCTGGCCATCCACGCTGGACCGACGGTATGATGGTTGTGCATGTATTACCGTCAATTCCGCATGAAAGTAGCTCCTGTTCTTCTAACTCCTCTTCCTCATCCTCCTACTCATCATTGTTCCCCAATGCACATTGGGATGATATAACTCTGGGCTGTGTGTAATCACCCACTATTGTTCCTTGCTCCATCTCATCGTGCTCCGCCTGCAATGCATCGTCTTTTATTTTGAGCAGAGAGAGTTTTAAAATACAGATAAGCGGGATGGTGACGCCAATGATGGCGTCGTCGCCGCTCACCATCTTGGTGGAGTCCTCAAAGTTTTGGAGGACTGTACATATGTCAGACATCCATGTCCACTCCAGAGGTCTTATGTGTGGAGTTTGAACCGAATACCGACAGCCTAGTTGATGCTGGTAGTCAACAACTGCCCTCTTCTGCTCACAAATCCTGACCAACATCTGCAGAGTGGAATTCCAATGCGTGGGGACATCAGACACCAGTCTGTGACCCAGAAGCTGCAAACGCTTCTGAAACCCGGCAAGGGCAGCCGAAGCAGTAGGTGACTTTCTAAAATGGGCACATACGCGGCGTACTTTGACAAGCAGATCTGGCAGCTCGGGTAGGATTTAAGAAACCGCTGAACCACAAGGTTGAGCACATGGGCCAAGCATGGCACATGTGTGAGCTTGCTTCGCCTCAGAGCCGCCACCAGGTTCCGGCCATTGTCACACACGACCATGCCTGGCTGTAGGTTCAATGGTGTGAGCCAATGATCTGCCTGCACTTTCAGAGCTGTCCACAACTCATCAGCATTGTGGGGTTTGTCACCTATGCATATTAGCTTCAGCACAGCCTGTTGCCGTTTGGCCGAGCAGTGCTGCAGACATTCCAGCTTGGGTCTGTTATGGAGGCTGAAGAGGAGGAGGAGGATGTTCCGGAGCTGTAGACTGTGGGGGCAACCCTGACTGAGTTAGGGCCTGCAATCCTTGGTGTCGGGAGGACGTGTTCTATGTTAAAGTCCAACTGGGTCCGGCTTCCACTACATTAACCCAGTGTGCTGTCAGCGAGCTGTAGCGTCCCTGCCCACAAGCACTTGTCCACGTGTCCGTGGTTAGGTGGACTTTACCGGAAACAGCGTTGTTAAGGGCACGGCTAATGTTTTGGGACACATGCTTGTGTAATGCGGGGACGCCACACCGGTAAAAATAGTGGCGGCTGGGGACCAAGTAACGAGGGACGGCCGCAGCCATCAGGTTGTGGAATGCTTCTGTCTCCTCTAGCCTAAAAGGCAACATTTCCAGCGCACGCAGTCGCGAAATGTGCGCATTTAGGAGTGTGGCGTGTGGGGCATTGGCAGCGTATTTGCGCTTGCGTTCCAATGACTGGGGTATTGATATCTGAACGCTGCGCTGGGACAAGGACGTGGTTGATGATGGTGGCATTTCTGATTGTGCAACGACAGGTGCAGAACTGGAGGCATGTTCACATGCACTATGGACAGGGGATTGGCTTGCACGCACAATAGTGGAAGAAGCAGCGGTGTCACCCGCAGACTCTGCTCTTGAACCCTGTGGTACATCCCACAAAGTCGGGTGCTTTGCTGCCATGTGCCTGATCATGCTGCTGGTGGTCAGGCTGCTACTTTTGCTACCCCTGCTGATGCTGGCATGGCAGGTGTTGCAAATGGCCTTTTTTGAATTCTCTGCAGACTCCCTAAAAACTGCTATACTCGGGAAGACCTAACTATTGTACTGGCAACTTGTGTCGTGTTGCTGTTTTGAGTAACGGTTGCCCACCTTTTGTCTGCGGACACCACTCTGCTTCTTCTGGCCTGTTGCGATACTACACCTCCCTCCTACTGTTCGCAGCTGTTCTCGCTCTGCATGTCCTCCTGCCAGGTTGGGTTTGTTACTGGATCATCCATCATGTAGTCTTCCACTTCCGCACCCTGGTTCTCCTCCTGACTGTCTGGCAATTGTGTCACATCATCGTCCACCTCTTGTTGTGACACATTCCCACCATCGCCTTCGTGCGACCGTGGCTGCTCAAATATTTGAGCATCGCTGCATACGATCTCCTCTGGCGCCAGTTCAAGTGGAGCGGGCTAGAGGCCCGAATCCATGAAGGGCATACTGAACAGCTCTTCAGAGTGTCCAAGTGTGGGAACATATATAGGACAAGTCAGGCTCAAACCGCAAGCGTAGGTGCCCAGGGAAGGAGGAATAACTATATATAAAGCTTAACCTGGCACTCTACTTAAAAAAGCAAGAGAGGGTTGATCCTTTTGGTGTTTTTTATTTGTGGAGTTTGTGAAAGTTCATCAATCATCAAACGTTTCGGCTCATGCAAGAGCCTTCATCAAGTGATTCTTGTATGCAGTAGTGGCAGTGTTACTCCACTTTTTAGCTCAGTTAGAAAGGTGTATGCTGCCCTTGGAGGCCTCTGTTTGATAGGGAATGCAGTCCGAGATCCAAATGAGTGGATACACAGACGTGGTCTGGCTGAGCGTATGGGGGTCCATACATCAAGGTCCATCACATGGTTAGCAGAAAGGCAGTTTTATGGCTCCTGTCCTTGTGTTGAAGTTTTGTGCATCATGCAGTCATGCTGGAGGCACCAGCCCTCCAGCATGACTGCATGATGCACAAAACTGCCACCAGCCCTCCAGCATGACTGCATGATGCACAAAACTTCAACACAAGGACAGGAGCCATAAAACTGCCTTTCTGCTAACCATGTGATGGACCTTGATGTATGGACCCCCATACGCTCAGCCAGACCACGTCTGTGTATCCACTAATTTGGATCTCGGACTGCATTCCCTATCAAACAGAGGCCTCCAAGGGCAGCATACACCTTTCTAACTGAGCTAAAAAGTGGAGTAACACTCCCACTACTGCATACAAGAATCACTTGATGAAGGCTCTTGCATGAGCCGAAACGTTTGATGATTGATGAACTTTCACAAACTCCACAAATAAAAAGCACCAAAAGGATCAACCCTCTCTTGCTTTTTTAAGTAGAGTGCCAGGTTAAGCTTTATATACAAGTGTGGGAACACACTCGGCATGATGGGAGGAAGGAGGATCAGGGTTATGAATATGCAGTCCAGTCTCATGGCTACTGACACTTGCCCGTGTGGAAGACATTGTGTTTGTGGTGGTGCCTAACTGACTGGAAGCATTATCTGCTATCCAACTAACAACCTGTTGACACTGCTCTTGATTTAAAAGTGGTGTATTGCTGCGGCCCCCTAGAAATTGGGACAGGAAGGTCGAGCGAGATGATGTTAGTGTTTCTCGTAGCCCAATTTGAGCTTGCCCACGGCCTCGGCCTCTGCATGCAACACCATCATGTCCACTTCCTGGTCCCTTGCCACCGGCATTGCGTATTTTGAAAGGTGTGCTATATACACTTCCTTTATAGAACTAACTGAAGGATTCCAATGAATGTTTTTTTAGATGAATTGATGAAATTAGTATTACAGGCTAGACACCTGTTACAAATGCTGCGTACAGGTAGACAGCGTCTTGTGAGGTCTAGAAAATGGAGCTATATAATCCTCTTGCCTATAGAGATTTAAATTAATCCTTAACAGGACTGCTTTGGGATGGAGAGATGACAAATTAGATATTACCGGCTACATACGTGACGTGCTACAAAATCTGCGTACAGGTAGACAGCGTCTTGTGAGGTCTAGAAAATTGAGCTATATACCCCTCTTGCCTATAGAGATTTAAATTAATCCTTACAAGTACTGTTTTGGAATGCATAGAGGAGATTTAAAGCCAGCACACCAGCCACATATGTGATGCTGGCTGGTATACTGGCACACCTAACTTTCCTATATACCCTGCCTTCCTGCCTGCTGGTATACAGCTAATTAGTCCTCAGAAGGACTCTTGTGGTATTAGATTAGCAGCCCTGCACCTACACTAGCTGAAAGGCACAAAATCTGTCCCTGAATCAGCAGTAGCTCTCCCTACACTGACTGTCTATGGCGCAGAGCGACGAGCATAGCACGGTCAGGTCTTATAAAGACCTGATGATGCTGTGCGGCCAGCCAATCACTGTAATGCCACAACCAACATGGCTGTGGCATTACAGTGTCTGGTAGCCAATCCCTGCATGTGGGCTGGCTCTGTAAAAAGCACCAACATGCAGGGAGGTGGACCCGAGCATGAGCACAAGCATCCCACCGAGAATCCCGAGTACCGTGATACTTGGGCGAGTACCGAGTAGTGGCGAGCATGCTCGCTCATCACTAGTAAAAAACATATATACATATATATATATACTAGCTGTGAGCCCGATGCAAATGCATCGGGATTCTAGAACGTGGCAATATTATTTGCATTAATAGCATTATTATTACCATTAATAGCATAATTATTAGCATTACCAGCATTATTATTAGCATTAATAGCATTATTAATAGCAATAATAGTACTAATAATAGTATTGTTATTAGTATGAATAGCATTATTACCATAAATAGCATTAATAATAGCGTTAATAGCATTATAATGAGGAGTAATAGCATTATTAGCATTAATAAAATTATTAATAGCATTAATAGAATTAAAAATAGCATTAATAGCATTATTAATAGGATTAATAGCATGATTATTAGCCTTAATAGCATTAATAGCATTAATAGCATGAATAGCATTAATAGCATTATTAATAACATTAATAGCATTATTAATAGCATTAATAGCATAAATAATAGAATTAATAGCATAAATAATCGCATTAATAGCATTACTATTAGCATAAAGAGCATAAATAGCAATATTATTAGCATGAATAGCATTTTGAATAGCATAAATAGCATGATTATTAGCCTTAATAGCATTATTAATCGCGTTAATATGATTATTATTAGCATTATTAGCATTAATATTAGCATTAATAGCATAATTATTAGCATTAATAGCATTATTAATAGCATTAATAGAATTAATAATACAATTATTAGCATTAATATTAGCATTAATAGCATTAATAGTATTATTAACAGCATGAATAGCACTATTAATAGCATTAATAGGATTAATAGCATTATTAATAGCATTACTAATAGCATTAATAGCATAAATAATAGAATTAATAGTAGAAATAATCGCATTAATAGCATTACTATTAGCATAAAGAGCATTAATAGCAATATTATTAGCATGAATAGCATTTTGAATAGCATAAATAGCATGATTATTAGCCTTAATAGCATTATTAATTGCGTTAATATGATTATTATTAGCCTTATTAGCATTAATATTAGCATTAATAGCATAATTATTAGCATTAATAGCATTATTATTAGCAGTAATAGCATTATTATTAGCATTAATAGCATTATTAATAGCATGAATAGAATTAATAATACAATTAATAGCATTAATATTAGCATTAATAGCATTAATAGTATTATTAATAGCATGAATAGCATTATTAATAGCATTAATAGGATTAATAGCATTATTAATAGCATTATTAATAGCATTAATAGCATAAATAATAGAATTAATAGCATAAAAAATCGCATTAATAGCATTACTATTAGCATAAAGAGCATTAATAGCAATATTATTAGCATGAATAGCATTTTGAATAGCATAAATAGCATGATTATTAGCCTTAATAGCATTATTAATTGCGTTAATATGATTATTATTAGCATTATTAGCATTAATATTAGCATTAATAGCATAATTATTAGCATTAATATCATTATTATTAGCATTAATAGCATAATTATTAGCATTAATAGCATTATTATTAGCAGTAATAGCATTATTATTAGCATTAATAGCATTATTAATAGCATTAATAGCATTAATAATACAATTAATAGCATTAATATTAGCATGAATAGCATTAATAGTATTATTAATAGCATGAATAGCATTATTAATAGCATTAATAGGATTAATAGCATTATTAATAGCATTATTAATAGCATTAATAGCATAAATAATAGAATTAATAGCATAAAAAATCGCATTAATAGCATTACTATTAGCATAAAGAGCATTAATAGCAATATTATTAGCATGAATAGCATTTTGAATAGCATAAATAGCATGATTATTAGCCTTAATAGCATTATTAATCGCGTTAATATGATTATTATTAGCATTATTAGCATTAATATTAGCATTAATAGCATAATTATTAGCATTAATATGATTATTATTAGCATTAATAGCATAATTATTAGCATTAATAGCATTATTATTAGCAGTAATATCATTATTATTAGATTTTTTTTTTTATTATTATTATTATTTATTTTATTATTTATTATTTTTCATTTATTTTTTTATTATTTTTTATTTATTTTTTTATTATTTTTTTATTATTAAATTTATTTATTATTTGTTATTTTAAGTGAGCCTGAGCCTGAGACACAGTTCTCCTTCAGGTCCGCTGAAAGGGCTCATATTATTAGCATTTGTTTTATTTTTTTTATTATTATTTGTTATTTTATTATTTATTATTTTTTTATGTATTTTTTTATTATTTTTTATTTATTTTTTTTTTTATTATTTTTTTTATTATTTAATTTATTTATTATTTGTTATTTTAAGTGAGCCTGAGCCTGAGACACAGTTCTCCTTCAGGTCCGCTCATAGGGCTCATATTATTAGCATTTTATTTTTTTTTATTATTATTTTTTATTTAATTATTTATTATTTTTTATTTATTTTTTTATTATTTTTTATTTATTTTGTTATTATTTTTTTTATTATTAAATTTATTTATTATTTGTTATTTTAAGTGAGCCTGAGCCTGAGACACAGTTCTCCTTCAGGTCCGCTCATAGGGCTCATATTATTAGCATTTTTTTTTTTTTATTATTATTATTTTTTATTTTATTATTTATTATTTTTATTTTTTTTTTTATTATTTTTTATTTATTTTTTTATTATTTTTTGTATTATTAAATTTATTTATTATTTGTTATTTTAAGTGAGCCTGAGCCTGAGACACAGTTCTCCTTCAGGTCCGCTCAAACATCTCATAGAGTTACATAGCGGATAATGCTGCACGCTGATTGGTCGCTTCTTCCCATAGAGAAACATGGCCATGTTTCTCTATGGGAAGAAGCGACCAATCAGTGTGCAGCATTATCGGCTATGTAACTCAATGAGAAGGACGACTCGGTGGAGGAAGACAGCCGGATGGAAGACTCGTGGGCCGGGCCGAAGGAAGGACTGGACCTGGACCTGAGGAAGCAGATGTCATGAAGACAGGTAAGTGATCTACGGCGTCGGGTGGGGGGGTGCTGTGCGGACATTGGGGGGGGGAGCTGTGCGGATATTGCGGGGGGGAGATGTGCTGAAATTGCGGGGGGGGCTGTGCGTACATGGTGGGGGGGTGCTGTGCGGACATTGGGGGTGGGGCTGTGCGGACATTGGGGGTGGGGCTGTGCGGACATTGGGGGTTGGGCTGTGCGGACATTGGGGGGTGTTCCCCGGGCGAGTTGTGGTTAGCGGGGAGCGGAGGCGGCTGTGCCGCCTCCGCTCCATGGTCCCCGGGCGAGTTGTGGGGAGCGGAGGCGGCTGTGCCTCCTCCGCTCCATGGTCCCCGGGCGAGTTGTGGTTAGCGGGGAGCGGAGGCAGCTCGGGCGGCATTGCGAGTCGAGTTAAAACGGCTCGCACATGACCACGCCGGAAGTAGCGCCGAGAGGGGCGCTTTTGCGATTCGCGATTATATAATAGATATATATATATATACTAGCTGTGAGCCGATTCTAAAGAATCGGGAGTCTAGAATCTGTATATAATTTTTTTAAGAGTTTTAAATAATAGACTTAAACACCAGATATATGACTAAGTAGGCGATGTAGGCAGAACTGTGAGGGTAGCAATATTAGTGGAGGTGTAGAAAAAGTTAATGTCCGACTAACAGGACTATAACAGAGTAGGAACTTATAATGATATCAAAAATGTTATTGAAGGAGTTAATGTCCCACAGGCACTCCCACAACAGACTCAGCGCTGTAAATTATATCCAAAATGGTGTTCAAGGGGTTAATGTACCAGTGGCAGGAGTTATAAACTCTACCAAATATGCAGTTAATGCTGAACTGGTATATAATGGGTTAAATTCGCAGTGGCGCCGACCAATGAGAATAGTGCCTCACTTTGAGTTTCAAATTTACCGCTGTAAGTGAGGCGCTATTCTCATTGGTCGGCGCCAGCACACAGCGACCAATGAGAATAGCGCCTCACTTCCCATTGAGATATAATGGAGGACTTTGAGTTTCAAATTTAACGCTGTAAGTGAGGCGCTATTCTCATTGCTCGGTGCCAGCACACAGCGACCAATGATAATATCGCCTCACTTCCCATTGAGATATAATGGAGGACTTTGAGTTTCAAATTTACCGCTGTAAGTGAGGCGCTATTCTCATTGCTCGACGTCAGCACACAGCGACCAATGAGAATAGCGCCTCACTTCCCATTGAGATATAATGGAGGACTTTGAGTTTCAAATTTACGCTGTAAGTAAGGCGCTATGCTCATTGGTCGCTGTGTGCTGCGCGACCAATGAGCATAGAGCCTCACTTCCCATTGAGATATATGGAGGACTTTGAGTTGCAATTGCCGGGCCTTGGTTCTATTTCGGCCCGGCTGCTCGGCTGCTCGTCGGTCGCGTCGGGGCAGGAGACTCAAGATCTGTCCGACCTTGAGATACATCGGCACGGACTTAGTAAGCTCGTCGGCTGGCGGCCACGGATCTATAGCGGCCAGCGCTGGTCTCCCTGTCGCGGGTGGATGCTGGCACCGATTCCGCACCAGGGCAACACTCGTCACCCGAGGGCGCCATCTTGGTCACCGTCGGGGGAGCTGGCGAATATCCGACCACAACACTACGGAAGTGGCTTCGGGTTTGGACGGAAGTGCTTCGGCTTTATATAATAGATATATATATATTATATATATATATATATATATTATATATATAAAACCTCTCTATTAAAGATGAAGATGAGCCAGGGGCGTAACTACAATAGGTGCAGGGGTTGCAGTCGCTGCCGGGCTATGGGCTATGGCACATAGGGAGCCTCAAAAGTTCCTTTAGCCTACTGAAAAAGACTATTGCTATTTAGGATTTACAATAATTGGGGGCTCTATTGAAGCTTTTGCTTTGGGGCCCATGAGTTTCACGTTACATCCTTGAGATGATCATTAAACTAATATTATAGCGTGCTATGAATCTTATTACTGTCTTAATGCAAGATTCACTTGAAAATTATTTTTAGTAAAGCAGATTAGTTAAAATTACAAAATATATGCTGAAATACCCTGGAAAGGCAATGTACTTTTATAGCATATCAGTGATAATAACTATTTGTGAAAACCTGTGATTGCAAGAGACTGACTTAAAGAGAATTCATTAAAGTTAGTAACACTTACTGCCAATTTAAATTAGGTTCTTTTGAAATGAAGTAGATCTTTATGACAGATTTAAATATGGAAGGTTATTTAGGTCAATGGCCTTTTCTTCAGCTATTTCTGTTACAAACGTTAAGTTTGAACATTTGTTTTCATTTAAAGGAAATGTCTCACCATCTTTTTGACACCTAATCTGAGAGCAGTATAAAGTAGAGACAGAGACCCTGATTCCAGCAATGTGCTACTTACTGTGCTGCCTTCTGTAGTTTTGATAAGATCACTGTCTTATCAGAAGGAGACTATCACTAGAAAACAAGCAATTTAATGCCACGTAATCCTCCATATTCATGAGCTCTGTATTACCCCTTCTCCCACCAGTGATTGGCATTTTTCCGATGTATACTCTGCGTAGGCAGAAAACTGCCAAACAGTGGTGTGGGCGGGGATATACAAATCTGTGTATTCAGAGAATTGGTAGATCTGCAGCACATAAAATAATGATTTTATCAAAATGACAGCGATCAGCTCAGTAAGGCTGGCTTCACACCATGGTGTGATCTGGTCTGGGGCTGTCCGGGATGACCCGGACAGCCCCGGACCGGATCAGCACACAGAACCGGAGGGCCAAATGTGCCCTTCGGTCCTGTGTGCAGCCGGATGGCGGTAATTGCAGCCGCAGCTGCTGATTTTTCAAGACTGCGGCTAGCTCCATGCTAGCTGCGGTCCTGAAAGAACAGCGGCGTGCAGCTGCCAGTGTCTGGTTCCCGGATCCTCCCGGTCCGGGGCAATCCAGCCCCATAGGCTCCCATGTTAGGGAGCGCCGGATTGCCCCGGCTCCGGGACAATCCGGGATCCGGCAAATTGGGGAGATTTTTCTTCCCGGACGAAAAAATGATGCAAGCATCACTTTTGTGTCCGGAGAGAATAATCCGTATTCCCCCGGATTGTCCCGGAGTGATGAAACCGGATGGCAGAGAGCTGCCAACCGGCTCCATCCGGCCCCATAGTCTGCTATGAGGCCAAAAACCGGTCCAGGGCTGTCTAGTTTACACTGGACAGCTCCGGATTAAAAAATCTGTGGTGTGTAGCCAGCCTAAGTGATACATCATTGGAATCAGAGTCTCTGTCCCTACATCATACTATACTAACATAGAGTAGCAAAAACCTGGTGGCAGATTCTTATTAACGTGATTTATATTGTAATTATTGTATCTATCAATGTTATACACCATATACACGATTTAACTGTTGAACGCCTGTGCACTTTCATATTAAACTATGATTTATGTCTTTTTTGAATAACGTAAAATTCACACTGTGTGTTGTATTTGACAATATATGTATAATTTATCCCAATAAATAGCATTATGGGAGAACATGTTGGGAATAGAATAAAGCTCCAGTCACACACTATGACGCACCAGCGATCCCGACAACAATAACGATCCTGTAGGGATCGTTGGTGCGTTGTTACCTGGTCACTGGGGAGCTGTCAAACAGGCAGATCTCCCCAGCGACCAGGGACCCGGTGTTTATCATAGTTACCAGCGTCCTCCCTGCTTACAGGCTGCACTAAGCAGGGAGGATTCTGGTAACCATGATAAACAGTGGGTATCTAGGAAGCGCGTGCTGCCTAGATTACCCGGTGTTTACCATGGTTACCAGCCTGTGAGATCGCTGATCGCTGGTCTCTTGCTGTCACACGCAGCGATGCGTGCTGACCAGCGGGAGACCAACGATCAAAAAATTACCAAGAGCACTTTGTAATGATCAGTGATCTCACAGCAGGGGCCTGATCGCTGCTAAGTCTCACACTTAGTGAGATCGCTGCTACGTCATAAAACCTGTGACGTTAAAATAATCTCGCTAATGATCTCGTTATGTGTGACAGAGGCTTAAGCAATTCCATAGGCAGAAACATTGATGGCAAAACAGCCCTGTTCAAGATATGTCTGGGTCACTGTGCACCTCATGCAAAACATATACTACACTTACAAAATACCCACATGCAAGGTACATTTTATGCACTTCACATACAGTACATTCAGTTGTGCAATTTTGTTTACCCTCTTTAAATTGTATTGTTTTACGCATCAGAGCAAAATGTAAAAAAATAGTCTTTTAAAGGACTGAAATAAATAAAAAAAATATGACAAATTACATCATGCTATTATATACTGAACAAATAGTAAGCTATTAAGCAGCGTGCAAAAATGTAAGTACCCCCAGTATATCAATAGATTAAATCATATATGAAACGGTATTCATAGGAGACCGTAATTTCTACGTTATAGAGCAGTGCTAATGCACTGTAGAATATATGTACAATATATACATCTTGCACCTGCTGGTATCTGCCATGCCGCTATTCTCTCTGCACCTGCAAACATCAGCCATCCAGTTGGTACCTGACTGCATCAGGGACTGTACCTGCCTGAATCGGTGCTGTGCCTGCATCTCCGACCCATGGAGTCAGCTGGTGAGATACTGAGATCCCCTATAGTAGCACCTGGTGACTAGCTACTAACACAAGTCTAACCTCACCATCAGAGGCTTTAGTGAAAGTGAATCAGCTGCTTAGTTACACCACCTTAAACAGGTAACAGCACTGCAGCACAGTGGATCTACTCCCCCATGCTCGCATCTGCGAGCGTTACATAATTTCACACATTTGGTTAGAAGAGAAAAAGGTTTAGTATCGTGTTAGCCAGTTGAAAAAATGTTGATTGCTCTCACAGTAATCCTGCTGTGTGTGGGGGATCTGTATCCTGTCATAATTGCTCATATAGAGACCAAAGACATGACACAGATCCCTAACACACAGCAGGAATATAAGATTCCTGGGACATTCTCATGCTCCTCTTTCAATGTGGTGTATTTAATTCTGTGCACGTGTGGGGAGGGGGATTATATTGGTGAGATAGGACAAAGGCTATGAGTAAGGATGATGTCTCATTGTCACACAATTACAGACAAAAAAAAATCAATTTACCAGTAGCCAAACACTTCTGTGATCCAGGACATAGCATTGAAAATATGAAAGTTGCAATATTGAGAGGTAATTTCAAATCACAGAAATATCGAAGGGTCTGTGAATCCAAGTTCATTAGAACTTTTGACTGTATCCAAACAGGGTTAAACCTATCTGAAGGATTTATGATTCATTATAACATCTGAAGAATGTTTTTAAATCCATCAAAGAAAAATACACCTGTGATGGGGGCCATATATGAGTGATGGGGCCCATACACTTGTGATAAGGGCCATGAATGAGTGATGGGGCCCATACACCTGTGATGGGGGCCATGTATGAGTGATGGGGCCCATACACCTGTGATTGGGGCCATGAATGAGTGATGGGGGTCAAGTATCAGTGATGGGGCCCATACACCTGTGATGGGGGCCATGTATGAGTGATGGGGGCCATGTATGAGTGATGGGGGCCATGTATGAGTTATGGGGGCCATGTATGAGGGATGAAGGCCATGTATGATTGATGGGGCCATGTATGAGTGATGGAGGCCATGTATGAGTGATGGGGGCCATGTACGAGTGATGGGGGCCATGTACCTGTAATGGGTGCCATGTACCAGTGATATGGGGCCATGTGCCTGTGATAGGGGGGCCATGTGCCAGTGATAGGGGGGCCATGTGCCAGTGATGGGTGAGCTTTATACCAGTGATGGGGCCAAATACCAGTGATGGGGCCAAATACCAGTGATGGGGCCAAATACCAGTGATGGGGGCTATATACAGTAATGAGGAGCTATATACCAGTGATGGTGGCGCTATATACCAGTGATGAGGGGTTATATTCCAGGATGGGGTCTGCTGCATTTCCCACCCTAGGCTAATACTCGAGTCAATAAGTTTTCCCAGTTTTTGGGGGTAAAATTAGGGGCCTCAGCTTATACTCGGGTCGGCTTATACTCGAGTATATATGGTATATAATTATATATATAATTATATATAAATATATAATTTTTATATATAATTTTGCTTTTCTTTCAGTCTTTTTTTTATTTATGTCACAAACACATTTTTTTAAATTTCTTTGTAACATCAATAGGGCTTTTTCTGGGGATAAACATAAAAACCCAATCTAGAGCTAGAGGGTTTAAAACAAGACCGGAGAGACTACACAAAACAGCAAAGAATATATTGGGAGGGGGTGGGATCAGATTTTTTTTATCTAATGCAGGGGTGGGGAACCTCAGGCCCCCTTGGGCAGATTCCTGGGGACCGCAGAGATCAGGTTGGCAGACCATTTTTGCCCACTGGCTGCCTGATCTCTATGCCCCAGCCTCAGCCTCACCAATGAGGTAGATGCCACCATCCTTTTCTGTGATTTCTAGGGCTCTATAAACCTGGAAATGCAGTTGAGTAGCAACATTATCAATATCACCTAACATTAGAGCCACACCAAAGAGAAGGAACCCCAGCCACCACAGTAGGATAAGTTGATTGATAAACCAAACATAGAGGGTAATATTCAAGCTGATAATTTTGTGCGGCCCTCGAAGGATGGTAGAAATTTCTAAATGGCCCCCAGTAGAAATAGGTTCGCCACCCCTGATCTAAAGGAACACACTGTTCTCGTTCAAACCTAGGGCTCCTTGAGCTTGTGTGTCTAATATCCACCTGGCTTCTATTCTAAGCAGGGTCTTATGGGTGTCTCCACCTCTCAGTGCTGGTAAGATTATTTAGAACCCTGCAAACCGCAGGACATCTGTAATGTTCCTTGAAGCATACATATAGGGGTCTAATTGTTTTCCCTATACAGTATAGTAATGCTTACAAGAACAAAATATCACATAAACAACCCAACTAGTTTGACATGCTATTAAAGTTATTTGTAACCTGTATCCCACTTGTATAGGATTATTTGTTACATGGGACTTACAGAAAGGATAGTTTTTACATTGGTAATTACCTTTTGGGCGATATAGTTCTAGCCTTGTTTTTCTGTTTTATTTTTGATTCTATTAATGATCAACAGATCTTTCACATTTTTACTGCGTCTATAAGTGATCATAGGGCGGCCGAGAACATATTGTTGTAGTGCTCTATCTGCCTCTAAAACGTGTCAATGTTTTAGAATGGTAGATTTAATGGCTGAATGCAGGGGGCCATATTTGAAATTACAGAAGAATTTGTTTTCATTTCTCTTTATTAGATTTTATTTTATCAGGACAGGCCTGAGATGTTTCTTCCCTTTCTGTTAAAGCCAGCAACTTAGCAGTCTTTAAGATTTCCTCTGGATATCCTCTATGTCTGAAAGAGGTTTTCATACAATCTGCTTGTTCATTCAATGTTTTTTCCTCGTTAATTCTTTTTAACTGTAAAAATTGGCTATACGGTAACAAATTTTAGTGTATGGGGGATGTGCACTTTCATAATCTAGAAAGGTGTTTGTGATGCGGCCAGGGCTACTGGGGGTACTCGGCCACCGGGACTGCTGAGTAGGGTGTCACAGGTGGACAGGATCCCGGTGCCGTGCCCTGGGGATCATTTAAAGAGGGATGTTGATGATGGGAGAAGGGTCTATTTACAGGGAAACGTGGCGCCACCTGTAGTAATATGGTACCAGTGCTGCAATCCGGCCGCTGAGGTGATAGGTGGGGCAGCAAAGTGTGGTACAGCTCCCCACAGGTGGAGCTTTACCTCAGGGCAGCAATGAAGGAAGATGGTGAGGGAGGGCAGTGATGAAGGATGATGGTGAGGGAGGGCAGTGATGAGGTCCTTTCTGGCACAATGGTGAATTACAGCCGTTAAACAGGCACACAGACACACAGGGATGGTTGTTTCGGTACCTTTTACTGAAGGTCACATAACAGGTACAGTCCAGAGTACTAACCAAGTTCCCAGTGCAATTTAGGACTATCACCTTGGAAAGGTATGAGACCTCCTCTGTCTCTGTGCTCTGCGTTGTGGGATGAGTCCTGCCTGAGCCCGAACCCTCAACTTCTTTATTATCTTAAACTGACTATGAGGTTCTCCTGCGGGGTCCCAGTTCCTTCTGTGGCCGCTGGTCCTGTGCTTGGTCAGTTTAATGTCCTTTTCTCTATCTCCCCAGGGCTGAACTCCTCCTGAGTTTACTGGGCTTTCTGCTGCGGCTCTGCAGGCTGGCAGCACCGGACTCCAGTGTCCGGGTGTGCTAAAGGGGTATATAATGGGATCCCTTTTTCTGTTCCCTGTCTCCTCTACTTGCCTCCGGCCCATTCCCTGGGGTGTGCACAGCAGACAGTCATCCCTTGATCCTGGCCTGTATCTCTCACCAGAGACCAACAGTTCTGTCTCCTCCCTTCTCCTCTCCTCACACGAACTAACTGCCAACTGTTTCCTGGGACTAACTTTCTCCTCCTCTCAGCCTGGATCTTCTTAAAGGGGAACTGACCTAATGCAGCCAGTAGAGCTCCCCCTTCAGGTCTGGAGTGGTAGGTGGTGTATGCTGAGCAAACCAAGGTGTCAGTCCTTCCTTGCACCAGTGTAACCTGTGGCAATCCCTACAGGGGTGCCACATACCCCCCTAGTTAAATACAGTCCTCTAGGACTGAAACATTTTTCATAAACACAACAGGTTATAACTATTTACATTTGATTATTGAACAGAGTCTTAAAAATGAAAAATTTACAAAAACCAGGGATAAATAAGAAAACAGGTTACCAGTCCATACAGCGCTAGTCCATCCGCTGCAGGCTGTTTAGGGGGTGTTGAAACAGGGGTTTGCCACTACCAGCCCTGTGGCTATGGTCCATTTTGAAAATAAGAAAAAGGGAAAGTTTAAGAGTCCAACAGGTTAAGTTTCTTAAAGTTGAAAAACATAACTATATACAATACGGGTGTATCTGCTTAGGAGGCCTGGCTTCACTTATACCACCCCAAGGCACTTTCTTTTCCTAACTTGATGTGCATGGGGGCTAATCCAGTTCCTCCACCCTTCTGTACACTACCATTAATAACATATTTACATTCTGAACATATTTACATTTTTCCACTTGTTATGACCTATTCTCTGTACCTAAGTGGTGGGTGACCTAGATTGACACGTGTTGACCTACGTAACACTGGTGTAGGGTCTGTGAGAGTGGGTCTATGTGTGACTGGTAAACTGGGTAGCAGTCTGCGACTACCTGATCTCATAGTAGGAATGGCAGGTACACCGATTGCAGGCATCTCTGGTTCCGGTACAACCGGTGGTTCTTGTATTCTTGGCACTTCTACTGCTGATGGAAACATTAAAGTTGGGATTAGATATGTACCTTCTATTTAAGGCCAATCTGCTGGTAACTCTCCAATGATTGCCTGGACTGTCTTTGGCTTCTCTTGCTCTTCTGGCTTTGGACAAGGTACATCTTCTTCTGGTTGAAGCTGTTGAGGGCACTTTTTCAAATGATCTCTGGACACTGTTGCTGTGGTTTCACCATGATCTTTACTGATTAAACAGGTTTTCTGGTTACCAAAATTGGATGGTAATACAGTGTATGGTTCTTTTTCCCACTGATCATCTAGTTTGTGCATTCTTCTTTTCCTTCTCAAAACCAATTCACCTGGTGTTAAGGGCGTTCCTTGCGCACTTCTGTTGAAGTTGGTTTCTTGTCTTCCTCTAGATCTTTCCAGACTTCTCTCAACGCATTCTTGGATTTTCTGGTATTGTTCTTTCCTTCTAGTATCCCAATCTGTATCTGTAGTATCTGCTTCAGGAACTACTATGCCTATCTCAAAGTCTGCTGGCAATTTTCCTGGTCTTGCTCTCATGAGGTATGCAGGGGTGCAATTTGTTGAACTTACTGGGATGTTGTTATAGATGTCAACTAGATCTGGTAACTTCTCTGGCCACTGGTTGCGTTCTTCTAAGGGCAGACTTTTTAGCATTTCAATTACCACGTGATTCATCTTTTCGCACATTCCATTTGTTTGAGGATGGTAAGATGTGGTGTGTATTTTCTTGCATCCGTATAGGCGACAGAACTCTTGAAATATTTCAGCTTCAAAGGCAGGTGCTTGGTCTGTCAATACCTGTTCTGGATAACCATGGGGTCTGCAGAAATAAGCTTGAAATGTTCTTGCTGCGGTCTCAGCTGTTAAGTCTTTTACTGCAGCTACCACAAGAAATCTGGAATAGTGGTCTACTATGGTAAGAGCATAGGTGTAGCCTGATTTGCTGGGTGCGAGTTTGACATGATCTATGGCTACCAGTTCTAATGGTTCTTTGGTGATGATAGGTTTGAGGGGTGCATTCTGGCTGTTACAATCTTTTCTTCTTAATGAGCATGGTCCACAATTTTTACACCATCTCTCTATGGAAGACCTCATACTGATCCAATAGAATCTTTCACGTAACAGTATTTCCAATTTTCTCCATCCAAAGTGTCCTGATCCATCATGGTACGCTTCAAACACCATTTGGACATCCCTCTTTGGAACCACAACTTTCCATACCATTTCATGCGTCTTTGGGTTGATGTACCGCCTGCACAATTGATCTTGATAGATGAATACCTGGCTTCTCTCTTTCCACAGATGTTGGGGTTCTAGTGGGGCATTCTTTTCAAGTTTGGAATCTGGTTGAGTTATCAACTTCTTTACAAGACTTACCGCCGGATCACTGTCTTGAGTCTCTTTCCATCCATAATGGGGCAACGGGTTTAGTTCAGCAGTCTGACGGTTTTGGTAGACGCGATCTTCAGCGATTTGCCATTTTCTACTTTTATGGAAAGCTGGGAGTTCTATTTCCTCTAAGTCATCCTCTTCTTCACTTCCTTGTAGATGTACTTGAGGGTTTCTGGAAAGGGCATCAGCATTTGCGTTGTTACGGCCTGCTCGATATTTGATAGTAAAGTCATAATTCGACAGTCGAGCCATCCAACGTTGCTCCAATGCTCCAAGTCTTGCGGTATCCAGATGTGTCAACGGGTTATTATCTGTGAAGACGGTGAACTTCGAAGCTGCGAGGTAATGCTTGAACCTTTCTGTTACGGCCCAGACCAAGGCCAGGAACTCCAACTTAAAGGATCTGTAGTTTTCTGGGGTCCTCTCGGTGGGTTGAAGTTTTCTGCTAGTGTAGGCAATTACTCGCTCTCTACCATCTTGAATCTGGGAAAGGACTGCTCCCAGGCCTACATTGCTTGCATCGGTGTAAAGGACGAATGGTAGGTTATAATCGGGGTAAGCTAGGATTTCCTCACCGGTTAGAGCCTGCTTCATTAGTTGGAAGGAATTTTCTTGTCCCTCTCCCCATTCCAATGGTGGCTCTGAAAATCTTCTCTTCTTAGATTGGCCTATCAGAAGACCTTGTAAGGGCGCAGCCATCTTTGTGTAGCCCTTAATGAATCTTCTATAGTATCCAACTAAACCTAAGAACTGACGTACCTCGGTGATGGTGGTTGGTCTCTGCCAATCCTGGATTGCTGTTACCTTTTCAGGGTCTAGTGCTACTCCATCTGCGCTGACCACGTGTCCCAGGTATTGGACTTTAGGTTTCAGCAGGTGACATTTAGATGGTTTGAGCTTCATTTCGTACTTTGCTAAAGCCTCAAATACCTCTGCGAGGTGTTTCAAGTGTTCCTCGTAGGTTCCAGAAAACACGATGATGTCGTCCAGGTATAAGAGCACTGTTTCGAAGTTCTGGTGTCCCAGGCAACTTTCCATGATTCTCTGAAACGTTCCTGGTGCATTGCATAACCCGAATTGCATGCTGTTGAATTCGCATAGTCCCATTGGCGTTGTGAATGCACTCTTTTCCCGATCTTCTTCTGCAATGGAGACCTGCCAATACCCACTAGTGAGATCTAATGTGGAGAAATAATTAGCCGTCTTTAATGCAGCAAGAGACTCCTCTATTCAGGGTAACGGGTAAGCATCTTTGTGAGTGATTTTATTGACCTCCCTGTAATCTACATACATCCACATTGTGCCATCCTTCTTCCTGGCTAAGACTAAAGTGGCTGCCCAGGGACTACTGCTATCTCTTATAACCCGGCCTCCTTCATGTCCTTCAGCATCTATTTGTGTGTATGCAATGCTGTACCCCTTTTAATCCTCCCAAAATCTAATGGATGCTTACTAAATATTTGCTCGAACTCCTGCACTACCCGGTACACTCCGTGCTTCTGGTGAGAAGGGGTGGCATCAGTTCCTACATGCAACTGCTGACACCACTCCTCCAGCTGTCCCTTGGAGTTGTTATCCTCCGCCCGACTAGGCAAGGAAACAGGTTCCATTGCCTGTATGTTGTTGTTACAAACAGTATACAGCTTTGCTACAGTAGCATACCAAGGTAGCTTTGCTTCCTCTGCCCCACAATTCAACACACGGATTGGTACTTGTCCCTTGCGTACATTCACCACCCCTCTGGCTGTCAGTAGAGTAGGTCTGTGCTCCAAAAATACTGGCTCTACAACCGCCTTTATGAGGTGTACAGAGCGGAGACGTGTGTGTATGTGGTGTACGGAGCGGAGCCGAGTGTTTATGAGGTGTACGGAGCGGAGACGTGTGTGTACGTGGTGTACGGAGCGGAGCCGCGTGTGTACGGAGCAGAGCCGCGTGTGTACGTGGTGTACGGAGCGGAGACGTGTGTACGAGGTGTACAGAGCGGAGCCCAGTGTGTACTAGGTGTACGGAGCTGAGCCGAGTGTGTACTAGGTGTACGGAGCTGAGCCGAGTGTGTACTAGGTGTACGGAGCTGAGCCGAGTGTGTACTAGGTGTACGGAGCTGAGCCGAGTGTGTACGAGGTGTACGGAGCTGAGCCGAGTGTGTACGAGGTGTACGGAGCTGAGCCGAGTGTGTACTAGGTGTACGGAGCTGAGCCGAGTGTGTACTAGGTGTACGGAGCTGAGCCGAGTGTGTACTAGGTGTACGGAGCTGAGCCGAGTGTGTACGAGGTGTACGGAGCAGAGCCGCGTGTGTACGTGGTGTACGGAGCGGAGACGTGTGTACGAGGTGTACAGAGCGGAGCCCAGTGTGTACTAGGTGTACGGAGCTGAGCCCAGTGTGTACTAGGTGTACGGAGCTGAGCCGAGTGTGTACTAGGTGTACGGAGCTGAGCCGAGTGTGTACTAGGTGTACGGAGCTGAGCCGAGTGTGTACGAGGTGTACGGAGCTGAGCCGAGTGTGTACGAGCTGTACGGAGCTGAGCCGAGTGTGTACGAGGTGTACGGAGCTGAGCCGAGTGTGTACGAGATGTACGGAGCGGAGCCGAGTGTGTACGAGGTGTACGGAGCGGAGCCAAGTGTGCACGAGGTGTACAGAGCGGAGCCGAGTGTGTACGGAGCGGAGCTGAGTGTGTATGAGGTGTACTGAGCAGAGTAACGTGTGTATGGAGCTGAGCCACGTGTACGAGGTGTGCGGAGCCGTGTGTTTCCAGAGTGGAGCCGAGTTTGTACGAGGTGTACCAAGCAGAGCCGTGTGTGTACGAGGTGTATGGAGCGGAGCCACGTGTGTACGAGGTGTACGGAGCGGAGCCGTGTGTGTACGAGGTGTATGGAGCGGAGCTGAATGTGTACGAGGTGTATGGAGCGGAGCCGAATGTGTACGAGGTGTATGGAGTGGAGCCGAGTGTGTACGAAGTGTATGGAGTGGAGCCGAGTGTGTACGAGGTGTATGGAGCAGAGCCGCGTGTGTACGAAGTGTACGGAGCGGAGCCGAATGTGTACGAGGTGTATGGAGTGGAGCCAAGTGTGTACGAGGTGTACCAAGCAGAGCCGTGTGTGTACGAGGTGTACGGAGCGGAGCATTATACTATATGGAGGAATGTGGGGTGTATTGTACTATATGTCATGCTTTAAGTGTGCAATATACTATACGGAGGACTGTGGCGTGCATTATACTGAATGGAGGACTTTGGGTGTGCATTCTAGATAGAGAACTGTGTGGGTGCATTATTCTATATGGAGAAATATGGGGGTGCATTATTCTATATGGAGGTCTGTGGGTGTGCAATCTTGTATATAAAAGCCGGAAGGATTTGTGACCTCACATCCGTCACTTTGTCCCAACGTCCGGCAGAGCTACACCTGCTCAGGGTGAGCCAAGATGGCGGCCGTAAGCGGGAGCCGGGACTCAGAGCCCGCTACGCTTATGGCAGCCCCTAACACATACACACACCACACACACACCACACACACAACACACGCACACACAGTCGCCTATACTTACCACCTCTCCTCCGTCTTCTCCACCGCCGACATGTCGCCGCCCCTGGAGAACTGGATCCAATACGGCGTCCGGGAAGTCTCGCGAGACTTCCCGGACGCCATATTGGATCCATGGCTCCAGGGGTGGCGACATACTTTCTCCAAGATGGCGTCCGGGAAGTCTCGCGAGAGTTCCCGGACGCCATATTGGATCCAGTCCTGGGTGCAGCGACATGTCGGGACTCAGGAAGACGCAGGCGCCAGGGAGGAAGCAGGGATGGTGGTAAGTATATCGGAGTGTGTGTCCGTCCGCCCCACCGCTGACCACTCTGCCCACCGCTGACCACTCTGCCCTGCGCTGACCACTCTGCCCTGCGCTGACCACTCTGCCCACACAGCGCCACTGCGCTGACCACTCTGCCCACACAGCGCCGCTGCGCTGACCACCCTGCCCACACAGCGCCGCTGCGCTCACCATCCTGCCCACACAGCCCCGCTGCACTGACCACCCTGCCCACCGCGCTGCTGCGCTGACCACCCTGCCCACACAGCACCGCTGTGCTGACCACCCTGCCCATACAGCGCCGCTGCGCTGACTACCCTGCCCACACAGCACCGCTGCACTGACCACCCTGCCCACACAGCGCCGCTGCGCTGACCACTCTGCCCACCGCACTCGCTGCTAACCACTGAGCCACAGCCCAGTGCTAACCACTGAGCCACCGCGCAGTGCTAACCACTGAGACACCGCGCAGTGCTAACCACTGAGCCACCGCGCACTGCTAACCATTGAGCCACCGCGCACTGCTAACCACTAAGCTGCCTTACAGTGCTCCATCCTCCCGCACCCCGCCGCTTTGTCCTCCATCATCCTCCTCCCACCGCTCTGTGCTCCGTCCTCCCCCTGCCTGTACCATTCCATCCTCCTCCATCGCTTCCTCCTCCTTCCTTTGTCCGCCTCCTCTCCACCACTCCATCCTCCCCCTGCCTGGGCTGCTCCATCCTCCTCCACCCCACCGCTTCGTCCTCTGTCCTCCTCCTGCCGCTCTGTTCTCCCCCTGCCGCTCTGTCCTCCTCCTGTCGTTCCGTCCTCCCCCTGCCTGTGCCGCTCCATCCTCCCCCACTTCTTCCTCCTCCTTCCTTTGTCCTCTTCACCTCCGCCACTCCATCCCCCGTCCTCCCCCTGCCCGTGCTGCTTCGTCCTCCCCCACCTCGCTGCTTCATCCTACACCCTCCTCCCTCCCGCCACTCTGTGCTTAGTCCTCCCCATGCCGCTTCGTCCTCCCCCTGCCTGTGCCACTCCATCCTCCCCCACCCCACCGCTTCCTCCTCCTTCCTTTGCCTTCCTCACCTCCGCCACTCTATCCTCCGTCCTCCCCCTGCCTATGCTGCTCCGTTCTCTCCCACCCCGCCGCTTCATCCTGTCCTCCACCCCCCCCGCCGCTCTGTGCTTCATCCTCCCCCTGCCGCTCCATCCTCCCCCTGCCTGTGCCGCTCCATCCTCCCCCACCGCAACGCTTCCTCCTCTTTCCTTTGTCTTCCTCCCCTCTGAAACTCCATCCTCTGTCCTCCCCCTGCCTGTGCTGCTCCATCCTCCCCCACCCCGCCGCTTCATCCTCCGTCCTCCTCCCCCTGCCGTTCCTTCCTCTCCCTGCCTGTGCTGCTACATCCTCCCACACCCCGCCGCTACCTCCTCTGTCCTCCATCCTCCTCCCCCTGCTGTTCTGTCCTCCCTCCTCCCCCCTGCCACGCCGTTCTTCACCGGCCGCTCCTTCTTCAAAGTTCCTCCCAATTCAGCCCTCACCGCCTTCCCCATGCAATCTCTATTTCTATATTCTAAAATACCCGATGCGTTAGAATCGGGCCACCGAGAGTTCCCGGACGCAATATTGGATCCAGTCCTGGGTGCGGCGACATGTTGGCAGAACAGAGGACTCAGGAAGACGCAGGTGGCAGGGAAGAAGCAGGGACGGTGGTAAATATATCGGAGTGTGTGTCTGTGTGTGTGTGTCCGTCCCCCCCACCGCTGACCACCCTGCCCACAGCGCTGCGCTGACCACTCTGCCCACGGCGCTGTGCTGACCACTCTGCCCACGGGGCTGCGCTGACCACTCTGCCCACGCACTCACTGCTAACCACTGAGCCACCGCACTCACTGCTAACCACTCAGCCACCGCGCAGTGCTAACCACTGAGCCACCACCCAGTGCTAACCACTGAGCCACCGCGCAGTGCTAACCACTGAGCCACCGCGCAGTGCTAACCACTGAGCCACCGCGCAGTGCTAACCACTGAGCCACCGCGCAGTGCTAACCACTGAGCAACCGTATACTCTGCTACCCACTGAGCCACCTGTATACACACAATTCATTTCACCGCACTCCCCTAACTATTAGTAAATAAACTATATATGGATTCTAGACTACCCGATTCTTTAGAATCGGGCCGCCATCTAGTATACTATATGTAGGACTGTGGTGGTGCATTATTCTATATTGAGGACTATGGGGGTGCATTATATTATATGGAGGTCTATTGGGGTGCATAATATATGGAGGAATTTGGGGGTGCAATATACTATGTGGAATACTATGGGGGGGGTTCTGTCAGGGATCAAATCTTGCTGGAGACTAGTCAGAAAGTCTGTTCCCTGAAGGCTTCTCCCTGCTGACTGCCTTGAGGGACTGGTCTCTCCGTATACACGCAAATGGGGTGAATTCACCAGGGACTAGCCTTTCTTGCTACTCTCCTATCTGTCTCGGTCCCAGAAGCTTTTGGAGTATGTTCTTATTTGAAATGCTGCATTATTTAAGAGTCAACACCTCTATATACAGCAGATAAAACAGGATCCACCATTCACAATAGATGATGTCACAGCTCACCTCCTCCTCCTGTACAATGACTGATAACACCTCTATATACAGTAGATAACACAGGATCCACCATTCACAATAGGTGATATCACAGCTCACCTCCTCCTGTACAATGACTGATAACACCTCTATATACAGTAGATAACACAGGATACACCAATTCACAATAGGTGATATCACAGCTCACCTCCTCCTGTACAATGACTGATAACACCTCTATATACAGTAGATAACACAGGATCCACCATTCACAATAGGTGATGTCACAGCTCACCTCCTCCTGTACAATGACTGATAACACATCTATATACAGTAGATAACACAGGATCCACCATTCACAATAGGCGATATCACTGCTGACCTCCTCCTGTACAATGACTGATAACACCTCTATATACAGTAGATAACACAGGATCCACCATTCACAATAGGTGGATATCACAGCTCACCTCCTCCTGTACAATGACTGATAACACCTCTATATACAGTAGATAACACAGGATCCACCATTCACAATAGATGATATCACAGCTCACCTCCTCCTGTACAATGACTGATAACACCTGTATATACAGTAGATAACACAGGATCCACCATTCACAATAGGTGATATCACAGCTCACCTCCTCCTGTACAATGACTGATAACACCTCTGTATACAGTAGATAACACAGGATCCACCATTCACAATAGGTGATATCACAGCTCACCTCCTCCTGTACAATGACTGATAACACCTCTGTATACAGTAGATAACACAGGATCCACCATTCACAATAGGGTGATATCACAGCTCACCTCCTCCTGTACAATGACTGATAACTCCTCTATATACAGTAGATAACACAGGATCCACCATTCACAATAGGTGATATCACAGCTCACCTCCTCCTGTACAATGACTGATAACACCTCTATATACAGTAGATAACACAGGATCCACCATTCACAATAGGTGATATCACAGCTCTCCTCCTCCTGTACAATGACTGATAACACCTCTATATACAGTAGATAACACAGGATCCACCATTCACAATAGGTGATATCACAGCTCACCTCCTCCTGTACAATGACTGATAACACCTCTGTATACAGTAGATAACACAGGATCCACCATTCACAATAGGTGATATCACAGCTCACCTCCTCCTGTACAATGACTAATAACACCTCTATATACAGTAGATAACACAGGATCCACCATTCACAATAGGTGATATCACAGCTCACCTCCTCCTCCTGTAAGATGACAGGTAACACCTCTATATATGGGAGGGTTGGTAATGACAGGTGGGAGAGGATATAGGTCTTGGGTCCCTGATTTTTTCTGACCCTAGCATAGCAACGCCCTCCCCTGCTCTCCTTGAAGACCATGAATAGATCATGTACAAACATGTATGCTCATGTGTTCTGAGTAAGTAATGGCGTGGGGGCGCCATAAGGCAAATTCGCACAGGGCACCATTCAACATAAGGCCGGACCTGGTGTTGTGTTAATATTTTTTAGACACTAAGATAATTATTCGGGATAATTTTTGTATGTTTCTGTCTACATTTTACAGAGGAACAATAGTTTTTAGAAGAGGCATAGAGAACAGATGATAATACTTAGTATATGTGTGTTAAATCTTCAGATTCTAATACCATTGTTTTCTAAAGTAGTTTTTTATTGTTATGGCGCCAGGTGGCGGATGGACTTGTTTTCAGATTCAGATAGAAAACCTCAGCTCAGAGTGTTCCCCCATCTTAGGAATGTAAGACTCAGAGGAAGTTTTGCCCATCAGAACTTCCTGTGGCAGCCATTTTACCAGTTTATATATCCAGTTATGATTATACAATAATAATGTATATATATCTTTACTCGTTACTCTGATACCTTCTGATTCCCTCATGCGGAGGGGGGATGGAGACATATATGTAGAAATATATGGGGTTTTTGCTTAAGCATCATACAGTTATAGTTTATAAATATAGCGCCAATGGAGACATTTATAACAGAATTTAAATGGGTTTTTGGTTAAGCATAAAACAGTCATAGTTTATAGCTATCAATATAATTAGTAGAGAATTGTAATAAGAATTTTGTTGAATAAGGTTTTCTGATTTTTGAAGCTAATACGAATTCTTGAGTGTTTTATTTCAGCTGTACATATAGGAGGGATGATCTTACGCTGGACACTGATAGGATCCTCGCATGAGGTAATCAGAGCAATTGATTCTGAGTTTTTGCACTTTTATGAGCAGGTGGAGCTTTTTCTATGTACAACAATTCTTACAAAAATGGTAAGCATACAAAATGCAGAATTGATAAATCACGGTGAGGTAGACACCATGTTACCAGTCTAGGATGGTATAGTCACGCTGACAATCACTACATGTGACCCCTAGAGGTAGAGGGCAAGGTACAATTTGAAATTAAAATAAAGTTAGTCTAGGTAAATGGCGGGAGGTCATCCATCCCAGCCTTGTTATGTCTGGCTGCCTAAGCACCCCTTTGGTATCGGACTGCCCAGACAGAACTAAATAAATACTAAAAGAACAAAAAAGGGAGTTGTGCTGAAGGATGGGAAAAAGGACAGGCCATGAAGACGTCTCTTCAACAAAAGTTAGGATAGTCTTTGCTTGGCCCCACATACACCTCGACCGGTCACTAGTGTAGTCAGATGAATACTGCCTGGATCGCTCCTGGTTACAGGTAAGGTCTTGTTTACAATCCTGCATTATTCCTACACACAACACGTCTCAGAAAGGTAAGAGTTTGAAGCAGCAGCCGCTCCACAAGCCTTAAAGAATTGCGGACAAGGAGAGAAAAGTTATAAACATGTCCTAGTAGGTGTGGATCTCTCTCTCCTATATAAAATACCATAAGATGTCTAATATATTGGTTAAAAATGTTCTGAAGCAGAGTAGGTAAATGAGTAAATATACATGTAAAAAAGAATATGGTAGGTGTATAATAAATAATTGGACGTTTTCCCAGATATCCAGTTACCTTTTTGACCTGTTTTTCAGAAAAGCAGAAGAGACCACTGATGATAAGTATACAGTAATTATATTGTCTAATGTTATACTAGATGTTATATTTGTTTGACTTTACATTGTATCATATTGTTTTATTTGTGCTCTGACCGATCTGCTGAGACCTGTTTCAATTACAGACTATTGACAATGTATCTACTGACCCTCATATATATATGTTGACTGAGCAATTGCTGTATATGTTTATATAATGTAATAGACTAGATAACACTTTACAAACAAACTGAAAAAGGTATATAAGATCAGGGATAGGTTAGGGACAAATAGGGTGAGTCGACGTGGAGCGGGGGCGTCACAGGCGTTTCAAGAGGGTGTCGACCTCTGCTGGTTAGGTAGGTTTCCAGCTTTAAGGACATTACTAGGGTACTATTAGGAGTAGGTATATCATTTATACATTGTGTAAATCTTATTGTTTTGTTTCCATGAACTATCTTGGGTGACAATTAATTTTGATCAATAGAAAATGATTTTTGATTGTATATAAGATCCTTATATAGAAGTTATTTGACATGAACCATAAGTGTATGATTTAGAATTGATGATTTGCTTTTCACGAACCCAAAGAATGTAATGTTTCTGTATATATAGCATATCTCTTCCTCTTCTCTTAGGGATGATTGTTTTTCATCTATTGGTAAGTCAAGAACTGATACCATATTCTTTTTATATCTCTTTCTTGAAAGATGGTGTGTATACGTAATATTAGATGATAAGATGCTAAGGGGGGGGTGACCTATATTCTTAAGGTTATAAGGTTATAAGTAAAATTTTGTGATTTGTTTTTGTGTTGCAGGGTATTACTATGTCATAGAAAGTTATGAAAATGGTACAAATTTTTATGAGATTATGGTTGAAAATGTTGTTCAGGTAATAGATTCCCCGAGATAGGTTTTTTATTATGTTTTTACACTTATAAAGGGCTTATCTAACATGTATTTTTTGAGCTTTCTCTCCCCCTTTAAAGCGAACCTGTCACCCCCTCCAGGCATCTAAAGATAACATAGCCACCTTCTGCAGCACTAAGGCTGCAGTCTGACAAGGTGTCTATAGCATTTATGCTCCCTTGATTCACTGAAATAAAGACTTATATAAAATCTGTTTCAAACCTGATCCAAGACCGGGAGGCGGGTTTTCAAGTGTTTGTCTCCCTCCTCTGTGGTGTCAGTCATCCCTCTCTCCTCTCTGTGCACCGCCTCCAGGGCCATCTCCCTGCATTACAGAGCTTTGTCAGCTCTGCTACAACATAGAGCTGCTGGTATAGGAGACCTCATAGTAGTAAATCTAGCCGGAGGATCCTTAGCAGACAAAGCAGTGCCTGCTACGTAGCAGCCCTTGAGCTGAGCAGGTTTCACTTTCAGTTTCTTGTACCCAGCAGCATTGCTCCTCAGCCCCTGATCTAAAGTACAAACTCAACTCTGCTGCACTGCTGACAGCTCAAGGGCTGCTACGTAGCAGGCAGTGCTTTGCCTGCTCAGGATCCTCCTGCTACCTGTAGATTTACTACTGTGGGGTCTCCTATAACAGCAGCTCTATGTTGTAGCAGAGCTGACAAAGCTCTGTAATGCAGGGAGATGGCCCTGGAGGCGGTGCACAGAGAGGAGAGAGGGATGACTGACACCACAGAGGAGGGAGACAGACACTTGAAAACCCGCCTCCCGGTCTTGGATCAGGTTTGAAACAGATTTTATATAAGTCTTTATTTCAGTGAATCAAGGGAGCATAAATGCTATAGACACCTTCTGAGACTGCAGCCTTACTGCTGCAGAAGGTGGCTATGTTATCTTTAGATGCCTGGAGGGGGTGACAGGTTCGCTTTAACATGCAGTTACTGTGGACCGAAGTCGCTTCCCACAGTCTGGAGATGGAGTGATAAACATCAGAAATTCTGCGGATGACTGAGACAGCTGAAGAGCTCAAATGGCAGCCTAACTAGATCCAAGATCTACACTACAAGGCAGACGAGCCCAGGAGAACTACTGAATGTCTCTTACTACAGACACTGGCCTATAAGCGATGGATACCGCTTAGGACACCTTTATTTTTTGAATATCAAGGACTGACTTATTTTAGATAAGACTGAAGCAACATTGACTTGGTACGAGGCCATGTCCTCCTGAATTAGACCGTAGTAAGGACCGACTTATGGAGAATGTCAAATATAATGACTAACAGTTGAGTGATAATTATGACCGGTATTTGATTGTGGCATTCGTATAGTTTCCTTGTTTGCCTTGGTTTGCGAGTGTTTGTGTCCATCCGATGGTGTAATGGGCAGACCTTTGTGGGGAATCTGGTGAAGTGGTGTAGGAAGTCCAGCTCCGTCAACTAGGGGACGAGAATGTACCCACCTGAGTAGGTCTGTGTGCATGCACTTTGGTTGGAGAATTCACTCATGACCACGGGAGAAGGGAACTGTGGGAGCAGCATTCATTTTTACTATATTTGAACCTATTTTAGTAAATATAATCTCCATATTTTTGTGTGTATAACTTTTACTATGTATTTCAGTAGTATTAAATAGAGAGGTGAGATATCATCTTAGATAACAGTTTAGGGTGCGGCAAGACCAGTTACAAAAGCGTTAGGATTGTCATTACAGTTAAAACTATGGTTGTCTCCATATTGGTGAAGACTCCTTTCCGACTTTTATTTACCTCTCCCCCTCTGTCACCTAGGGCAAGGATTTTGGGTAAGATTTTGAATGTCTCCAAATGGGGGAATGTTATGGCAATAAATAGTTAATAATTTTATTGGAATTTCAGAACCCTTCCAAAAACATGGTTATGTGATCCTTGCACTTTCCTCTAAAAGTTTCTGTGTCTCTGATTTTGTATAAATGTTTTGATTTAGAGGTAGCCGTATAGAAGTTATAGAAATTCTTATCAACATGTTCTGAACGTCCTGTACAACTTTAAGGCTAGTTAAAGGGAACCAACCATCAAAAAATACCTATCTAACCTCTAAATATCTGTCCCTGGGGCCCTAAATGACTATTCTAACCATCCCTGACTGACTACAGGCACAATAAATCACTTTTATACTTACCAAATTCTTGTCGGCTGGGCGTTCCTTCAGGCACTTTGTCAGCGAGGCGGGTCTCCTCGCTGCTGTCCGTCTTCTTTCCAGGGCGGCATCTTCTTCCCACGGATTCAAATTACGCCGAGTCAAGTCACGCCGAGTCACTCGTACGCTCAGTCCGGCTTCTGAGCATGCGCAGATGGCATGCTGAAGCCGGCCTGGGCGCGTCACAGTCCCAGCGACGCGGCGGCCAGAAGTGACACGGGGCCTGCAGCACGTGACCCGCTCATTGCGAGGACGCAATGGGCGGGTAATTTGAATCCGTGGGAAGAAGATGCCGCCCTGGAAAGAAGACGGACAGCAGCGAGGAGACCCGCCTCGCTGACAAAGTGCCTGGAGGAACGCCCAGCCGACAAGAATTTGGTAAGTATAAAAGTGATTTATTGTGCCTGTAGTTAGTTAGATTTAGTCAGTCAAGGATGGTTAGAATAGTCATTTAGGGCCCCAGGGACAGATATTTAGAGGTTAGATAGGTATTTTTTGATGGTTGGTTCCCTTTAAACTAACTACCACGCAGAAAATATAATTAAATGTTTTCCAGAATAAAATGTATGTTCAGCATAACGTGACGCAATTATCTAGTCACACCCCTCTGCACATTCCTTTAAGGATAAGTAATAAAACTGCTAGCTTTTCCTTTAATAAAGGTCTTTGTCATTAAGCCTCTACATTGACAACGTGTCAGCGTGGGTTCTTTTTTGACGTGCACACACGTAGACAAAGCATCCAATTTGGCGGCAGACAATTAAGACAACAGCCTCACCCAAAAGGTGTGGGGGGCATCCATAACAGGAGGCACAGCAGCATCTGGAGAGGGCACACCAAGAAGGGCAGCAACACCTTGCCCGTTTGGGTGCCATGATCCAAGGCAGCCCAGTCCCGCCGTGCCCCTACTCAACCAAACCCCCCAATAATGTGGCTACTGTCACATTCTAGTAAATGTCCATGTTTCACACTACGATTATTTGAAATCCAACGCTTTCCGATAGAAATCGGACAGCATCGGATCCGAATTTGGTCCCATGTGATCGTATGGGGATCGGACCGATTTGGATGTGCACTAAATGGCATCCGAATCGCGTCTGATCTAATTTTGTCTGATTTCTTTCCGGTGCAAAAATCGGAGACTGCTCCGATTTTTGCATCCGAATTAAAAATCGGAAAAAATTGGATCTGACAGATTGGATGTCAATTATGCCAAATCCGATCTGATCCGATTCCTTTAACATGGGGCTCTATTGAGCAGGGTCAGAGGAAACATCTGATGTCTCCTTGGACCGGATTTTAGTGTACTGAGTATGCAAAAGTCTGCTGCGTGGCGCCTGATATTTTGTCCGTAAAACACAAGGCTGGGTTACGTCTCTAATGTAATTGTATTGAATTGGTAATAAACCATGATTTGCTAAGTGTAAGCTTACTCTTTATTGACGCCTTGTGCTCATACATGAACATTATGGGCAGGTATATGGGGGTATGGTCATGATGTGTCCATTTGGATGATGGAGATGTTTTGTTGAGGAGTGCCATGGGTGTAGTGATACCAGGTTTGGTTGTGAGGCAGTGTAATGTTGTGTTTGCTCCTTCAATGGTGCTATATATGTATGTGGGTGGCCATATCAGCAGACTTCGGTAGGATGTTGTTAATTGCCTAGGAGATGTATAGGGAAGGAGGTGGTGGGTATTGGGGATGTAAGATGTAAGATCTTGTAGTGATGAGTTTTTTTTCCTCACATTTGCAGGGGTTGGTAGGTGCGACCATCATAGACTCTGATGGAGATGCTATGGTGGCTCTTGCCTTGGTGGAAGAGGAATTGTGGCTGGAGTATAGAGTTGAGAGGTTGTGGGCTCGCAGACCACGGTGTGTGTGGGCTCGTGATTGGCTTCTGCAATGGGGCAACCGGAGGATCGGAGTCCGCATGATTTCAGGAACTATCTCCGTATGTCCGAGGACACTTTCACATTTTTCTTGGAATGCATAAGTCCATTGATAGCCCAACAGGACACTTTGATGCGTCGAGCTGTGCCACCTGAGCAGCGTTTTAGCTGTAACTTTGCGGTTCCTGGCAACAGGTCGTTCAAGGACAGACCTGCAATACACTTCACGTGTGTCCCTGCTGAGACACCTAATCCCCGAGATGTGTGAGGCCATCTGGAGTAGTCTGCTGCCATCCTACATGCAGTTCCTAACAACCCCTGCTGAATGGAGGATGTTGCCAGAGGGTTTGAGGGCCGCTGGCAATTTCCTAACTGCAGCGGGGCTTTGGATGGTAAGCACGTGAGGATCACAATAACCCCCAACTCAGGGTCCTTGTATTATAATTTCAAAGGATATTTTAGCGTGGTCCTCATGGCACTGGTGGATGCTCACTATGATTTCCTCTACGTGGACATTGAAATGAACGGGCATGTCTCAGATGGGGGTGTGTTTGCACACTGCTTCTTGGCCCAAGACTTAAGGAGAGGTGCTCTGAACTTGCCCTCAAATGATTAGACAACCCATCATCTCAACTTTGCGTTTGTGGTGGATGAAGCATTCCCACTTCAGGCTCACCTACTACGGCCATATCCCCTGAGGACTGTTACTTCTGAGCAGCGCATTTTCAATTACCGGTTATCCCAGGCCCGCTGTGTGGTTGAAAATGCGTTCGGGATCATGGCCAATAAATTCCGCGTGTCTCATATGCCTTTGCATGTGAAAGTGCTGGCCTGCTGTGCACTGCATAACTTCCTGTGTCGTAGGGATCGGTCATCATACACGCCGGCAAGTTATGTGGATTCTGTGGACCCCACAACAGGGGAGGTCTGTCCCGGAGATTGGCGTGCTGCCGACCATGGTGTGGCACCACTCCAGCCGCTGAGCCACGGTCTGAGTCAGCAGGATGCCAGGAGCAGCAAAGACGCATACTGCTCCTACTTTAATGGGCCTGGGGCAGTGGCCTGGCAGCACCAGCAGGTGTAGGGTGGCTGGTGTTGTGAGGCATCAACATGAGGAGGAGGGTGGAGTCACCAGGGTGGCTGCACCAGGAGGATTCTGCTTGTGTTTGGGTGTTGAAACATTAGTTAGTTAGTTAGTATTTGTTTGGTTCTATACTCTGAAATGTTTGGGTTTGGCCATTATTTCTCATCATGTTGTATTTATTTGTGTGATATTTACATTTCTGTTTTTAATGTTTTGTGTGTGTTGTTTAACACAATTTTTTTGTGTACAAAAAGTCCAACTAAAAAAAACACAAACAAACTACCTGTGTCAGTCGTTACTTTTCAATACAGGACAGTTTGCACATAGTTTTATGCTGTGCACAGAAGTATGTGATCTGTTAAATGGGATTGATGGGTCCGTGCAGCATTGTGTGGTAATGTCCAGTACACAAGTCCAGCCCTTTGGCCCACACTGTATGACGTGACGGTGTGTGCATGTCCATTATGATGTGTTTGCCCACATGGAAACGTGTCCATACACATGGAGAATGCAGTGGTGTTTGTGGGGGATGGAGGTACACGCAAACATGTGTGCACACACATACTTCAGTTCAGCCATGGCAGCTCTGCCATGGCGTGAACCAATGCAGGCACATATGTGCATAGTGTGGTTTGTATGTTACTGCCTTAATCTACAGACGCACACATAGCCATTCTTTAGTGTAATCCACTGTACTGCACAAGATTGCTCCTGTGTGACGCTTTTGCCTCGAAAGTGTGTTGCAGGAGCCACTATTGACGACCTTAGCGTGTATTAGTGACAAACTCCGATAGACAATGGTGTCATGTATTAGCCAGCCTTCCAGAGCAGGCTGACCAATTGTAAGGCTGTTGCGTTGTCCAATGAGCGTGTATGGGGCGAGGTGTCAACCACTGTGGCACGCCTATCTCCTCACCGCACTGAACATGTACGCCCACACTGCCTTTGTGATTGCGGCGTGTGAAGCGGCGAGGGAATTCGACCGGATTGGTTCCGCTGAGGGTGAGGCGATTTCCGGGGCGACACATCACCTTTCGTTCAGGGCTATCGGCGATCTGAGGCAACCATGAAAAACATGCACGCGCACTTTAGATTGCCTCATATCGCCAGCCGAGATTGCGGCGTGTAAAGGTATCCTATGGCATTCTTTTCCTTACCCAATATCATAGTAATTAGAAAAAGTATGTAGCACATCACACATTACACAATGTATACAATGTTAAAATCTGAAAGTCTATTTTCTATTAGTAACACTGGCTAGCACCACTGGAATAATTAAGGAAATGGCTAAATGAGCTAAATGAGCTCTAAAAAGCCAATGTTGTCTAACAGTGACATGTTAAGTTTTTTTTCTCCAGCTTCTGCCAGTTGTGACAATTGTGGCTACAAGCTATGCTACAAAAATAATTGCATAGATTACTAAATATTTTAATCATCCAGAGGGGCTGATGACATGTCTTATTAGAGTAATTTGTTTGACTGAGAGATCATGTGGAACAAAAATAAACCGATGAGCACAATTATCCCCCAAGCTTCACAGTTCAATGTCATATGTTGCCTCTAACTATGTGTGATGTGTAGTTCTCAATGTTGACATCAATTTTAACGTAATCATCAATAATAATATATTATATATATTTATACATATTATAATTAATTCTATATACACATATACAGTATATTATAATTGATGCTGATTAAGTTAAAATTGATGTCAACAGATACACACAGACATATGTACATATATACATACACATACATACACACACATGAGCACTTACACGGGTGTCATCTTTCGCCACACGGGTATACAAAGATGTCAGTGGCGTGATGCATTACACTACCCCACTGCAAGATTACAGTATTTACAGTATTACGTTGAAGGGAAACATGATGGGAGCTAATAAAATAGATAACGAGGTGTCTCTGTCTATTCTGAATGTAATAAGAATTTCTCTCAGTGTTGCATTTCTCTTTCTCTTTGCTGAAAGTATTGCTAATGGCAGGCTGTCATAAACAGCTGACATTAGGAATAGGGATTGATGTTAGCTGCCAAAAAAAGCTGCCTTCAACTCCTTTATTACCCAGTGTGCCATGGCAACATGGTAGCTGGAAGAAAGGGGTAAACGCCAGCTTTGGCATCTCTCAAGGAGGCGCCAATTCAGGGGCGGTTGCTGGCTGCAATTTTAAGTATGGGGAGGTCAGAACGCTTCAGCCTCACCACACTGAAAATTAGAGCCCCCAGCTGTCTGGGTTACCTTGGCTGGCAATAGAAAACACAGTGAAGCCCACGTCAATTTTTTAAAATTATTTATTTAAATGATTTTAAAAAAATCTCTGGAAATTTTTAATTGCCAGTAAAGGTAACACCAGGCAGCAGGGATTGTCAGCCAGTAGCTGCTTAGTTTACGTGTGCTGGCAATAGAATATTCATCAAAACCCTATACATTTTTTTATCAGGAAATTAAACACTTTATTAATAAAAATAAACAAAGAAACAGTTTTTTAAGCAAAAATACAATTGTTTACATACATTACACACAGGGAGGAGAGCAGACAGCTCAATAGAGAGAGCATGAGGGGAGAAGACAGCACACTGGGGAGACAGCTCAAAAGAGAGAGCACATGAGTGGAGAAGACAGCACACTAGAGAAATGTGCACAAGGGGAAGACTACTCAAAGGAGAGAGCACATGACAGAGAGAGAGCGGACAAGGGGGAGACAGCTCAATGGAGAGAGCATAAAGGGAGAAGAGAGCACACTGGGGAGACAGCTCAAAAAAGAGAGCACATGAGTGGAGAAGAAAGCATACTAGAGAAATGTGCACAAAGGGAAGACTTCTCAAAGGAGAGAGCACTTAAGGGGAGAAGACAGCACACTTGGGAAGAGTGCACAGGGAGAAAACAGCTCAAAGGTGAGAGCACATGATGGGAGAGAGAGTGCACAGGGGACAGGGGGAGAGTGAAGTGCACAGATGGGGACAGACGGCCACCAACCCCAGCACAACAGAACCCACACTCATCGTGACACCATAATCCTACCTGATGCGATAGCATCGGGCCTCTATCTAGTTCATTATAATTTCCTCTTTCTCATTTCTTTATATTTTATTGATAAAAAAGGTTATAATACTTACCTCTCCATACAATCTTCTGCGACTCCACTTCTTCTCATGGCCGGCACATACATGTTTGCAGTGGTGCTATGATGGCTGAGGCATGTCACAGAAAAAGCAACAAGAGCTCCATTAAATCTGTGTTGCCATTTTGTTTTGCGGGCAGCAGAGCTTCAGGAAAGTTCTCTGTCTGGAGATGTGCCGTCGATGATGGAGTACAAAAGATAAACTGGCCTTTGCCCTCACTCCCCCCAATGCCTCGAGCGGTAGCCCAGATTTCCCTCCCTCATTATAATCCGCATATGCTTACATTCACATTTAAAAATTCAAAGTGGTGTGCCTCCCTTTTGTTGGACCCTCTATTTAGACTTTTTATTAATCCAACGTGGAACATATTACATGAGGTGTCATCCTCAAGGAGAGTTTTCTCTTCCGTCTTAGATTTACATCGTAGAATCAGAATGAAAGCAGTAAAATCAACAAAGGAACAAATACACAAACAAAGAGTAAATGTATGAAAGAAACAATATACAGTACATTGGGGAAATCTCTTGCTGATTTTGATAAGTTTTTACACTGACAAAGACATGAACAGTCTACAATTTTAAGGGTAGGTTAATTTTAACAGTGTGAAATAGAATATCAAAAATGAAATCAAGAAAATCACATTGTATAAATCAGGGGTCTCAAACACGCAGCCCCTGAGGCTCCACTGTGTGGCCGGTGGCACCGTGGACAACTTAACATGCCGGCAGTCCAGTGCAGGGGGCCACAACAGTCCCTGATGCGTTATGACTTCCGGCTGCGGGACTGACAAGCTCTGTAGCTCAGCAAGTTCATTGCAATCCACCAGTCAATGAGAGGCCCACAGCTGCTGTCGGCATATGACATCACCTGCAGGCCTCTTATTGGCTGGAAGCTTACATTGATCTTGTGTGTGTGTTCGAGTGTGTTTGAAGGAATGTGTGTGTGAGAGTGTGAGTGAATGTGTGTATGTGTGTGAGAGAGAATGTACATGTGAGTGTGAGAGAGAATGTGTGTGAGTGTGTGAGAGTGAATGAGTGAGTATGTAAGAGAATGTGAGTGTGTGAGAGAGAATGTGTGTAGGTGAGAGTCAGTGTGTGTGTGTGTGTGTGTGTGTGTGTGTGTGTAAATAGAAGGTAGACCAGGTTGAGGACATCAGTACAAAAGGGGACCAGGATGGGGACATCATTACAAAAGAAAATCAGATTCGGGGACATTACTACTCTATGAGGTGCAGGATGAGGGACATCACTACAAAATGGGTCCAGGATGGGTAACATCACTACATTACGGGGTTCAGGATAGGTGACATCACTACATTATGGGGTTCAGGATGGGGGACATCACTACAAAAGGGGCCCAGGATGGGAGATATCACTACAAACTGGAACCAGGATAGGGGACATCACTTCAAAAGGCGTTCAATATGGGAGACATCACTACAAAAGTTGATCAGGGTGGGGAACATCACTACAAAGGGAACCAGGATGGGGCATTACTACAAAAGGGGACTAAGATGGGGGATATTACTACAAGAAGGGAACCAGAATGGAACCAGGATGGGACATTACTACATGATGAGGACCAGGATGGGGACATTACTATAAGAAGCAGACCAGAAGGGGCATTAATACAAGATGGAGACATTATGATATGATGAGGACCAGGGTATAGGCAAGATGAGGCTCAGGAAGAGGACATTACTACAAGAAGGGGGTCAGGATGGGGTATTACTATACGATGGGGATATTACTACAAGATGGGGACATTACTACATGATGAGGACCAGGATGGAGACATTATTACATGATGAGAACCAGGATGGGGACTTTACTACAAGAAGAGGATCAGGATAGGGACATTACTACAATATTGGGACCAGGATGTGGGGCATTACTATAGAATGGGGACCAGTATAGGGACATTACCACAAGAAAGTGACCACGATGAGGACATTACTACAAGAAGGTAACCCAGGTGGGGACATTACTAAAAGAAGTAGATAAGGATTTGGACATTACTACATTGAGCAAAAAATTCTGGTATTACTAAAAATGGCACTTAGTCCTACAAGCAATGTGGCCCCTCGATATCAATTTTTTTCTATGTGTGGCCCATCAACCCAGCCGAGTTTGAGACCCCTGGTCTAAATTATATAAATGTATTTGCATTTTGCAGAGAGAAATAAATATTTGATCTCCTACCAATTATTTGGTGTTCTTGTTCCTACAGACCAGTTAGACTCTCCTAATCAACTCATTACCTGCATTAAAGACAGCTGTTTTAAATTGTCCCCTTTATAAAAGACTCCTGTCCACACACTCAATTAATCAGTCAGACTCCAACCTCTACAGCATGGGCAAGACCCAAGAACTTTCTTAGGCTGGCTTCACACTGCGGCGTGATCCGGTCCGGGGCTGTCAGGGGTGACAGCCCCGGACCGGATTTTGGCCCATAGGATACTATGGGGCCGGATGGAGCCGGATGGCAGTTATCTGCCATCCGGCTGCTATCTCGCCGGATGAATCCAGGAGAAGTGGGATTTTTCTGCCGGATCCAAAAAAGTTGCATGCAACGTTTTTGGATCTGGCAGAAAAATCCCACTTCTCCTGGATTCACCTGGCGAGATAGCAGCCGGATGGCAGATAACTGCCATCCGGCTCCATCCGGCCCCATAGTATCCTATGGGCCAAAATCCGGTCCGGGGCTGTCACCCCTGACAGCCCCGGACCGGATCACCCCGCAGTGTGAAGCCAGCCTAAGAATGTCAAGGAAAAGATCCTAAACCTGCACAAGGCTGGAATGGGCTACAAAATCATAAGTAAGGGTGCCTTCACACTGCAGCACAATCCAGTCCGGGGCTGTCCGGGATGATCCTGACAGCCGTGGAATGGATCAGCACACAGGACTGGAGGGCTAATATGCCCTCCGGTCTGGTGTGCAGTCGCACGCGGCTGCAGCCGCTGACAGGTCAGGACGTGGCACCATGGGAGGGAACTGCGTGCGGCTGCACAGGGGACCGAAGGGCATATTAACCCTCCAGTCCTGTGTGCTGATCCAGTCCGTGGCTGTCAGGGTCCTCCCGGACAGCCCCTGACCGGATCACGCCGCAGTGTGAAGGTACCCTAAGACGCTGGGTGAGAAGGAGACAACTGTGCAATAGTAAGATAGTGTAGGAAATTTAAAAAAAATGTGTCAATCAACATTGATATGGGCTCCATACAAAGTCTCACCTCGTCAGGTATCCAGGATCATGAGGAAGGTGAGAGATAAACCTAAAACTACATGGGGGAACTTGTTAATGATCTCAAGGTGGCTGGGATCATTTTCACCAAGAAAACTGTTGGTAGCACATTACGTCATAATGGATTAAAATCCTGCAGATAGAGAAGATGCTGTGGTCAGATGATCAGATGAGACAGAAATTGAGTTGTCTGACATTAACTCAAATCGCTATGTTTGGAGAAAGAAAAATGCTGCCAATGACCCAAAGAACACCATCCCCAGTGTCAATCATGGCAGTGGAAACATTATGTTTTGGGGGTGTTTCTCTGCTAAAGGACTACTTCATCGCATCAGTGGCACAAGAGATGGAGCCATCACCTATATAATCGTCTAATGTCTGTCTGTCACGGAAATCGCGCGCCAGACAGAGGCCGCTCATTGGTGGCCGTCTCCAGTGGCCACCAATGAGCGTAGACTATGCAAATAGGCGCGCAAATTCAAAGTTCGAATTTCGCGCCAATTTGCAGCCCGGTGACAGCGGCTCGTTAGCGCCACTGTCGCCGGGATACACGGGTCCGGCCAACAGTGGCTGCAGCGCGCGTGAGCCAGCCAGGAGATGACCGGCATTAGCTGGTCAGCTCCCAGCTGGCGAGCCGCTGACCGGAGCTCATCCGCGGCTACCTGTGGCACAGAGGTCTGCGGCTCGCCAGCCGGGAGATGATCGGCGTCAGCCGGTCATCTCCCAGCTGCTCGTAGTGGTGGTGCCCTTCGCGTTAGTGCTGCTGTCGCCGGGATACACGGGTACGGCCGATGGTGGCCGCAGTGCACGCGAGCCAGCTGGGAGTTGATCGGCGTCAGCCGGTCAACTCCCGGCTGGCGAGCCGCTGACCGGAGCTCAGATGCGGCTACCTGAGGCACAGAGGACTGCGGCTCACCAGCCGGGAGATGACCGGTGTCAGCCGGTCTACTCCTGGCTGCTCGCAGCGGTGGTGCCCTTCACGGCTTTCAAACCACACGCCAAGCCGCAGTACTCTTCTGATTGGTCGTCACGGCGGAGAAGTAGAGCGTCTTGGCGTGCGGTTTGAATGCTGCTCCTCTGATTGGTCAGCGCTAAATGCGGCGACCAATCAGGATAGTGCCGTGCACCATGGCACCATATTTCAAATACACTGAGTACAGCGTATTTGAAATATGGTGCCACGGTGCGCGCCGCTATTCTGATTGGTCTGCGCTGAACGCGGCAGCCAATAAGAGGAGCAGCGCATGGTTTGAATGCCGCTCCTCTGATTGGTCGCCGCGTTCAGCACTGACCAATCAGGAGAGCGACACGCGCCATATTTCAAATACACGGGGACGTGTGCCTAGCATAGGAGACATGTGCCATGCACAGGGGACATGTGCCCTGCATAGGGAACATGTGCCTTGCATAGGGGACATATGCCACACATAGGGGATGTGTGCCCTGCATAGGGGACATGTGCCCTGCATAGGGGACGTGTGCCACGCATAGGGGACGTGTGCCACGCATAGGGGATGTGTGCCCTGCATAGGGGATGTGTGCCATGCATAGAGGACATGTGCCCTGCATAAGGGATGTGTGCCACGCATAGGGGACATGTGCCCTGCATAGGGGATGTGTGCCCTGCATAGGGGACGTGTGCCATGCACAGGGGATGTGTACCCTGCATAGGGGATGTGTGCCCTGCATAGGGGATGTGTACCCTGCATAGGGGATGTGTGCCACGCATAGGGGACGTGTGCCCTGCATAGGGGACGTGTGCCCCGCATAGGGGACGTGTGCCCTGCATAGGGGACGTGTGCCACACATAGGCGACGCGTGCCCTGCATAGGGAACATGTGCTACGAATAGGGGACGTGTGCCATGCATAGGGGATGTGTGCCCTGCATAGGGGACGTGTGCCCTGCATAGGGGACATGTGCAACACATAGGGGACGTGTGCCCTGCACAGGGGACGTGTCCCCTGCTTATGGGACGTGTGCCCTGCATAGGGGACGTGTGCCACGCATAGGGGACATGTGCCCTGCATAGGGGACGTGTGCCCTGCATAGGGGACGTGTGCCACACATAGGCGACGTGTGCCCTGCATAGGGAACATGTGCTACGAATAGGGGACGTGTGCCATGCATAGGGGATGTGTGCCCTTCACGGCTTTCAAACCACACGCCAAGCCGCAGTACTCTTCTGATTGGTCGTCGTGGCGGAGAAGTAGAGCGTCTTGGCGTGCGGTTTGAATGCTGCTCCTCTGATTGGTCAGCGCTAAATGCGGCGACCAATCAGGATAGTGCCGTGCGCCATGGCACCATATTTCAAATACACTGAGTACAGCGTATTTGAAATATGGTGCCACGGTGCGCGCCACTATTCTGATTGGTCGGCGCTGAACGCGGCAGCCAATAAGAGGAGCAGCGCATGGTTTGAATGCCGCTCCTCTGATTGGTCGCCGCGTTCAGCACTGACCAATCAGGATAGCGACGCGCGCCATATTTCAAATACACGGGGACGTGTGCCCAGCATAGGAGACATGTGCCACGCACAGGGGACATGTGCCCTGCATAGGGAACATGTGCCTTGCATAGGGGACATATGCCACACATAGGGGATGTGTGCCCTGCATAGGGGACATGTGCCCTGCATAGGGACGTGTGCCACGCATAGGGGACGTGTGCCACGCATAGGGGATGTGTGCCCTGCATAGGGGATGTGTGCCATGCATAGAGGACATGTGCCCTGCATAAGGGATGTGTGCCACGCATAGGGGACATGTGCCCTGCATAGGGGATGTGTGCCCTGCATAGGGGACGTGTGCCATGCACAGGGGATGTGTACCCTGCATAGGGGATGTGTGCCCTGCATAGGGGATATGTACCCTGCATAGGGGATGTGTGCCACGCATAGGGGACGTGTGCCCTGCATAGGGGACGTGTGCCACGCATAGGGGACGTGTGCCACGCATAGGGGACGTGTGCCCTGCATAGGGGACGTGTGCTACGAATAGGGGACGTGTGCCATGCATAGGGGATGTGTGCCCTGCATAGGGGACTTGTGCCCTGCATATGGGACATGTGCCACACATAGGGGACATGTGCCCTGCATATGGGACGTGTGCCCTGCATAGGAGATGTGTTCCACACACAGGGGACGTGTGCCCTGCACAGGGGACGTGTACCCTGCACAGGGGACGTGTGCCATGAATAGGGGACGCGTGCCACGCATAGGGGACATGTGCCACGCATAGGGGACGTGCGCCACGCATAGGGGACGTGTGCCCTGCATAGGGGACGTGTGCCCTGCATATACTTTCAGGACCTCTGATGTCACAATCATGGCCGGAGCAAGGTCACATGACTGTGACATTCAAAGAGGTCCTTAAGCTAAACGCACACAGCACCAGGAGCCAGGTACTGCAGACTACTTACACCCACACACCCTACACTCACCCACCACTCACACTTACCCTGCACTCACGTCAAACTCTGTCCTGCACTCATGTCACACTCACCTTGCACTCATGTCACACTTAGCCCCACACTCACCTTGCACTCACGTCACATTGTCTCTCTAACGCAAAACCCGCGTCGCTGATTGGTTGCGACAGCCATCTGCGAACAATCAGCGACGTGGGATTTCCGTTACAGCAAAACAGGCACAGTCCGCCTGGTCTCCCGACCCCCCTCCGCTATGTCTCCTGCCCGCTGCTCACCCGCTCCACACTCCCTCCCAGCCGCTGCTCCATGCTCCATCTGCCCACCGCTCACCCCGCCTTTCTTCTTCTTCTTTTCGTGGCATAGACTCCAGAAATTCAAAGGCCACTGGGGGTGGGGGTGGAGCTACCAAAGAGGGCGTTGTAATGGTCATGAACAAGGGCACGCCCACCACATCAGGGCTATGCGCATGGATACGCCTACTATGACGCCCCCTGTTAACTCCGCCCCCCAAGGCCTTTGAATTGCTGATGTCTATGCTGGAGGAAGAAGAAGAAGACATGCTAGGGTGAGAGGCGGCTGGACAGAAGCCTGTAGCGGGTGAGAACTGAGGGGGGCCACCGCCACACACCCACACCGCCGTACATCCGCACCGCCACACACCCACATATTCTAGAATACCCGATGCGTTAGAATCGAGCCACCATCTAGTGTACTATAAAATTCTGAGTCACAACCTCCTTATCTCTGCCAGGACATTAAAAATGATTCGTAGCTGGGTCTTCCAGCATTACAATGACCCAAAACATAACCACCTAGGCAACAAAGGAGTGGCTTAAAAAGAAGCATATTTAGGTGATGAAGTGGCCTAGCCAGTCTCCAGACCTTAATCACATAGAAAACGTATGGTGGGAGCTGAAGCTTTGAGTTGCCAATTGACAGCCTCAACATCTTAATGATTTAGAGATGATCTGCAAAGCGAAGTGGACCAAAATTCCTCCTGACATGTGCGCAAATCTCATCATTAACTACAAGGAACGTCTGACAGCTGTGCTTGCCAACAAGGTTTTTGCTACCAAATATCAAGTCTTGTTTGCCAGAAGGATCAAATACTTATTTCTCTCTTCAAAATGCAAATAACTTTACATCATTAGACAATTAAAATGTTCTGGATTTTATTTTTGATATTCTATCTCTCACTGTTAAAATTAACCTTCCCTTAAAATTACAGACTGTCCATGTCTTTGTCAGTGGGCAAATTAACAAAATCAGCAAGGGATCAAACACTTTTTTTGCCCACTGTATGTTAAACTTTACATTTCTCAAAATATTCCTTTTACTCTAATGATAATGTGTATTGACAAGATAGTATTGGTACACAGCTCCATACAGTGCTGAGCTCTATTCCCCAACTATTCTAAGTTAGCATATGGCAACACTAAGTAAAAAGAGACAGCATTTAATCATTACTTTCAAACATGAAGGTCAGTCAATCCATAAAAATTGCTAAAATCTTTAAGGTATCTCCAAATACAGGTATGAAAGCCATTATATGCTAGGAGGAAAATGACATTTGTGATGACTGCCTCAAAAAAGGAAGAATAATAATTACCTCTGCTGCAGAGGATAAGTTCCCACCCTCAAAATAAAATATTTATTTCTTAAACAATCAAAAAATGATAGCGGTAAATGACTGCTGTTTTCGCTGTGCAAAATCACCTGAATAAAAATGTCAAGAAACAGATACATTAAGGAATTTTAATCAATTTTTTTGGCATAAAAGGCCTTGAAATCCTCAACTTTTGAGCAACTGCAACTTTTAATGTTTTTACAACTTTATCAAAATTTGATAAATTATATGGGAAATGTAGGTTAGCCCCTGGCAAGCATAACTTTTCTGGGAATGGCACATGCCAGGTCTAAAATGCCCCAATTCATGAAAAGGCATTTGCTCCTTTGGTTAAGGCTGTGGCTACATGTTGATATATCTCGAACATCATTCAAATCAATTGCGAAATCAAATCTAATGATTTCTTATAGTGTCGCACTGTGACCTCTTGGGAATAAGACACCTAGTTGCAAATGTTTCCAAAGGTGTTGGATTTTCTGTCACTGGTCATAAGTCGGATGTGACTACCATGACAGTTTTTGTTAATTGTTGCTTTTTTTTAGAATTTCATTGACTGATAGACCAGAAACTAGTCAAAAATCTGTAACAAATTTGCTTAAGTTCAACTGCTGTGAATCAGAGTGAGCGCTACAATCTATCAACTATTAGAACTGCAATCTGTAGTTATAAATGCTCATATGGCGTGCATACAGTTAACAGAATTTTCTTCCTTATTGCCCTCTTTCCTTCACACTCAAATGTCAGAAATACATTTTATTGGGAGCAATAACAGGAAAGCATGCTAAGACAGCATTAACATACTGTATATCTGAGCATCCTTTACAGCTATGTCTTTTAAGGGCCCCCTCATACGAGTGTTTAAATTGGTGAAGTGCAATACTGTAAAAAAATAGGGTTGCACTCAGACCCATGTGATTCAATGATACAGAACAGATCTGCAAGTTTTTTTCTGACACCAAATCGGCATGGGGAAAAATTCCAGCATGCTACTTCTGGGTGTGTAATGCATGTGAGTCTTTCCAATGTAAGTCTAGGGGGTGATGAGAAAAAAATCAGATGCCATACAAATATATATACAGTGCCTACAAGTAGTATTCAACCCCCTGCAGATTTAGCTGGTTGACACATGCGGAATTAACTTGGCATTGTGACATTTGGACAGTAGATCAGCCTGGAAGTGGGAAATGCACTGCAGCCAAAAATATATTTTTATTTATTTATTTATTTTTTTTAAAGCGTTAAAAGTTAATTCAGAGGGTCATTTATTATTCAACCCCTCAAACCACCAGCATTCTGTTTGGTCCCCCTAAAGTATTAAGAAGTAGTTCAGGCACAAATAACAATGAGTTTCACATGTGTGGATTAATTATCTCTTTTGCCAGCCTTTTCTGACTATTTAAGACCCTCCCCAAACTTGTGAACAGCACTCATACATGGTCAACATGGGAAAGACAAAGGAGCATTCCAAGGCCATCAGAGACAAAATCGTGGAGGGTCACAAGGCTGGCAAGGGGTACAAAACCCTTTCCAAGGAGTTGGGCCTACCTGTCTCTACTGTTGGGAGCATCATCCGGAAGTGGAAGGCTTATGGAACTACTGTTAGCCTTCCACGGCCTGGACAGCCTTTGAAAGTTTCCTCCCGTGCCGAGGCCAGGCTTGTCCGAAGAGTCAAGGCTAACCCAAGGACAACAAGGAAGGAGCTCCGGGAAGATCTCATGGCAGGGGGACATTGGTTTCAGTCAATACCATAAGTAACATACTCCACTGCAATGGTCTCCGTTCCAGACGAGCCCGTAAGGTTCCTTTACTTTCAAAGCATCATGTCAAGGCTCGTCTACAGTTTGCTCATGATCACTTGGAGAACTCTGAGACAGACTGGTTCAAGGTTCTATGGTCTGATGAGACCAAGATCGAGATCTTTGGTGCCAACCACACACGTGACGTTTGGAGACTGGATGGCACTGCATACGACCCCAAGAATACCATCCCTACAGTCAAGCATGGTGGTGGCAGCATCATGCTGTGGGGCTGTTTCTCAGCCAAGGGGCCTGGCCATCTGGTCCGCATCCATGGGAAGATGGATAGCACAGCCTACCTGGAGATTTTGGCCAAGAGCCTCCGCTCCTCCATCAAGGATGTTAAGATGGGTCGTAATTTCATCTTCCAACAAGACAACGACCCAAAGCACACAGCCAAGAAAACCAAGGCCTGGTTCAAGAGGGAAAAAATCAAGGTGTTGGAGTGGCCTAGTCAGTCTCCTGACCTTAACCCAATTGAAAACTTGTGAAGGAGCTCAAGATTAAAGTCCACATGAGACACCCAAAGAACCTAGATAACTTGGAGAAGATCTGCATGGAGGAGTGAGCCAAGATAACTCCAGAGACATGTGCCGGCCTGATCAGGTCTTATAAAAGACGATTATTAGCTGTAATTGCAAACAAGGGTTATTCCACAAAATATTAAACCTAGGGGTTGAATAATAATTGACCCACACTTTTATGTTTATGAGCAACATAACTTTTTGGTTTGTAAGATATATGCTTCTGTTAATAAATCCTATTCTCGTTTGCAGTTTGAAGGCTCTAACTTATTGGCATCTTATCAAACCAGCTAAATCTGCAGGGGGTTGAGTACTACTTGTAGGCACTGTATATAAACCAGCCACCTCTTTCTTCTTTATTGTTCTACGTACAACAAAAATTGGCAAAACATGGTATAGTGTACAATTGCTTGAACTGTTTTGTTTTAATTTTAGTTTACATCATGCAGAATACGTTCTCCTTATAAGTATAACCAAAGACTCTATACAATAATGTGTTTGCACTTTTGTAAATCCCATTACTGGACTACTGTACACTAGTTATGTCATTTGTTGTACCAGCAGTACGCCAGAAGTGAGTCAGCGACCCCCCCAAAAAAGGCCCTATATCCATTTTGAGCGGCTGTTATTCCTGGCACTAATTATGGACCTTCAGCCGATTATATTCTTCTTGGTAAATATAATTTATGTCTTACAATAAGGTATGAATGAGACACAAGTTTACTTTGGCAGAATGGGATCCAACATCAGAGAAAGGAATACTGCTTCTGAATCGGATGCCATAGTGAATCCTGTTGGTGAACTTGTCCAAGGAGGTATGACCAAAGCAATCAACATCTTCAACAGTAGCAGCAGCAGAGTAGCCCCCTAAAGAGGAGAAGGATGCTAGGAGTAGTCACCCCAAACTGCCATGGGATATTTCCCCTCAGGCTGCCCCCATCCCCTTGACGAGCCAAGAGAAAGAGGGACCTCCTCACTGCCAGCATATATCTTGCACTGATATCGATGATGGTGTGGAAGCTTCTGTGTGGAGCCTGGACCATTATTTGCGGGGCATTCCATGTGCTGCAAGGCTGCGTGCCAGGTCTGTCATTTAAATCCTAGTTAATGATGCTCATAATGATTCCCTTGTGCTTTATGAATTCCTGGAAAGTTGGCAACCTCAGGAATCAGATACAGTAAATTAAGGTCAGCAATAGTTTAAAAACATAACCTTATTCAAAATTTCTAAAAAGGTGCACCGGTAGTGGCATTCAGAAAAAGAGGTTAAAACCACATACAAACACAAATCCTCATGGAAAAGAGGAGAGTAAGATAGACCTACTCCTCCTCTTTAGCACAGTATTTGATGCCTCTCAAGTCTAAGGTATCAAATGATAGGACTTCAATACTCAAAGGTACTTTTTTGACAATGGTTTAAACCTGAGTTAGTGAGTCGGTCGACAGAGTAGGGGGGGTACTCCGATACGGGGACAGGTGGTTACTTCAGTAGGGGAATTATGGCTGGTTGTTTCCCGGCTCTGTGCCCTGGACGCTCAATGGCGGGGTGGTATTGATGATGATGGGGGAATGGTAATGTGACGCCACCTGTGGTACCTGGTGATAGGGTTACCAGCGCTGCGCCGGCCGCTGACGTGATGGAAATGCAGCTTTGGTAGTACAGTTCCCCACAAGTAGAGCTTTACCTCAGGGCAGCGGCGTGGATGAGGAGAGTAGTAGTCCTCACCTTGATGGTATTGTAGAAGCCCTCCGGGCGGCGAATAACTGAGACAGAGTCCAGATTAGATCGAACAGTTTTTTACTGGTACCGGGCAGATGTTAAGGTATACAGTACAGTCTGGTTGAACAGGGTTGGTAGCTGCAGATCTTGGAGGACTTTCCAGAGTCTGGCAGTGGTGCCTTTAGTATGGCATTCCTGGTCTTGTCCCTCTGTCTGTATTTGCCCCTCTTGAGCCAAGTCTCTAGTCCTCAGGGTCTGTTACCTAAAGTCTCTTACTTGTCGGTGTCGTGGACCCAGCTGCAGGACTGATGTTGGGCTTCTTTAGGGGTGCTGTGGCTCCCTTGTGTCAGGCCCTAAGCTTGCCGGTCTGCAGTTAGGGTTGGACCTTTTAATAGCTGCCACGGCTCTGGTATGCCAGTAGTGACCTGGGCCTCCAGCTGGCTCCAACCAGTCCTGGAGGAACCCTCTTCAGAGTCTGGGTCACCCCTCTCCTAAGAGGTGCCCTCCAGTTGCAGCAGCAGGGTCCCCTGCGTCTGCCTTTGCTGCTCCCATCACACCATCTGCCTGACACTATTGTCACTCCCTGTCTCCCGCTCTCTAGGTTCCACCCCTGGGACCTACTAAATATCAGTCCCCTGTGTTAAAGTGGCCTACTGTTTGGATGCAGGGTGCAGACTCTGTTCGGTCCTCCATATCCACGGCTATTGAGGCACTACACCTTCTGTTTGGGGTGCAGTACATCCCTGTGGTGCCTTGCCATAGGGGTGCCACATTAGTCCTAACCTCATGTATGCAAAGCATGTACATGAATATTGGTTCAGTTTTAGTCACAAACAGTACAAGCCTGAAAGAACAAGTCACTGAATGGTGAAAGAAAAAAACCTGTCCTATTAATATGGAGTAATCTCACCAGAATGTCCTTCACTGTTCACACTTGTTCCAGTCTCTTTAGGGTCTAATGTCCTTATTCTAATGACACATCGACTTCCAGAGTGACAAGCACATCATTCTGCCATTTCCTTCACATTCTTCTCCCTACACATTTCATTGGCCCCATCATCAGGGGAGTTATGGCCGTACAGGGATAGCCAAATAAGTGCAATCCCTCATCAATAATGGCAAATGATGATTTCTAAAACAAACAGAAAATCCAAAACCACACCTTAAACAAGTGTCACAATGTCTGCTTAAGGGAAACCTATAGAAGACATATGTCTCTGTACAGAGTACATTAGTACATTGGTGCCAATGTACCCCTCAAAGCCTTCATAGTGTCCTACCACTTGCAGCCAATTAGCACTCTCCTGTGATACACGTCACCACTTGGTTCAGATTCTTATATAGGTTCTGTACCGCTATCACGTGTGACGCCGGGAGCCGGAAGTGATGTCATCACTCTTCGCGGAACCAGCTTCAGGGCTATACATCGTATCCGGTCTCCAGTTGTATTGGAATACAAGCCTGCGTTCCACATGCTGCTTCCTATTCACATTACTCTAAAGTGAACATCACCGAGGACATCATGTGACCCGCCCAGGGAACTGACATCATCATGCAAAGGGCTCTAGTGGAACGAGCCATCGCAATACATAGATGGTAAAAGCCTAACCAAAACAATTACCGTATTTTCCGCTTTTTAAGACGCACTTTTGCCTCCCCAAACTGGGGGGTAAAAGGGGTGCGTCTTAAAAAGCGGATGTGAAAATATATGCAATTTTAAAAAAATAATAAAATATTACCAGGGGGAGGGGGGGGCCTGCCGAGTGGGGGTGCCGGAGGCAGCTTACATTGGCTGAGGGGCACAGCTGCCCTACCGGAGCTGCAGGGGATGACCGGCGGTAGCGAGCGGTGGGCGCCGCCATCTTCCCTCTACTCGGCTGCACTCACTAAGCAGTGTGCAGCCGGCCGGTAGAGGTAGAGACTCCAGAATGGCCGCGGGTCTCCGTTATGGCCGCGGCCATTTTGTTGAAGTCTTACCTGACTGGCTGCACAGTTAGTGAATGCAGCCAGCCAAAAGAAATATGGTGGCGCCCACCGCTTGCTGCCACCTCTCATCCCCGGTACTCCGCTCCTGCACCCGTGCCCCCGCTGCAGCATCGGCCCTGCTCCTGCGCCTCTCATCCTCCTGAACCTGCCTCCGGACCCCCGCTCAGCAGCCGCATGTCAGTAAGTCATTGGGGTCCGGAGGGGGGGAATGGGGAAGAGGCATTCACAAAAGGGGCAATAAGCAGGATGGGGACATATATACAAGATGGGGGGTCAGTTTCAGGATGGGGGGACATATATAATGGATGGGGGGCATAGTTTCAAGATGGGGGACATATACACAGGTTGGGGGGCATATACACAGGTTGGGGAGCATATATACAGGATGGGGGACATATGTACAGGATGGGGGACATATATACAGGATGGGGGACATATATACAGGATGGGGGCATATATACAGTTTGGGGGACATATGTACAGAATGGGGGACATATACACAGGATGGGGGCATATATACAGGTTGGGGAACATATAGATAAGATGGGGGAATGTATATGCCAGAATGGGGTATATATACAGGATGGGGGGGCCATATTTACAGCATGGGGACATGTATGCCATGATGAGCGATATCCCAGGATGGGGACATATATACAGTATGGGGACATATATACCAGGATGAGGGACATGTATACCAGAATGGAGGGGACATATATACCGGAATACCAGGATGGGGGGGTTTATGTACCAGGATGAGGGACATATATACTGATTTGTAAGACGGACACTGGCATTATAAGACGGACCCCATTTAACATTAAAAATAATTTATTTTCTCTTTTCCTTCACCAAATTTGGGGGTGCGTCTTATAATCAGGTGCGTCTTATAAAGCGAAAAATACGGTAACCATCTTTCCCATTAAGGTTTCTAGTATGCAGGATTATCCCCCAATTATGAGCCAAACTGTTTTTAAGCATGTGCTGGTTTCAATAGAGATCGATCCTCCTAAGAAATAATGGAGAGCGGGAAAGAGGAGTGGATTTGACTTCGAAATAGGCCACTGTACACAAACATTGTGGGAGGTATCCGGGGAATACATAAGCTCAAGTCATAAAATGTAGCCAAAGGGGAATAATATATTCCTATATTGCGCTAACAACTCATTTGACTACTAAGGGAAAAGGGGATGGAAAAAGGCAAAAATCATTAAGAAAAAGGATAGCAGATAAAAAGAAAAAGAAATGGGTGTGGCGATGTAATCAATCCCAATGAAGGAGATACACCTTTTGTCGCCTCCATGGCAGGCATTCATGTGTCTTGCTATCAGTGTGTCATTCTTTTTCTTGATGTCGCTCTTGTTCTCCCAAATCCTCTTCCTGAATTCCCTCTAGTCTTCACCACATATTCTAATCTAGCCCATAGGAACAAGTCGCTTTGTAGAATCTACCTTTGGTTTTACAATATATAAAGGACCAAATGGTGAACTGCTGGTTGGTCACGTTGCTGGTGAATACCTTGACAGGTGATACAGACTGGCACAAAGAACAATTACCACACCTGTAACATCCTTTAATGTTGTTTTTAAGCCAGGTTCTATTTTTGATAGTAAAATGGCTATGTACCAACCTGTCCTTTAAAGTTGTAGCTCTTCTGTAGGTGATCCTAGGACTAGCGGGCAGAAATGGACTGATGTCAGAGTCCATCTTCAAAATTGGGCAAAACTTGGCCAAAGCCCATCTCAGATGGTTATCTCTGTTTGTGTAGGTGGTAACCAAACGAATTTCCTCCAAACCTTTCTCCTCTTTTTGTACCGGATTTAGCAATTTTGACCATTCAATACCACAAATTTCTTTCCATGCCCTGCCAACAATTTTTGATGGGTAAACCCTCTCTTTTAGTCTTTGCTTAAGGTCATTCGATTGCGCAAGGAACTGTTGATCATCTGAACAGCTCCTCTTCATATGAATGAACTGCCCTTTAGGGATTCCCTTCTTATGGCTACTTGGATGGCCACTTTCACATTTTAGTAGTAAATTCGTTGCAGTAGCCTTTCGGAAAGTGCTTGTCTGCAATACACCATCAAAACCTAACTTAATCAAAACATCTAAGAAAGGGAGTTTAGTTCTTGCCATCTCATATGAAAAGCGTAAAACAAGCTGGTTGTTGTTGAGCATTTCAGCTGCCTTCCCAAACTGTTTTTATCACCTTTCCAGATGATGAAAACATCATCAATATATCTCGCCCACAAAATGATCTTGTCAGCATAAATCTTGGGACTCTCACCAAAAACCAAGGTCTCTTCCCACCAGCCCAGATGGGGCCATCTAACTCCCAATCACAGTGCCCCTGAGCTGGTGGAAGTACTATTCCCTACAGTAAATACATTCTTGGTGAGACAGAATTCAAGTGCCGTGATGACAAAGTCACTGTTTCTATCGTAGTGGCATCCACAGCCTCTTAGGAAGTACCGGATGGCTTCAAGTCCTCTCTCATGTGGGATGGAAGAATATAAATCTTCCACATCGAAGCTACATAGTAGCATATCCTCATCCAACATCATACCCTCGATCCGCTTCAAGAGATCTGTTGCGTCATGCAGGTACAAATTCAATGACATTACAAATAATCTTTATATTCTGTCAATATAGATTTTCAGATTCTGGGTGATACTATTGATGCTGGAAACTATCGGTCTACCGCTTAGCGGTGTCACTCCTTTGAGAATCTTGGGCAAACAGTAAAATGTAGGAAATGTAGGTAGAAAAAATTCGTACTCGTTCTTATCAATGAGGTTATCTCTCAAACCCTGATCTAATAAGGTCTTGAGTTCACCAAGAAAAGTTACTGTCAGGCTATAAGTTAGTTTATCAAAGCTCGAAGTATTCTCCAAGATACTTTGGCACATGTCTCTATAAGCAGTGGTGTCCATCACTACCATATTGCCACCCTTATCAGATGACTTGATAATGATGGATATTGATTTCTTTCCAAGCTCAGTAGACTAGACATCTCATCTTTGGTTAAGTTGTGTTTTTTGTATCTGATTTTTCTAATCTACTGATTCTCACTTGACACCAGAGTGACAAATATGTCAATGGAGTTCGAGTCATTCAATACAGGGAGCATACAAGAGCTCTTGCTTTTTTAAATTGGTAAAAGGACCTTCTCCTAGGGATGGGCGAATCTACTCGCTAGGACACGTTACTCGGCGAGTAGTAAGGGACTCGCAGGACTCGGTACTCTGCGAGTTTCCCAGTGATTACTCGCACGAGTCCAATGCAAATCAATATCAATCCTAGTTTTGTCAGAAACGCTGACAAAACTAGGATTGCCATTGTTTGCATTAGACTCGGCTACTGTGCCAGTGATAGCAGGGAAACTCGCAAAGTAACTGCTGTTTCTTTGCGAGCCGAGTCCAGCTGTCTTCTCTGTGCAGCTCCAGGGTCCTAGAGCCCGCCTGCTCACCGACATGATGTAGCAGTGCTGAGATTGTTCTCAGTCTGCTCATTCCCTGTGCATAGACATCTATATCTATGCACAGGGGATGTAGCAGAGAGGACATCGCGTTTTGGACGGAAGAGGATTTTTTAAATTAAAGATGGAGTCCCTAATGGCTTTTTTTTTTTATTTCAAATAAAAAATTTTCTCTGTGTTGTGTTTTTTTAACCCTTTATTGGAGATTCTTAGTGGCTGGGTCAAACGTGGCCTGACATTAAGAATCTCGGGCTTAATACCAGCTTGTATAACAAAGCTGGTATTAACCCCTTTATTACCCAGCGTGCTACCACCACCAGGGCCGCTGGAAGAGCGGGGTTCAGCGCCAGAGGATGGCGCTTCAATGAACGCACCATCTTCTGGGGTGGCTGCGGGCTGCAATTTGCAGCGGGGGGTGCCCAGAAAGCTTGGGCATCTCTGCGCTGCGGATTCCAGCCCCCAGCTGCTTAGCTGTACCTGGCTAGACATAGAAATTGCGCGGAGCCCACGCATTTTTTTTTTATTATTTCATGAATTTCAGAGTCAGAGTCAGAATCTCAGAATTTCATGAAATAATAAAAAAAAAATGCGTGGGGCTCCGCGCAATTTCTATGTCTAGCCAGGTACAGCTAAGCTGCTGGGGGCTGGAATCCGCAGCGCAGGGATGCCCAAGCTTTCTGGGCACCCCCCACTGCAAATTGCAGCCCGCAGCCGCCCCAGAAGATGGCGCGTTCATTAAAGCGCCATCCTCTGGCGCTGAACCCCGCTCTTCCAGCGGCCCTGGTAGCGGTGGCACGCTGGGTAATAAAGAGGTTAGGGCCAGCTTTGTATTATCAGCTCGCCCTAAGCCCGAAATTTATGGCGGTCACGCCAATATTAGACATGACCGCCATGAATTTCTATTAAATTGTTTTAAAAAAAACACAACACAAAGAAAATTTTTTATTAGAAATTTAAAAAAAAGCCATTAGGACTCCATCTTTAATTAAAAAAATCCTCTTCCGTCCGACGCAGTCCAAAACGCTGATGTCCTCTCTGCTCATCCTGGCATAGATATAGATGTCTATGCACAGGAATGAGCAGACTGAGAACAATCTCAGCTCTGCTACATCATCTCTGTGCACAGACATTCATGTCTGTACACAGGGAATGAGCAGACTGAGAACAATCTCAGCACTGCTAACATCAGGCAGCAGGCGGCTCTAGGACCCTGGAGCTGGCAGCCAGCACACTGAGCAGACAGGACTCTTATCTGTGCGAGTTTCCCAGCGATTACAGTTACAAAGTAAACGAGTCCAATGCAAATAAATGACAAAACTAGGATTGCTTCAGGCTGAAGCTTCGAGACACATCTCGCATTTGTAAATCTCAACTATCGCTATTACTCGCTTCCCATTCATTAACATTGGACTCGCTAGACTCGCAACGAGTAGCGAGTCCTGTGCTCGGACTCGCTAGAGTCAAGCGATTCCGAGTAATTTAGGATTCGCCCATCACTACCTTCTCCCTATGTGTGGGTCCATATACCAATTGGTAGAGAAACTAACATTCTCTAAAAGGTCATCTGATACCTAAGTCATGTCAAGTCCATTTGTACTCTTTCCAAAATGTTTTTGTCACTTCAATTTCCTGGCAAACAAGTTTAAATCTTTAACACTGTCAAAACACTGAAATCTGTCATAGGGACAAAAGCCAGTCCCTTATTTAAGACTGTCATCTCGGTGACAGTGAGATTCCTAGAGGACAGATTGACTACCTTATTGTCAGTCACTGTTATAGTGGTGGTTGAACTACAGGGTTTGGGCGGTTTCTTAACGGGTATTTTTGGTCTAAAAAACACGGTCTGCTTCGATTATTTGGAGGATTACCAGGGGATTGGTTGGTGGTGCCTGATCATCAAAGTGACCTCTCCCCTTTTTCTTCTGTTTGCCTTGTCTACCTCTCCCTCTGCCCTCAGTCTCTGAAGTATCTGTTTCATCAAGCTCGGTTTCAGTATTAGGTATCCCTCCCCCCTTTATGAGGATATACGTGCAATCTATAATTTTTGAAGTCTTGCAGATCCCTCAAATAGAATTTGTGTTTTTTGTCTTTGAGGTGATACTGAAATTTCTCAATCACGCTCTGTAATGTCAGCTCCTTAGACGGAAAGTCGCACTCAACTGAAAACCTCTTTGTGACCTCCTTGTGCTCTTTAAGGGCTTCATCATGTCTGGTCAGTTCTTTTTCTCTTACTCTAAGAGAAGCCACATCAGTCTTATGGAACTCAGAGTAGCTTCTTTTTCCCAACATGTGGCTAGCTCAGGGTTTTTGTGTCTATACCCAGGTGTGAGTGTTATCCTTAGATGTCTTGAGACAATCCCATCCTTAATGTAACTCTCAAGTGATTGTACCTCCCACCAAGATGTGATTCTATCCTTATAGATCTTAGTGAGCTCTTTGAATGTCCCCTGTCAGGGTGGGAGAGTACTTCCTCTGAACAAAATCTCTATCTGAAAAAATGTCCCTAGCTTTGGTAAACCACTGTTCAGTGTCAAAATCGATAGATCATAATCCTGCCATACCACCTTAGTCAAATAATATATTAGCTCGGTATATATGAAATAACCCTCGGTCAGGTGCACCAAGAAACCACAGTTTTAAAAGACTGTAGTCAGATGCAGCAAATTAAGGTGTGTGATAGTTAAAAACTTAACCTTTACTCAAAATTTCTAAAAAGGTGTAGTGTCATCCAGAAAAAGAGGTGAAAACCAACATAGTAACATACAAACACTAATCCTCATGGAAAAGAGGAGAGCAAGATAGACTTACTCCTCCAATACCTCTCAAGTCTAAGGAATCAAATGATAGGACTTCAGTACTCAAAGGTACTTTTTTTTGACAATGGTTTCAACCCGAGTTAGTCCTAACATCATGTATGCAAAGCATGTACATGAATATTGGTTCAGTTTTAGTCACAAACAGTACAAGTCTGAAAGTATACTGACCGGTGTGTGTAAAAGAGAAAACCTGTCCCATTAATATGGAACAATTTCACCGGAGTGTCCTTCACTGTTCACTCCTTAGGGTCCCATATCCTTATTCTAATGACACATCGACTCCCAGACAGACAAGCACATCTTTCTGCCAATTCCTTCATGTTCTTCTCCCAACGCATTATATTGGCCCTGTTATCAGGGGAGTCATAGCCGTACAGGGATAGCCAAATAAGGACAATCCCTCATCAATAATGGCAAATGGTAGTTTCTAAAACAAACAGAAAACCCAAAATCACATCTTAAACAAATGTCCCAATGTCTGCTTAAGGGAAACCTATAGAAGAGATATGTCTCTGTACAGAGTATGTTAGTGCCAATGTAGCCCACAAAGCCCTCATAGCGTCTTGGTCGCTGTGTGCTGCCGCCGACCAATCAGAATAGCGCCTCACTTCCCATAGAGATACATAGCGGTGTTTCGGTGAATTTATGGCCGGGTCCCTGGTTCTATTTTCGGCCGCGGGGCTTGGCTCTGGTCGGTCGTTCCACGGGGCCGGAGACTCGCAATGGCCGCTTTGCAGCCATTGCTCGCGCGTCAGCAACGGCTCGCAATGATTACGAGCCGTTGCTGAGGCGCGAGCAATGGCCGCGAAGCGAGTCTCCGGCCCCGTGGAACGACCGACCAGAGCCGAGCCCCGTGGCCGAAAATTGAACCAGGGGCCCGGCCATAAATTCGCCGAAACACCGCTATGTATCTCTATGGGAAGTGAGGCGCTATTCTGATTGGTCGCCGGCAGGACACAGCGACCAATCAGAATAGCGCCTCACTTCCCATAGAGATAGAAAGGGCGACTTTTCGTCCATTCTATCTCTATGGGAAGTGAGGCGCTATTCTGATTGGTTGCTGTGTGCTGGCGGCGACCAATCAGAATAGCGCCTCACTTTCAGCGGTAAATTTGAAACTCCCATAGAGATACATAGCGGTGTTTCGGGGAATTTATGGCCGGGCCCCTGGTTCTATTTTCGGCCACGGCGCTCGGCGTCACTGCTCCTGCCGGGGACCACCGCCGGAGCTGCGGCTTGTTACGGGGGGCACCGCAGAATTTCGGCCTTGTGGCGGGGACCACCGCCGGAGGTCGGGCTTGTTACGGGGGAGCTCTGGCAGGGTTGGCGGGGTGTAGGTGGGCAATGGCTGCGAAGCGGCCATTGGCCTCGCCATGGCCGCTTCGCGGCCATGGCTCGTGCTCAGGCAACGGCTCGCAATGGCCTCGCGGCCATTGCTCGCACCGGCCAATGCTTCGTGTGGCGCGTGGCTGCTAGGCAGCCACGTCCACGACGACGGAAGTAGCGCCGAAACTTACGGAAGGGAGCTACGGCAATTATATATTAGATAATGTGATTACAGCCTTTCCTAAGGAATTTGGAAAATGTACAGACACTTCTAGTAAATTACTGGCTCTCACCCACTTACCTTAGGCTATGTACCATGTGAATAAACAGACTGCCTGCTATTTTTTTTATCACATCAGGTTGATAATCAGAATGTCATATATTAATGGTGAAATATGGCTGAAACCTGTTTATTAAGGAGCATAATTGGTTTTAAAAAAAAAATGCGTAGTTTTGGTCTTGAACCCAAGAAGTTGAAAGCAGAGTCAGATTAACTTGCCAAAAGGATGTTATTCCAGATGATACACAAATGTGATTCTCTTTCACTTAGACACAAAAAGTGCAGACTTACCAAAGTGAACTGACCTTTGTTGGTTGCTATTTCATTTTCAATAACTGACTCTTGACTTCTCATCCCCAATCCATGATTTCTGACAAATGTGTCAGTGTCAGGTCTTAACCATCAGAATAAAAATGAATTTTGGACACACTGAGCAGTGCTGCATGCAAAATTACACATGTCTAACAGCCAAATGTGTAGTGTAGTGCTAATTTCCCTGCTTTTGGACTTGAAGACCAGGTTGAAATCCTCCTCTAACCATATTTTTTTTTCTTTTTAAATCGTACTTGACATATCATTTTATTCATTTTTTTTCATTTAGAATCAATTATGCTGGCTAGTACACAAGTTTCAGCAATATTTCACCTTTACTATATTATATTCTGATTATCCTACTGACATGTTAAGAAAAAATATCAGGCATGCTGTGTATTCTCATGGTACATAGCCTAAAGAATAGACAATTTTCAGCCATATTCCACTTTTAATATTAAAAGTGAAATATGACTGAAAACTGTGTGTATTAACCAGAATAATTTATTAAAAAAATAAAATATAATAACATGAAGGACTGTTCTCAAACTTGCCACTTTGAGGTTCTTAATCTCAAGTTTAAACCACTGCTGTATTCAATAAGTTCATAAGAAGAAGTGAGTTTCTTTGAATGAGGTGATTTTCTTTCACTAAAATACCAAACATACACACATACCTCTCTGTGTGTATGAAAATCACTTTAACTCTGATCTCTGACAAGTGTGCAGGGATTATCAATTATCAATGATCATTTATCAATTATCATTTATCAATTACCATTTATGAATTATCATTTATCAATTATCAGTTATCAATTATCATTTATCAATTATCCTTTATCAATTATCAATTATCATTTATCAATTATCATTGATCAATGATCGATTATCATTTAGCAATTATCAACTATCATTTAGCAATTATAATTTATCAATTATAATGTATCAACTATCATTTATCAATTATCAATGATCAGTTCTCAGTTATCATTTATCAGCTATCATTTATCAGTTCTCAGTTGTCAGTTCTCAGACTGAGATATGACCATTCTCATAGTCATTTCTCAGGTATCACACAGTATTTCTGATGTCTGACTTTGAGAAATGACCATGTCCTAAAATAAACACCGTATACAGGAGTTTATAACACATTTTTCTGCAATCAAACAATGAATCATTCAAGTAAAGCTATGAATGCATTCAGTAACCCAGTGCCTGTAAGGCACTGGCTTCACTCTATTGCTAGGGACCAATCTGTTGCTTTCTAAGAAATCTCGCATTGCTCTCAGGCCCATATTAGACCATCAGGCAACTCAGATCTGTAAGTTTTTACTCAGCCCTTTACAGGCTGAGGAAACAATCGCAGCATGCTGCGATTGTCTGTGGGTCTCAGATCACTCGACCACCATGCAAGGCTATGAGTGAGAGAAACATCGGTGTGCAATATACACCAAGACTGACAATGAAGGAGGTGGGGAGATTAATCTCTTTCTCTTCTCCGCACCTGTAATCCAATCACAGGATATAATCATAGGCGCGTGACACTCTTCTCACTCTTGCAGCAGAGCCTGAACTGAGTGTCATTACATATCATATTCGATGCTCATGCCACATGCTAGTCTTTCCCCAGCTTATGGAGCAGGACGTAGCAGAACTGATCATTGCTAGGACTACCTTGCTTTGTGCATGGCAGTTGAGTCAGACGATAGGGTAGGGGGTGTAAAGGTAATATTCCATAATAATATTAATAACAAGTTGCTGCTCCTGACCAAATCAATATAGACCAAGCGCCGGCATTGAAAAGTAGTAGACACCAGACACAGTGAGTCAGATGTACACCCTTCCTTGGTCAGACCCAAGCTCCCAGTGCCTGTTTATTATAAGACATTTGGTTTTTACTCAAAAAGGGGCTCGGTCAGCCCTACTCAGATGTATTCATTGGTCCATGGGCAATAAGGGGCTCGGTCAGCCCTACTCAGATGTATTCATTGGTCCATGGGCAATAAGGGGCTCGGTCAGTCCATGGGCGGATCCATGAGGTCATCAAGGGGTGTGGTCTTGATCAAGTATGTTATTCTGTGATTGGTTCGTCTTGCCTGACCTCCAGCTTCGGTGATTGGTCCGTCTTCTTTGGACTCCATCTTGCTCTCAGCACATGGTGTGATGTGGCAGGAAATGGCAGCCATGTTTAAATCACAACTTATACAATGTAAAATAATACACTATATATATCATTACTCCCATGCCCTTATGTCTTAGGCTTAATGAAGTATTTTGATCTTAAGGCTCTCCTTAACAGTCCCCCCTAAATACTTTATTAACCAATCCCTACCAGAGCCTATCACATCTGCCCAATGTGCCTTCAACTCTGCCCGCCAGCTGAGAATTGATAACCATTAAAACCCCCCTTGGTACAGACTTACACAACAAACAATGATAGCTGCAATAATTTAAGATGACAAGGATAACAAAGCCTATCTAATCCACCCATCTCTTCATTTACAGAAAGTATTGGTCCCGGGGATCTTCTACACCTGATTGTAGAGAGTTCAGTTTCTGTATGGCTGCTGTAACCTCCCGGTGGGACCTGTATTATCTGGAATATTCGTACAATTTTACAAACGCCTCATTATTTTGCTAATACCATGCCCAGGTCTATTCTATTTTGGAGCACCATTATCGATGAAGGGCCTAGTTGGTCTGCTAAACCTTGAAGGTCTTCTGTAGTATAATTGACAAATCCCGGTTAATCATAGATGTAATTGATCTAAACTGTATTCTTACTTATGGCCATTAGGGGTGAGATAAAGGATTCAAAACCTACTTTAACTTGATCTCTGGATTCAAATACATACGATATGAACAATTCTTATGAACAGTTGTTATGAACAATTCTGGGTATATCAGGAGGTATATAGGATCGCGCTATCCGCGTCCTCGGGACTTTCCTACCTGCTTCACCTCAGTTCCCTACCTGGATACCCAGAATTGTATCACAACACTCATGGATGACCGAAAATAGAAGTGATAGAATTCAGCGCTCAGGCAAGGAACATGGCTCTGTTACAGCATAAATTACCTTTAGGTTTTATTAAATCGGTGTGAGAATCCAGTATCCACAACGCGTTTCGACGCAACAGGCGTCTTTATCAAGTGATTACCAGGGCTCTCCATAACAATTATTTATATACATTCACAATCTAAAAGAGGTGGGTAGGGGAGTGGTTACACCAGTATAATATAAACTATGTGGTGGATCGTGTAGGGGATTAGGTAATTTCCATATAATCCCTTATTTATGAACAATATATATATGTAATATGTGTATAATATATAAGGTATTTATGATGTAATAATAAAAGTACATATATGTGAAATTATAACCTATTGTTAGATATTAAATAATAAAAAATATATACTCACGGATTATCATTTAGATACATATATAACAATTATTATTATAAAAGGGAGAATTATTAATATCATTAAAAGAAAAATAGTCTTAAAAAATTACTATTAAAATCATAAATAATCACAATTATATAAAAAAAATTTTTTATAAAAAATTCTTTTATGCAATATTAAAAACTTGATTAAAAAGTGTTTTCCACAGTGCTGTTCAAACCTTCTGGTTGCAATGTACCCATTTTAAAAATCCAGAAGGATTCCCTTCTGTTGAGGGCATGGATTTTATTTATCACTTTATCCCCTATTTGTTCTATAACTGTCAATGATAGTTTAGAGGGATCCCTATTGTGCACCAAATCAAAGTGTTTTGAGACACTATGGTTCGGAAACCCAATAGTTATATTGTGTCTGTGTTTATTTAACCTTGCTCTCATACTTTGTGTGGTTCTGCCAATGTATTGTTGGCCGCAGGAGCACTCTATTAAATAGATGACAAACTTGGAAGAACAGTCAAATTTCTGTTGAATCTCATATGTGACATTAGTAGTATTGGATCTGAAGTTAGTGGTACCATGTTTTATAACTTTGCAACATTTACACCTTCGGATGCCGCATCTATAGCAACCTTTTATAGAAAACAGAGGGGGTGCCAGAGAATTGGGTTCACTCTTCTTATTGAGGGGAGCTCTACTGGGGGCCAGGATATTTTGGAGGTTTTTGCCTCTTCGGAAAATAATTTTAGGTTTTTTAGGGACAATTTTTGCTAAAATGGGGTCTCCTTGTAGAATAAACCAGTATTTATCCAGCATATTATAAATATTCCTATAAGATTTATTGAAAGTTGTAATTAGGTTGCAACTATAATTATTTTTAGTTCCAATTTCTTTCTCAATCTTCTTTTTCTTTATATTGTTATCCAAACACTTCAAATATTGTTCTTGTGAGAGGCTTTTACATCTATCATATGCATCCTTTAATAGTTTATGTGGGTATTTTTTCGCAGAAAATCTTTTTTTCAATATCCTGGCCTCAGTAGTGAATTTGTCATCATCTGTACAGTTCTTTCTAATTCTTAGATATTGTCCGTAAGGGATGTTTCTAATCCATGATGGTAAATGACTGCTGTTAAACTCGAGGTAGCTATTCACATCTACTTCTTTAAAGAATGTGGATGTGCTAAATCGGCCATTATCGTCCAAATTGACAAGCAGGTCTAGAAATTGAATGCAGGATTTAGAACTATTCATAGAGAAACAAAGTCCCCAGTTATTGTTATTAAGATGGTTGACAAACTCTCTTGCTTCGTTTTCTGTACCTGACCATACTAAGAATAGGTCATCTATAAATCTCTTATAGAATTTGATGTGTTTATTGCCTGTCAGGGACTGTGCGATGGCCACTGATTCAAATGCACCCATGTACAGACCAGCATAACTGGGTGCGAACCTAGTGCCCATCGCACAGCCCCTTATTTGTCTGTAAAATTTCTCCTGATCGCTAAATACATTGTTTTGTAAAATAAAATCAATCCCTTTTATTAAAAACTTTCTTTGTGGGATGGGTATGTCAGTATCCATAGATAATATTTGATTTATAACTTTTAAGCCTTTTTCGTGGGGATATTAGAGTATAAAGAGTTGACATCTAGTGTAATCAACAAAGCTCCCGGAAAGGGTGGTAGATTGGTAATTAGCCCTATCAATTGAGTAGAGTCCTTTAATTAGGATGGTAGCCTAACATTATATTTCTGTAAGAAAAGGTCTATATAATGAGATAGATTACTCGTGATGGAGTTAATGCCCGATATAATAGGGCGTCCTGGCGGGTCATTAGTGGATTTATGGATCTTTGGGAGGAAATAAAAGTGAGGAACTTTATATTCCTCTATATTTAGGAATTGATATTCTTTTTTATTCAAAATATTTACTTTTTTAGCGTTTCCTATCATAATTTTATATTGATTGAAAATGTCATGTAAAGGATTATTTTCTAATTCAATATAATAGATTTTATCACATAAAATGTTATTGCTTTTATTATTGTACCACTCTTTGTCCATAATTACTATCCCCCCCCCTTTATCTGCCCGTCGGATAATCAATTTTTTATTTTCTGTTATTTTTTTGATGGCTATTCTTTCTCCTTTGGTTAAGTTATCTTTTTGTTTGATGTCACTAATGTCTCTTATTTCTTTTAGGGTCAGATGTTGAAAGGTTTCCAGGTGTGAACCTTTATGATGTGCAGGATAGTATTTGCTTTTCATTATTGGATTTACATGAACAAAATCGGCCTGTCCATACAGATCATTTGTGGATGATTCTGTTCCACTGGTATTAGTAGGAACAGATTTTTCATTTGTACTGCCCTCATTTTTTCTATCAAAAAATGTCGTTGGACTGTTAGTTTCCTAATGTACTCATTGAAGTCTAAATACAAAGTAAAAGGATCGATGTTAGATTTGGGACAAAAGGACAGTCCTCGTCCTAATAATTTCATTTCATCTTGTGTTAGTGTAGTACTGGACAAATTAAACACCCCCTTACATTTAGTGTTAAAATTAGTCTCATTTTGGGGGTTATTAGTAGTGTCAATATTGTGTTGGGGAAAACTCTGATGGTTATCTTTATTATTTTTATTTAATCTATTTTGGTTTTTTTCACATCTTTCTTTATATTGGGTGAATCTTGGGTAGATTTTTGGTTTTCCCCCTCTGCATCCTCTCCTTGTCTTTTTCTTTTTGTTTTTCTGCATGTGACCGTCTGAAAAAAATGTGTAATTTTACCGGTGTTTAATTTATTAGAAATAAGTGTTTCATTTTTCTCTGGTGAAATATCATTATCAATATTAGTGGAAGTTGATGTTGTAAGTTTTGGGGGTGATATCGGTAATTCTTGATAAAGAGTGTCATCTAATTGATTTGTGTGGTTGTGAGGGTGTGATGGTGAAGTGACATGAAGTGTAAATAATTCAAAAGAGTGATTGGTGTCAGTTAATCGAATTTCCTTATCTGTAAATACTTCAAAAAAATCTATTAATGGTAGCACATCCACATTCTTTAAAGAAGTAGATGTGAATAGCTACCTCGAGTTTAACAGCAGTCATTTACCATCATGGATTAGAAACATCCCTTACGGACAATATCTAAGAATTAGAAAGAACTGTACAGATGATGACAAATTCACTACTGAGGCCAGGATATTGAAAAAAAGATTTTCTGCGAAAAAATACCCACATAAACTATTAAAGGATGCATATGATAGATGTAAAAGCCTCTCACAAGAACAATATTTGAAGTGTTTGGATAACAATATAAAGAAAAAGAAGATTGAGAAAGAAATTGGAACTAAAAATAATTATAGTTGCAACCTAATTACAACTTTCAATAAATCTTATAGGAATATTTATAATATGCTGGATAAATACTGGTTTATTCTACAAGGAGACCCCATTTTAGCAAAAATTGTCCCTAAAAAACCTAAAATTATTTTCCGAAGAGGCAAAAACCTCCAAAATATCCTGGCCCCCAGTAGAGCTCCCCTCAATAAGAAGAGTGAACCCAATTCTCTGGCACCCCCTCTATTTTCTATAAAAGGTTGCTATAGATGCGGCATCCGAAGGTGTAAATGTTGCAAAGTTATAAAACATGGTACCACTAACTTCAGATCCAATACTACTAATGTCACATATGAGATTCAACAGAAATTTGACTGTTCTTCCAAGTTTGTCATCTATTTAATAGAGTGCTCCTGCGGCCAACAATACATTGGCAGAACCACACAAAGTATGAGAGCAAGGTTAAATAAACACAGACACAATATAACTATTGGGTTTCCGAACCATAGTGTCTCAAAACACTTTGATTTGGTGCACAATAGGGATCCCTCTAAACTATCATTGACAGTTATAGAACAAATAGGGGATAAAGTGATAAATAAAATCCATGCCCTCAACAGAAGGGAATCCTTCTGGATTTTTAAAATGGGTACATTGCAACCAGAAGGTTTGAACAGCACTGTGGAAAACACTTTTTAATCAAGTTTTTAATATTGCATAAAAGAATTTTTTATAAAAATTTTTTTTTATATAATTGTGATTATTTATGATTTTAATAGTAATTTTTTAAGACTATTTTTCTTTTAATGATATTAATAATTCTCCCTTTTATAATAATAATTGTTATATATGTATCTAAATGATAATCCGTGAGTATATATTTTTTATTATTTAATATCTAACAATAGGTTATAATTTCACATATATGTACTTTTATTATTACATCATAAATACCTTATATATTATACACATATTACATATATATATTGTTCATAAATAAGGGATTATATGGAAATTACCTAATCCCCTACACGATCCACCACATAGTTTATATTATACTGGTGTAACCACTCTCCTACCCACCTCTTTTAGATTGTGAATGTATATAAATAATTGTTATGGAGAGCCCTGGTAATCACTTGATAAAGACGCCTGTTGCGTCGAAACGCGTTGTGGATACTGGATTCTCACACCGATTTAATAAAACCTAAAGGTAATTTATGCTGTAACAGAGCCATGTTCCTTGCCTGAGCGCTGAATTCTATCACTTCTATTTTCGGTCACTTACTTCTTCCCTGCTGGGAAGCGTGATTAACTGCAGCTCGGCAACAGGAAACTACAGACCCGATACCAACTCCCTCCCTCAGTGGTCATGCGCACCGGACACCAGCGATTCACATGAACCACATTGAACTCTGAGCCGTCGGAAGCACCAGCAGCCCCGTCGCAGCTCTTCAACCTGTTGTGCGGTCGGCACAACAGGACCAGGTGAGCAGGGGAACATATCACCCACCCTCCTCACTACTACATACAGTGTGGCGCAACCTTTTGTTTCTTTATTTTAACACTCATGGATGGACATTTCCGTCTCAGGGCCATATTCTACCACCAGAGATTATTTGGTAACATTTTCCCTTTACACATTAACCCGATTACCTTAAAAATAACATAAAATAGCGCTTTTACGGCTACATATACAAGTTATTAGAGTAATGTCAGTTATACTCAGTGTTATACCCTTGAACTAATGGTTTGCTCAGGAACGTGAATGTTTCTCCCTCACTGAGTCCTCATTTATATCATGTTCCTGTAACCATTTTGCCTTAGTTTGGATATTCCATATGTATATCAGACATAACGTGGAGTTATAAGGTCATATATGTGACAGTGTATCACTATGTGGTGTATATCAGTGACTATCATTATCGGAGTTCATCATCTGCTGGTGGGGAGTCTCCAACAGTTGCCGCGTCCTTTTCCCTCAGTCTCCACTGAAGTTGCTGTAATTCAGAGACGCTGGATCGGTCATCTAATCTCGGCTCACGGCTCTTTCTCGCATCTTTTCAGGATCACCCGGTCTCCTGACATGAGACCATGCGCTCCTGAATCTGATTTAGGATCTGGAATTGAAGAACACATCTCTTTATCACACTATTTAAACAATTATTTAAGGCTTGGACATCGCTGATGATTTCATCTGTGGGAAATAAAACACAAATTCTGAAGAACATTGCCTGTAATTCTCCTTACTTGAAGATGGCAACGCAGTGTTTAACCCTTTCTTAACTGGATACTCATCTCACTGATGCTGTTACTGCAGCAGCTATCTATTGACCTGTAGTTCTTACCCCCCCTAGGTGAGAGGCTCATCGGGTCCCATTCATTTAATATCAGACTAAACTTTATTACACACTTACTTTATAGAAATTACAACCCTGTTCAAGGTGTTGGATCGAGAATTATCTTATTTTAACTTATTTACTGAGGAGGAAAATTAAACAAAAACAAACATTTCATCTATGTCTTGCCCACCTCCTCTACCTTGCACCTTTAATGTTAATCTCCCATCCATATTGTCCACTGTCTTATGTATGATACGTATTGTAGAAAGCTGCCGACTCCCAGATACTGTGAAACACCCTTAATGACCTCCACTATAACACATGCAGCTTTACCTCATCAGGAGCCTCATTTCTACATACCACCTTCATCGTGAGCTTCTCAGAAGTAACGTAGTTTCTGCACCGGATCCTGAAAAGAAATTACCGCAACAGACACACCCGCATACACCTAATGTGCAGCTGTCTTTATAATCTATCTGCAATCACTGTAATGGTAGAGTGGACGAGGGGTGCATTCGTGGTTCTGCGGGGTCACTACAGATTCTCTTCCATCGTACCAGTCACACATCAACCAAGACTGGGTGTACCTGGCCACCTGGGTACTGAACCCTGGTGCCACCCAAACCTTGTCCACTAAAACACAGGTAGCAGTTAATGACAAATGAGTTAGTTCTTGGGTTACCTGAGCCATCATTGAGAAGAGAGTCGTGGCAGAGAAAGCTTACCGCCTGGTGTCTACAGACCTTCCTCAGCTGGCTCCCTGCGTGTTGCACTCCTTTCCATTCGATCACCTGTTTCTGTGGGAATAAGAACATCAGGAGTGACAGGGGCCCCTGGTGCCCGGGTCTGCCCTGGTGTCAGGGTCTGCACTAATGCCCGGGTCTGCCCTGGTGTCAGGGTCTGAGACTCTCGACTCTAGGCCTCTTCACAGCTTCTGGCAGCTGCACCTGTGTGAGCATTACCTCTGGCTCGAGCACCAGCTCAGGTGTGAGCTGTACCTGCACTCTGCCAGGCTTATCTGAACACAGGAGAGCCTCCATACAGGCTCATACACTCTCTGCGGTCTCTGTAGGTCTTTATGTGACTCTAGGAAAGATCTGCAGTCTATATACACATTTGGCCATCTTACCCTTTGCAAGCTACCCACTCCAGTGATTGCAGATCCCCATCTACCTCTCATGGCGGTATGTGAAGAGGGAGTAGTTTTGCTTTATTACCTCCTGTTGTGTAATCACAGCACATCCAGTGGTAGAATCCACGAACATCTGTAAAATAACTCAAGATCTGCATTAGTAATGAGCTCATGTGGGACATGTTCATATATATTTGCTCTGTCCTCTATTTAAGACAAAAATATAAAGAAGAGACTTAAATATAAAGACGTTAATAAATTATTAAAACTTTAAAAAACATTGGAAACAGGCACTAACTTTACATCTCACATCTCCCCCCTTTTGGAATCCAATATCCAAAACATATCTGGATTCAAAAATTATGTTGTTAGCTGAATTTCATATTTGGAGCCTGAAAGGATCATGTAAAGGTCCCACTCCCTAGATTATACATAACTATGAATACAATAAGGCGATGTGCACATGATGAACATTACATGTGGGGTGTAAATTTTCTGCATCAAATCTGAATTTCCCGGCAAAAAGAAAACACACGAAATCTGAAAGAACAATAAAAAATGAGATAACGTGCAGAACACTTCTGAAGTCTCAGCAACTTTACTGGTGTCAGAATAAATGTGAAGATGTGTGACAAATTATACAGCAAAAAACACCTCACTATGTGCACAAAGCCCAAATATTATGTGATGTGTAACTTTAGTCCTGTGGGCTCGTCCACCCCCCTCCAGGTACAGGGCTCTGGCTGCTGGATTGAAAATATATCAGTGCAGAGACACGGAATAGAAATGCAAATCACCTGGAATTGATTTGCTAATTAGGTAAACCCAGCACACTGTTTGTTCCAGTATCTACAGTATCATGAATACAAATCTACATTCATGTGAAAAAGGTGTCTTGGGGTTGAAGCAGTAAAAATTAAAAACTATAGATAATTACTTTTACCAATACCCTAAAGTGAGACTATAAAAATAAAATAAAACATGAACTGGGAAAAATTAGATGTTAAAATGTAGAGGAAAAGATACAATGAAGCATGTGGCCTAGGCATTTTAGGGGGTGGGGTGGTGCCTCTCTGTGGGACTGGCCTGGTTTGCAATCAAGTTCCCTCCCCCCCCCCCATTCAGACAGTAGCAACAGGCAGGTCATTCACACTTCCTGTTGAATAGAGAGAGGTCATGGACATAACTCCTGGATTTTTGTATTTTTTTTTTTTTTTCACTTTTCCTGTGGAGTCACAATGATGAAAAACTGCATTCTTCCCCTGGATTATCCATTCACCGTTGGCAAATATTTTTTTTTTTTTTTTATTTATTTATTTATTTAATCCCAATTAATACTTCATTGATATATGCATTCACATCTTTTACCTTTCCCATTTAGCAATTTCTTATAGCTTTCAGCACATGGTTATATCTGACCAGCATGATGGACTTATCTGAACAAAGGAACTTATATGTGCCTTATTTTTATTCTATTTTTATTATTTATTTTTAATTACCAGTATACTCATGTAATCATTCAATCTCTCTGCATTAGCCCATCACATGTCTCTTTGTGGGAAGGGGGTGGGGTGGCTACCTTTTCTTTTGGGTCTGAAACTAGCAGTGTGTATGCTCAAAAGTGGTCAGACAACATTTAGTCCTTACACATCACTTCCTGTCTAAACCTATTGTCCAAACCTTCATTCATCCCTTTGTCTCTAACCATGTGGCCTTCACTCGGCGGCCATCTTTGCATGGACACAAGTATATTCCCTGATTCTCAATCTGAGGCAATCCTAACCCATCTTTCCCACACATTCTCTTATACTCCTGCATTTCTGTCTTAACACTATTTAACTCTCATTTCTCTGCTGTCTTACATTTGTTTTAGAATATCTGCTATTTACATACATATTTTCATCTATGCTCGACAAGTCTCTCATACTTGCCATATGATAGCATCTTTTAAGGGCACAAAAAACCAAGCACTAGTTACCACAAGGCCCATTTACCAGAGCACATAGCATTACAGAATGGCTGACATCAGAGAGCACATGTCATCAAAATGGCTGACATCAGAGAGCCCATGTCAGTCATCAAAATGGCTGACATCAGAGAGCCCATGCCAACAAACTGGCTGCAAGAGGTATTGCCTCCCACAAAATGGCCGCCCCCAGAGGAGGTCTGAGAAGCACCAACAAGATGGCCGCCAACAAAAGAAACATGTGCTGCACCAACAAATTGGCCCCCCAACAAAGAAACATGTGCTCCAGCTTATGGTGGTGGGAATTCACATTGTACAGTTCTATAATACACATAACTTAAACTTTTGTCTTTCTTTTTCCTTTCCTCTTCTATCCAATTTTCTCTATACAAACTGTAAGAGACTCTTTCCCATGCCCTGGCAGTATATAACAATCCATTATCTTCCAAACACCTTGTCTCTCTTTTAACCCAATTTTCACTGCACTTCTACCATCCCACACAACTTCATAAGCTTTTTGCATCATTTAACATAACTTTTCCCTTAATTTACACAGATCTATCTTGCCATCTGAATTAGGCTTAGGGCCTATGTGACACAACTGCATTAACTTCTCCATCTTTATCTATATAGAATAGACACAAAACAAACACTTAAGACTGGGGAGATGATAAACCTGGCACAAGACCTTCACAGCCGTCTACACTTCCTATCTGTCCCTGTCTGATTTCCGTGTTCTGTAGACTACTATCAGTGCATGTACTGAGTCAAGTTACTCTAAGTAACATGCCCCTATGGGAGTCCAGTTACTCGACCTATTCTCTCCAGAACCAAAAATCATATATTATCAGGCTATGTACTGAGTCAAGTTACTCTAAGTTACATGCCCCTATGGGAGTCCAGTTACTCGACCTATTGCAGCACAGGTGACCACTTTGATCTATCCCATCTCCAGACACTGCTCAAAAACCCTCTTTCCTACCAGTCATCTCCCCTCCACACATATAACAGGCAGCAGCAACTTAGCATGACGGTTCTTCCGCAATTAAATGGCCAACAGCGGAGAATACCCCATCTGCCGTCTTCAGACACCCTAAAAAGACCGGACGCGGTCAGGCAATCTGCACAGGGTACCCCGAAAAACAGGTAAAGTCAACAGATTATAATAAATCAGCAGACTTACCGTTTTTGTTAGGGAGGTGATCAGTCTCCTGGCTCGGGGTACTCAGTGCGTCCTGCCGTCTCCTTCACCGGTCATTCAAGGTTTGGGGATTCTCCTATACTGCTGCCCCACGTTGGGCGCCAAATTGTAAAGGTAATATTCCATAATAATATTAATAACAAGTTGCTGCTCCTGACCAAATCAATATAGACCAAGCGCCGGCATTGAAAAGTAGTAGACACCAGACACAGTGAGTCAGATGTACACCCTTCCTTGGTCAGACCCAAGCTCCCAGTGCCTGTTTATTATAAGACATTTGGTTTTTACTCAAAAAGGGGCTCGGTCAGCCCTACTCAGATGTATTCATTGGTCCATGGGCAATAAGGGGCTCGGTCAGCCCTACTCAGATGTATTCATTGGTCCATGGGCAATAAGGGGCTCAGTCAGTCCATGGGCGGATCCATGAGGTCATCAAGGGGTGTGGTCTTGATCGAGTATGTTATTCTGTGATTGGTTCGTCTTGCCTGACCTCCAGCTTCGGTGATTGGTCCGTCTTCTTTGGACTCCATCTTGCTCTCAGCACATGGTGTGATGTGGCAGGAAATGGCAGCCATGTTTAAATCACAACTTATACAATGTAAAATAATACACTATATATATCATTTCTCCCATGCCCTTATGTCTTAGGCTTAATGAAGTATTTTGATCTTAAGGCTCTCCTTAACAGGGGTACTCGGATACCTGGACAGGTTGCTACTTCAGTGGGGATCACGGCTGGTCGGGTCCCAGCCCCGTGCCCTGGACACTCAATGGCTGAAGGGAAAACTATTTGGGATGGAGGATTATTGTACGTGACGCCACCTGTGGTACTTGGTAATGTAGTAACCAGCGCTGCAGCTGGCCACTTAGGTGATGGTGATGCAGCTTTGGGTAGTTTAGCTCCCCAGAGGCGGAGCTTTACCTCAGAGCAGCGGGCTGGATGAGGGGAGTAGTAGTCCTTGGCCCTGTGGTGCTGTAGGAGGCCCTCCGGGTGGCGGATGAAAGGAGACCAGACACCAGATCAGCTCAAACAGTTCTTTACTTGCACCAGGTGAAAATGGTATATGGTACAGTCTGGTTTAACGGGGGTTGTAGCCACAGATTTTGGAGGCTTTCCCAGAGTCTGTCAGAGGTGTCTCTACAATATCTTTCTTGGTCTCTACTGCCAGTGGCTCTTGACTCACTGTTATCAGCCACACTAAAGAGCCCCTTCGCCGGTCCCCAGGTCTGTTACTAAGGTACTTCTGACTCCTTTCCGTATCTGACGGGAGTGGTGAGAAGATGAACTCTCTCACCCCCGGTAATTAGTCCTTCCCTTTTAGTGTCTTGGACCCTCTTTGGGACAGAGGTGGAATTTAGTCCTGTGATGATGTGGCTTCTAATTTAAGGCCCACAGTCTGCGGTTAGGGATAAACCGTCAACTAACCACCTCAGTTCACCGGTGATGACAGACTTTCTCCAGCCGGCTCCGACCAGTTCTGGAGAGTCCCCTTCCATTGTCTGGGTCACCTCCCTCTTAGAGATGCCCTCTTGTCACGACCGCAGGGTCCCATGCGACCGTGCTCTCTGCTCTTCTGTCACCGTCTGACTGACTTGAGTCAAACTGTCACCGTCACTTACGTCACGTCTCCGGCTCTGCTAAGCTCCACCCCCGAAACTTACTGAATATACAGTCCCTGGTGCTAGGGTGGCTGTGATTGGGATTTTGAGGCTTTGTAATCAGACTCTGTAGCTCCCCCCTCTATCTGTTTGGGATGCAGTACCTCCCTGTGGCGTCCCGCCAGAGGGGCGCCACACTCTTAATGTTCAAAGGCTGTTGAGAGCCAGGTGTGGTCGGGGCATCTCTCTTAGCTCTGTTAACCCCTTTACCTCTGGTCGATTGTTGATTTTCCATTTTTTGTTTTTCCCTTGACTTCTTCCAAGAGCCATAACCTTGTATTATTTTTCTGTCAATATAGATATATGAGGGCTTGTTTTTTGTGGGACAAGTTGTACTTTCAGATGAAATCATTTATTTTACCATAGAGTGTACAGGAAAATGGGAAAAAAAAATTCCAAGTGCAGTGAAATTGCAAAAAAAAAGTGCAATAACATGTTTTTTTGGAGTTTTTTATTCACCATGTTCACTATATGGTAAAACTGCTATGTTGGAATGATGCCTCAGGCTGGTACAACTTTGTAAATACCAAACATGTATACATTTACTGTTATCTAAGTGGTAAAAAAAAATTCTGAAGTTTTAAATAAAAAAAATTGTGCTTTTGTTGCCGTTTTCCACGACCCATTGCATTCTCGTTTTGCAGGATCTGGGGTTGTGTGATGGCTTAATTTTTCTGTCCTAAGCTGACATATCTAATGATACCATTTTTGTGGAAATTAGGGATGGGCGAGTCTACTCGCTAGGACTCGTTACTCTGCGAGTAGTAAGGGACTCTCAGGACTCGGTACTCTGCGAGTTTCCCAGCGATTACTCGCACAGTAACGAGTCCAATGCAAATCAATGGCAATCCTAGTTTTGTCAGAGACTCTGACAAAACTAGGATTGCCATTGACTTGCATTGGACTCGTTACTGTGCAAGTAATCGCAGGGAAACTCGCACAGTAATGAGTCAGGCTGTCTGCTCTGTGTCGGGCTCGGGTCCTGCGGGCTGCTGGCAGCTCCAGGGTCCTAGAACCCACCTGCTCTCCCTGTGTACAGACATGAATATCTGTGCACAGAGATGATGTAGCAGAGCTGAGATTGTTCTCAGTCTGCTCACTCCCTGTGCATAGACATCTATATCTATGCACAGGGATGTAGCAGAGAGGACATCGCGTTTTGGACTACGGTGGAGGGAAGAGGATTTTTAAAAATAAAGATGGAGTCCCTAATGGCTTTTTTTTTTATTTTTAATAAAAAAAATTTCTCTGTGTTTTTTTTAAAACAATTTAATAGAAATTCATGGCGGTCATGTCTAATATTGGCGGGACCGCCATAAATTTCGGGCTTAGGGCCAGCTGATAATGCAAAGCTGGCCCTAACCTCTTTATTACCCAGTGAGCCACCGCACCAGGGCCACTGAAAGAGCGGGGTTCAGCGCCAGAGGATGGCGCTTCAATGAATGCGCCATCTTCTGGGGTGGCTGCGGGCTGCAATTTGCAGCGGGGGGTGCCCAGAAAGCTTGGGCTTCCCTGCGCTGCGGATTCCAGCCCCCAGCTGCTTAGCTGTACCTGGCTAGACATAGAAATTGCGCGGAGCCCCACACATTTTTTTTTCATTATTTCATGAAATTCATGAAATAATAAAAAAAGGGCTCCCTATATTCTTGTGTCTGGCCAGGTACAAATAAGCACCTGGGGGTTGGGGGCAGCCCGTCGCTGCCTGCTGGATCCGGCTGGTTACAGAAATATGGCGAAGCCCACGTCAAATTTTTTTCTGACAAATCCATAAAACAATATAAATAAAAGGGACTGCATCTTTATTAACCCCTGGACCATGGGCGAGGGGTTAATAAAGATGCAGTCCCTTTTTTAGGACTGTTTTATTGATTTTTCAGAAAAAAAATGACGTGGGCTTCGCCGTATTTCTGGAACCAGCCGGATCCAGCAGGCAGCGACGGGCTGCCTCCAACCCCCAGGTGCCTATTTGTACCTGGCCAGACACAAGAATATAGGGGAGCCCTATTTTTTTATTATTTCATGAATTTCATGAAATAATTTAAAAAAAAAATGCGTGGGGCTCCGCGCAATTTCTATGTCTAGCCAGGTACAGCTAAGCAGCTGGGGCTGGAATCCGCAGCGCAGGGAGGCCAAGCTTTCTGGGCACCCCCGCTGCAAATTGCAGCCCGCAGCCGCCCCAGAAGATGGCGCGTTCATTGAAGCGCCATCCTCTGGCGCTGAACCCCGCTCTTCCAGTGGCCCTGGTGCGGTGGCTCACTGGGTAATAAAGAGGTTAGGGCCAGCTTTGTATTATCAGCTGGCCCTAAGCCCGAAATTTATGGCGGTCAAGCCAATATAAGACATGACCGCCATGAATTTCTATTAAATTGTTTTAAAAAAAACACCAACACAGAGAAAAAATTTTTTTTATTAGAAATAAAAAAAAAGCCATTAGGGACTCCATCTTTAATTAAAAAAATCCTCTTCCGTCCGACGTAGTCCAAAACGCAATCTCAGCTCTACTACATCCCTGTCTGTGCTTAGACAGACAGGGATGTAGCAGAGCTGAGAACTGACTAAACAGTCAGGGTTCAGCTCAGGTCATTATGACCTGAGCTGAACTCTGCTGTCAGCCAGACTCGCTCTGCTCTGGAGATTCCCGAGCAGTGACGGAAGTTAATTTATTCACTGCTTCTGTCAGTGTTCGGGAATCTCCGGAAAAAAGCAGCATAAACTCGGGGAGCGAGTCTGCAGCCGGCGCCGGCGGAGGCAGCGGTAAGTAGCCGGCCGGTCCAGTGCACCGCCCACCCTCTATACCCTCCGCCTCACCCCCCCCTACCCCTCCCCCGGTTCAATCCTTTTTTTTTTTTTCACTATTCTTTAAAAGCCAGCGGCTTTTTGCCGCTGGCTTTAAAAGAATAACATGGGGATTTGCAGGTTTTTCCTCTGCTGCCAGACCCCTTATAGGGTCCCGCAGCAGAGGAATCGCTGCAATACTCGCCTCCCCATTCATTAACATTGGAATCGCTAGACTCGCAACGAGTAGCGAGTCCTGGACTCAGACTCGTCAGAGTCTAGCGATTCCGAGTAGTTTAGGATTCGCCAATCACTAGTGGAAATATGTTGTTTTGATCCTCTGTTATTCCATTTTATTGCAATGTTGCAGTGACTAAAAAAAACGTAATTTTGGCGTTTGAACTTTTTTTCCATTATGCAGTTTACTGATCTGATTAATTGATTTTATGTTTTGATAGATCGGGCATTTCTAAATGCGGCGATATCAAATGTGTGTATATTTTTTATTTTTTTAATAGTTTTATTTTGAATGGGGAACAAGGGGGTGATTGAACTTTTGTGTTTTTTAAATATTTTTAAAAACTTTTTAAAAAATGTTTTCTTTATTTTACACTGCCTCAGAGGGCGCCACAGTGCTGCTCTGTCCGATCGCTTGTGCTATGTCTAGATGAGCTGCAGCTCACCTCTATATAGCACAAGTAATCACTTCTTGTAGATGCTGGCTCGCCAGCCATCCACGAGAAGTGATCCCTTATAGCATGTTGGGTCACCACAGGACCTCAGGCTATCTAGGCAGCACATTGAGATCCCACGATCGCATCACATATTTTATATGCATATTAATATGCATATTGGTATAATGTCCATGTTTGAGAAAAGTCTCACTTCATTTTTTTCTACCTATTTGGCATTTTTTAACAATTTTATTTAAAGTAACAACTGACTAAGGCCCCTTTCACATCAGCGTTTCTGTCCGGATCCGGCAGATCCAGACACAAAACCGCATCTGCTGCCTAACGGCGGCACTTGCAGTGCACTTGCAGCAAGCCCCATACATGATCACTGACTAAGGGTGAGACACCAGAAACGAGTAAGACTGCATCTCCGCTATCATGAGTGCTTTTATATTTTAATGATTTGATCCAATAAAGTAAAAGGGATTTTAAGGAAGACTCCTCCCATGTTTTCTTTGTATATGATGACCAAGAGTCGCGGCATTGTGGACCTGAGTCTTGAAGATGTGAATGTGGCACCCCAGGGGTTATGTGCCACAGAACCAACACTACAAAGGGTTAACTCCCCACACCACTCACACTACACTAGCACCTCCAGGCCAGAAGGGGGAGCTAAAGCTGCTTCCCTATGTATTCTGGTGTGGAGGGGAAGTGAACAGTTCTGTTCCTGGGAAATCTGAGGAAGGACTGTGGTGTAAAGGAGCTGCCATAGGCTTTCCCACAGTCCATTGCCCAATTCCAGGCCTAGCCAGGGTCTGAGGAGAGGAGTTAGAAGGAAACAGAGGAACATACCTGTGAAACTGAGTTACTCCATAACTCACCCCGGAGAAGCGCAAAGTACGGATACCGGATCCGAAATTGTGCCTTACACCAGCAGCACAGTAAACACCAGACTAGTGGAGGTTATATATCTTCACTGTACCACAGCGAAGCAACACAGCGGGGTCAGAAACATTAATACAAGACTCAAGTTGCCTAGCAGATTGGTACCCGTGAGGGGAGACAGGGTCAGCAGCTCAGCTAAAGCAGCAGCAGGGCCACACACAAGGCGCAGGAGTAGGAAGCCAAGGACCTGGGCAGGGTGGGAGCAAAACCGGCCCCTGTACAGACTCCGTGAACAGTACTTGCTGAACAACAACTACAGTAAAGCCTTGGAAATCTTCCGAACCGTGAGTCTATGTAATTCTTGCGCTCGAGCCCTTCTCTCCTTCACAAACTGTTATGCTCTTTACCATCATCCCTGCCCTACAACATCCATAGACTTCCATCACCACTGCCCGGGGAGCTGGCCCTACCCGTGGAGGGTCATTACAACACAGGCTGCCTTCCATCATTCCCGGAGGTTCTGCAGCAGCGGTGGTCACCCTGACCACATACCATGGGTGGCATTATGACTTCATCCCTGTAAATAATTCCCCTTTTACTTGTGGGGCTCGGGACACGGTCCGGACCAAGACCGCCGTGATCATCTCCCCAGTGCTACCCCTGGTCCGGTACCGAGTACCCCATCTAAGTGGGCCATACATGAACAGCAGGAGGAAATAATTGCATGGGGAGGCATGTACCTATTTGCTTTATATAACTAGGTTCATCCCCAATCAATTATGAAAGCAAAAGTAACCAGCATAGAATTTCATAAGATATTGTGCTAGATTTTGCAGAAAAATGTCTTCAGCAATATTTTTCACTAGTGCTAGTAATTTCAAAAATAGATTTCATGATTGTCACATTTCTCTACTTCTTTCATTGCCAAAAGCACCGATTACTAGTGATGAGCGAGTACTAAAATGCTCGGGTGCTCGAAGCTCGGGCCGAGCATCCCGAGATACTCGTGTACTCGGCCCGAGTAACGAGCCCAATGTTATCCTATGGGAGACACGAGTATTTTTATGAAATGACTGCCGGCTGCCTGGAAAAACCCTAAAAATGTCACAAAAGTCTCAGAAGAGTGCTGAAATGACATGGCAACACCATGGGGAAGACCCCTGGAAGCATTTCTCACTCAAAAGTCACAGCTGTGAACAATGTTGTCCGAGTTTCACGCCAATTTTACGGAGTGTCCAGAAAACCTTCCAAAATGACACCAAAATGAATATTTAGGGTGGAAATGTTAAGGGCACATACCCAATAGTGAGATACAGCTGGTGTATATTACTTTTTGTGATTACATGAAAGATTTTACGTGAAAACATTGTGCGGCACTCCGATGACCCTGACAAGAGACGTACATGAAGCCCTGTCTAGAAATAATGTGCCCATTTTGAAGAACTGGGTCTATTGTAGTATCTTCCTTTGCCAGGGCAGTCCAAAATTGGGAGGTTCACCAATGCCCCTGGATACAGACATGCAGGATGGCCTGTAAACAAGAACTGGGTGTATTGTAGTATAGCCCATTGGCCAGGGCAGCCAAAAATTGGGAGGTTCAACAATGACCCATGCTTACAGACATGTAGTAGGGCCTGTAACCCTCAAGTGGGTGTATTGTAGTATAGCCCTTTGGCCAGGGCAGCCAAAAATTGGGAGGTTCAACAATGACCCATGCTTACAGACATGTAGTAGGGCCTGTAACCCTCAAGTGGGTGTATTGTAGTATAGCCCTTTGGTCAGGGCAGCCAAAAATTGGGAGGTTCAACAATGACCCATGCTTACAGACATGTAGTAGGGCCTGTAACGCTCAAGTGGGTGTATTGTAGTATAGCCCTTTGGCCAGGGCAGCCAAAAATTGGGAGGTTCAACAATGACCCATGCTTACAGACATGTAGTAGGGCCTGTAACCCTCAAGTGGGTGTATTGTAGTATAGCCCTTTGGTCAGGGTAGACAAAAATTGGGAGGTTCAACAATGACCCATGCTTACAGACATGTAGTAGGGCCTGTAACCCTCAAGTGGGTGTATTGTAGTATAGCCCTTTGGTCAGGGTAGACAAAAATTGGGAGGTTCAACAATGACCCATGCTTACAGACATGTAGTAGGGCCTGTAACCCTCAAGTGGGTGTATTGTAGTATAGCCCTTTGGCCAGGGCAGACAAAAATTGGGAGGTTCAACAATGACCCATGCTTCCAGACATGTAGTAGGGCCTGTAACCCTCAAGTGGGTGTATTGTAGTATAGCCCTTTGGTCAGGGCAGCCAAAAATTGGGAGGTTCAACAATGACCCATGCTTACAGACATGTAATAGGGCCTGTAACCCTCAAGTGGGTGTATTGTAGTATAGCCCTTTGGTCAGGGTAGACAAAAATTGGGAGGTTCAACAATGACCCATGCTTACAGACATGTAGTAGGGCCTGTAACCCTCAAGTGGGTGTATTGTAGTATAGCCCTTTGGTGAGGGCAGCCAAAAATTGGGAGGTTCAACAATGACCCATGCTTACAGACATGTAGTAGGGCCTGTAACCCTCAAGTGGGTGTATTGTAGTATAGCCCTTTGGCCAGGGCAGACAAAAATTGGGAGGTTCAACAATGACCCATGCTTACAGACATGTAGTAGGGCCTGTAACCCTCAAGTGGGTGTATTGTAGTATAGCCCTTTGGTGAGGGCAGCCAAAAATTGGGAGGTTCAACAATGACCCATGCTTACAGACATGTAGTAGGGCCTGTAACCCTCAAGTGGGTGTATTGTAGTATAGCCCTTTGGCCAGGGCAGACAAAAATTGGGAGGTTCAACAATGACCCATGCTTACAGACATGTAGTAGGGCCTGTAACCCTCAAGTGGGTGTATTGTAGTATAGCCCTTTGGCCAGGGCAGACAAAAATTGGGAGGTTCAACAATGACCCATGCTTACATACATGTAGTAGGGCCTGTAACCCTCAAGTGGGTGTATTTTAGTATAGCCCTTTGGTGAGGGCAGCCAAAAATTGGGAGGTTCAACAATGACCCATGCTTACAGACATGTAGTAGGGCCTGTAACCCTCAAGTGGGTGTATTGTAGTATAGCCCTTTGGCCAGGGCAGACAAAAATTGGGAGGTTCAACAATGACCCATGCTTACAGACATGTAGTAGGGCCTGTAACCCTCAAGTGGGTGTATTGTAGTATAGCCCTTTGGTGAGGGCAGCCAAAAATTGGGAGGTTCAACAATGACCCATGCTTACAGACATGTAGTAGGGCCTGTAACCCTCAAGTGGGTGTATTGTAGTATAGCCCTTTGGTGAGGGCAGCCAAAAATTGGGAGGTTCAACAATGACCCATGCTTACAGACATGTAGTAGGGCCTGTAACCCTCAAGTGGGTGTATTGTAGTATAGCCCTTTGGCCAGGGCAGACAAAAATTGGGAGGTTCAACAATGACCCATGCTTACAGACATGTAGTAGGGCCTGTAACCCTCAAGTGGGTGTATTGTAGTATAGCCCTTTGGCCAGGGCAGACAAAAATTGGGAGGTTCAACAATGACCCATGCTTACATACATGTAGTAGGGCCTGTAACCCTCAAGTGGGTGTATTTTAGTATAGCCCTTTGGTGAGGGCAGCCAAAAATTGGGAGGTTCAACAATGACCCATGCTTACAGACATGTAGTAGGGCCTGTAACCCTCAAGTGGGTGTATTGTAGTATAGCCCTTTGGCCAGGGCAGACAAAAATTGGGAGGTTCAACAATGACCCATGCTTACAGACATGTAGTAGGGCCTGTAACCCTCAAGTGGGTGTATTGTAGTATAGCCCTTTGGCCAGGGCAAACAAAAATTGGGAGGTTCAACAATGACCCATGCTTACAGACATGTAGTAGGGCCTGTAACCCTCAAGTGGGTGTATTTTAGTATAGCCCTTTGGTGAGGGCAGCCAAAAATTGAGAGGTTCAACAATGACCCATGCTTACAGACTTGTAGTAGGGCCTGTAACCCTCAAGTGGGTGTATTTTAGAATAGCCCTTTGGTCAGGGCAGCCAAAAATTGGGGGCTCCTCTTTGTCCCTGGATAGAGACGTGCTGGAGGGCCTCAAAACATTTTTCACATAGAAAAGATGCGGGTATCCTGTCTTTGTAATGCCCATTCAAAAAGAATGGGCGTAAAAATTTACCACTGTGGGTATACCTGAAACTACAGCCAAACTATTGTAACGGTCATCATGGTGCCACATGAGGAGAAGGAGGAGCAGTCCAGCGATTAGCCAAGGAATAGGAAGACAACGTGGTGGATGATCCAGTAGCTTACCCAACCTGGCAGGAGTATATGCAGAGCGAGGACAGCAGTGCACAGGGGGAGGGAGGCATAGCATCCCAACAGGCAGTACGAAGCAGGGTCGGGTACGCAGGCATAAGGCAGGCAACCGTTCCCCGGAACAACAACACGACACAAGGTGCCTGTGCAAATGTTAGGTCTTCCCGAGTCTGGCAGTATTTTCAGTTGGCTCCAGATGACTCTAAAAAGGCCATTTGCAACACCTGCCATGCCAGCATCAGCAGGGGTACGAAAAGTAGCAGCCTGCCCACCACTAGCATGATCAGGCACATGTCAGCCAAGCACACGACTTTGTGGAAACTACAACAGATTCGAGAAGCGGTGCTTGCTGATGTCACTGCTACGTCTTTGCCTGTTGTGCGTGCGAGCCAATCCCCTGTCCAAGCTGGCCGCGAACAAGCCTCCGTCCCTGCACCTGAAGTTGCCCACGTCCAAATTACACCACCATCAAGCACGTCCTTTTCCCAGCGCAGTGTTCAATTATCCATTCAGCAAACATTTGAACGCAGGCGCAAATACGCTGCCAACGCCCCACATGCCACAGTCCTGAATGATCACATTTCGCAACTCATTGCGCTACAAATGTTGCCTTTCCGGCTGGTGTAGACGGAAGCATTCCGCGACCTGATGCCGGCTGCTGTCCCACGTTACTCGGTCCCCAGCCGCCACTATTTCTCCAGATGTGCCGTCCCCGCATTGCATAACCACGTGTCCAACAGCATCACACGTGCCCTGAACAACGCTGTTTCAGCCAAAGTCCACCTAATAATAATAATAATAATAATACAGCTTTATTTATATAGCGCCAACATATTACGCAGCGCTTTACAATGTAGGGTTAGAGTACAGAAAATATAATACAGTAAGTAATTACAGTACAGAACAAATACAGTAGAATAATTGGATACAAAACAATAGGCATAGAATCAATGTAAAAAAGAAAATACAAAAAATAAAGCAAGAAATGAAGGTGACCCTGCTCAAAAGAGCTTACAATCTACAACGGGATAGGGGTTGCACAAGGTACAGGGGCTTATTGCACGGATGGTCCAGGCATCTTGAGGAAATGGGGCATAGAACTAAGCTTACATGGATGGTCATTATACAGTCTGTGTAGACCTTTTTGGTTTGGTGGAGTTTGTAGAAGAGTAATGTCCAGAGGGATAGCCCACTATCTACAGTACAAAGGACTTCTATAAGGGAGTATGATAGGCCGCCTTAAAAAGATGCTTTTTTAGGGATCGTCTGAAGCCATGCAAGTTGTGGATAGTCCTGATCTCTTTTGGTAAAGCATTCCAGAGGTTTGGTGCAGCTCTGGAGAAGTCTTGGAGCCGGTACTGGGAGGATCGGATTATTACCGATGTCAGTCGAAGGTCATTTGAGGAACGTAGAGGACGAGTGGGGTGATAGACAGAGATGAGGGAGGAGAGGTAGAGGGGTGCTGCACTGTGAATAGCTTTGTGGGTGATAAGAAGCAATTTGAATTGGATGCTGTAGTATACGGGCAGCCAGTGCAATGACTGGCACAGAGCAGAGGCATCTGAGTAACGATTGGCCAGATGGGTGATCCTGGCTGCTGCATTAAGGATGGACGGGAGAGGAGAAACTCTGGTGAGGGGGAGGCCGCTTAATAGAGAATTGCAATAGTCAAGGCTGTAATGGATTAGGGCCACGGTGAGGGTTTTTGTTGTTTACAGGGTGAGAAAGGGACGGACTCTGGAGATATTCTTCAAGTGTAAGTGACATGAGCGGACGAGACATTGTGTGTGGGAGGAGGAGAGATCGGTGTCAAACATAACACCCAGACAACGAGCCTGCTGCCTAGGCATTATCGTGGTGCCACAAACTGAGAGAGAGATGTCCGATTTAGGGAGGTTAGTGGATGGGTGGAGCAGAAGAAGTTCAGTTTTGGAAAGGTTTAGTTTCAAATAGAGAGTGGACATGATATTGGAAACTGGAGGTAGACAGTCATTGCTGTTCTTTAATACCGCAGGGGTAAGGTCAGGGGCTGAAGTGTATAACCACAGACACGTGGACAAGTGCTTGTGGGCAAGGCCGCTACATCTCCTTGACAAAACACTGGGTTAATATTGTGGAGGCTCTGACACAGTCTGATCGAGGGACGGAACACGTCCTTCCCACACCAAGGATAGCAGGCCCTACCTCTGTCAGGGTTTCACCGACACTCTACAGCTCCGGAATGTCATGCTCTTCAGCGTCCTCCTCCTCCTCCTGCTCATCCTCATCCACTGTACCCTCCACACCAGTCCCAAGCTGGAAGCACTGCAGCACTGCCTCTGCGAAGCGTCAACAGGCTGTGCTGAAGCTAGTCTGCATAGGTGACAAACCCCACAATGCAGAAGAGGTGTGGACAGCTCTGAAACAGCAGGCAGATCACTGGCTCACACCTCTGAACCTAAAGCCAGGAAAGGTCGTGTGTGACAATGGACGGAACTTGGTGGCAGCTTTGAGGCGAGGCCAGCTGACGCATGTTCCATGCGTGGCCCACGTGCTCAACCTGGTGTTTCAGAGGTTTCTAAAGTCATACCCAGAGCTGTCTGAACTGCTGGTAAAAGTTCGCCGTCTGTCTGCACATTTTCGCAAGTCACCTGCTGCTTCAGCCGACCTTTGCGGATTTCAGCGCCGTTAGCGTCTTACGGCCCACAGACTGGTGTGTGATGTCCCCACGCGTTGGAATTCAACTCTGCACATGTTGGTCAGGATATGTGAGCAGAAGAGGGCAGTTGTTGACTACCTGCATCACCTAAGCCGTCGGGAAAATGGTTCAAACTCCACACATAACACCTGAGGAGTGGAGATGGATGTCGGACCTATGTACCGTCCTCCAAAACTTTTAGGACTCCACCCAGATGGTGAGCTGTGATGACGCCATTATTAGCGTCACCATACCACTACTCTGCCTTCTAAAATGGTCTCTGCTGAAAAACAAAGAGGATGCATTGCAGGCCGAGCGCGATGACTTGGAGCAAGAAACAGTAGTGGGTGTGGGTGAAAACACAGAGTCCAGCCTCATCTCATCACAACGTGCAGTGGAGGACTATGACGGGGAGGAGGAGTATGAAGACATGGAGCAACTCTCTGGCCAAATTGAGGATATGACATGCACACCAGTGATACCCTCGATTCAGCGTGGCTGGGCAGAGGACAGGGGAGATGAGGAGGAGGAGGAGGAGGAGGACAGCATGTTCAGTCATCGTGTTGGTCTGGATACTAAAGTGATGGGTGTTAAGAGTCTGGCGCACATGGCTGACTTTATGGTAAGCTGCCTGCCTCGTGACCCTCGCGTTCAGAACATCTTGGCCGACAATCAGTACTGGTTGGCAACACTGTTAGACCCACGGTACAAGGAGAAATTAATGTCTGTCATTCCTGAGGCGGAGAGGTCAGCCAAAACGCAGTAGTTCCAGAAGGCCATAGTCACGGAAGTAGGCTAATCATTCCCCTCACAAAACGCTAGCGGCATAGGTGAGGAATCGGTGGACAACCAAGGCGTTCGGCCGAGAGGGGCACAAGTCCAATCCGCCAAAGGTAGGGGAACAGTCTTTAGGAGGTGGGACAGTTTTCTTAGCCCCTCACGTACCACAGCCCCTGAGGTGCGGGGTAGTGCCACAAGAAATGCTAAGTTTGGTCAGATGCTGAAGGAGTACCTTGCCGATCGAACAACTGTACTGCGAGATTCCTCTGTGCCTTACAATTATTGGGTCTCCAAGCTGGACACGTGGCATGAATTGGCTCTCTACGCCTTGGAAGTCCTGGCCTGCACTGCCGCTAGCATTTTGTCATAGCGTGTTTTCAGAGCTGCAGGTGGAATCATTACTGATAAACGCAACCGCCTGTCAACTGAAAATGCTGACAGGCTGACTGAGATCAAGATGAACAAGGGTTGGATTGGGCCAGACTTCACCACACCACCAACAAATGACAACTGAATTTAAATTTTGTAATGGGAATTTGCCATGTACCTCCACTGACCCATGGGTACACACTTCTGGACTTCCGAGTGTCCAAGTGTGGGATCAGTAATGTCCGTGGACGTGCACTCAGCCAGTTGGTAGGAAGGAGGATCAGGTTGGGAAATGTGCAGTGCAGTATCACGGCTACTGACAATTGACCGTGTGGAAGACAGGGTGTTTGTGGAGGTGCCAATCAGACTTGAAGCATTATCCGCTATCCAAGTAACAAGCTGTTGACACTAGTGTTGGTTCAAGAGCGTAGTACTGCAGCGGGCCCCAACAATTTGGGACAGGACGTGTGAGCGAGTAGATGTGCCACTTTATTGTTGCGAAATTAGTGCTTGCACACGACCTCGGCCTCTGCCTGCACCACCATCACGTTCACCTCCTTGTTCCTTGCCAACGCCCTTGCGCATTTTGCTTGTATACTGCGACAACAGTCACATGAGAGGATTTTAGTCCCTAACCTGTATAAAGGTATGACGTACACCAGTCTGGTGACTGTTCAGATCACAAGAGATTAGGATTTTAGTTCCCTAACCTGTATCAAGGTAATCAAGGTATGACGTACAACAGTCTGGTGACTTGAATGGTTTTAGGAGAGGATTTTATTCCCTAACCTGTATCAAGGTATGACGTACAACAATCTGCTGACTTGAATGGTTTTAGGAGAGGATTTTAGTCCCTCACCTGTATGAACGTATGACATAGAACAGTCTGTGACTGTAATGCTTTCAGGAGAGGATTTTAGTCCCTAACCTGTATCAAGGTATGACGTACAACAGTCTGGTGACTTGAATGGTTTTAGGAGAGGATTTTAGTTCCCTAACCTGTATGAACGTATGACGTACAACAGTGTGGTGACTGTTGAGATGCCAAGAGTTAGGATTTTAGTTCCCTAACCTGAATAAAGGTATGACTTACAACAGTGTGGTGACTGTTGAGATGACAAGAGTTAGGATTTTAGTTCCCTAACCTGTATGAACGTATGACGTACAACAGTGTGGTGACTGTTGAGATGACAAGAGTTAGGATTTTAGTCCCTAACCTGTATTAAGGTAGTACGTACACCTGTCTGGTGACTGTTTTGATGACAAGAGTTAGGATTTTAGTTCCCTAACCTGTATTAAGGTAGTACGTACACCTGTCTGGTGACTGTAATGTTTTGAAGCGAGGATTTTAGTCCCTAACCTGTATTAAGGTAGTACGTACACCTGTCTGGTGACTGTTTTGATGACAAGAGTTAGGATTTTAGTTCCCTAACCTGAATAAAGGTATGACTTACAACAGTGTGGTGACTGTTGAGATGACAAGAGTTAGGATTTTAGTTCCCTAACCTGAATAAAGGTATGACTTACAACAGTGTGGTGACTGTTGAGATGCCAAGAGTTAGGATTTTAGTTCCCTAACCTGAATAAAGGTATGACTTACAACAGTGTGGTGACTGTTGAGATGACAAGAGTTAGGATTTTAGTTCCCTAACCTGTATGAACGTATGACGTACAACAGTGTGGTGACTGTTGAGATGACAAGAGTTAGGATTTTAGTCCCTAACCTGTATTAAAGGTAGTACGTACACCTGTCTGGTGACTGTTTTGATGACAAGAGTTAGGATTTTAGTCCCTAACCTGTATTAAGGTAGTACGTACACCTGTCTGGTGACTGTTTTGATGACAAGAGTTAGGATTTTAGTTCCCTAACCTGAATAAAGGTATGACTTACAACAGTGTGGTGACTGTTGAGATGACAAGTGTTAGGATTTTAGTTCCCTAACCTGTATGAACGTATGACGTACAACAGTGTGGTGACTGTTGAGATGACAAGAGTTAGGATTTTAGTTCCCTAACCTGAATAAAGGTATGACTTACAACAGTGTGGTGACTGTTGAGATGACAAGAGTTAGGATTTTAGTTCCCTAACCTGAATAAAGGTATGACTTACAACAGTGTGGTGACTGTTGAGATGCCAAGAGTTAGGATTTTAGTTCCCTAACCTGAATAAAGGTATGACTTACAACAGTGTGGTGACTGTTGAGATGACAAGAGTTAGGATTTTAGTTCCCTAACCTGTATGAACGTATGACGTACAACAGTGTGGTGACTGTTGAGATGACAAGAGTTAGGATTTTAGTCCCTAACCTGTATTAAGGTAGTACGTACACCTGTCTGGTGACTGTTTTGATGACAAGAGTTAGGATTTTAGTTCCCTAACCTGTATTAAGGTACTACGTACACCTGTCTGGTGACTGTAATGGTTTGAAGAGAGGATTTTAGTCCCTAACCTGTATTAAGGTAGTACGTACACCTCTCTGGTGACTGTTTTGATGACAAGAGTTAGGATTTTAGTTCCCTAACCTGTATTAAGGTACTACGTACACCTGTCTGGTGACTGTAATGGTTTGAAGAGAGGATTTTAGTCCCTAACCTGTATTAAGGTAGTACGTACACCTGTCTGGTGACTGTAATGGTTCAAGAGAGGATTTTAGTCCCTAACCTGTATTAAGGTAGTACGTACACCTGTCTGGTGACTGTGTTGATGACAAGAGTTAGGATTTTAGTTCCCTAACCTGTATTAAGGTAGTACGTACACCTGTCTGGTGACTGTAATGGTTCAAGAGAGGATTTTAGTCCCTAACCTGTATTAAGGTAGTACGTACACCTGTCTGGTGACTGTTTTGATGACAAGAGTTAGGATTTTAGTTCCCTAACCTGTATTAAGGTAGTACGTACACCTGTCTGGTGACTGTAATGGTTTGAAGAGAGGATTTTAGTCCCTAACCTGTATTAAGGTACTAAGTACAAGAGTGTGGTGACTCTAATGGTCACAGAAAAGCTTGGATTTCAATCTGTATCACCCTGCCTATATCCTCCTAGATTAGTCCTGAGAAGGACTGTTCTGGTCACTGGAAATCTTGGACTCCGATCTGGATCACCCTGCCTATGTCCTCCTAGATTAGTCCTGAGAAGGACTGTTGTGGTCAGCAGCAGTTTGCAGCCCTGATCCGGATCTACCTATGAGGGCCGCAAATCTGTCCCTAATCAGCAGCAGACACTCTCCCTACACTCACTGTCTGGAAGGCTATGTGCCGAGCACAGCGCGCCGGGACTTATAAAGGCTCGGTGACGCTGTGCAGGCCGGCCAATCACTGCTATACCACAACCAACAGGGCTGTGGCATTGCAGTGGTCTGTCAGCCAATCCCTGCACGTGGGCTGGCTCTCAAAAGAGCGCCAACATGGAGAGATGACGACCACGAGCACAGCACGAGTATCGCGAGATTACTCGGTGCTCGGCGAGTCGCCCGAGTACAGTGATACTCGTGCGAGTAACGAGTAGTGCCGAGCATGTTCGCTCAACACTACCGATTACAAAAATCAGTTTGAGTTTATTCTTTCTTTGGTAGATCATCATTGTAAAACTAACAATTCTAGTAACTCCATAGTTTCATATCGGGTGAGAATCAAACAGTTTTAGCAGGAGACAGGCAATGTGATTGTCCTTGACATCATGCCAAGTACTAAAAGAGAAATAGAAAATTTACAGGGCGCTGTATGGTGCAAAGCTGAATCTTAAAATGGGTCATACATACAACAGGGAGCTAGAAGTGAAATACTTACGTGTGTGTGATGTGCTACTGTCAGCCACAACTCTATAATGCCTTAGGATATAAAGGATCATCTGTAGTTTCTCCCATATGTCTGATCAATGGAGGATTTTGCTGGTAGGTAAAAATAAAAAAAATGTGGAGTAGCAGAGAGCTGCTGGAGGATAAGCAGAATCCGGGGAGAAAAACAGTATTTTTGTGCCAAATCGCATAGCCTTATATTTTTTTTCGTACTGATAAATGTTCTAAATACATACCGCCACAGTCATCATATTCTTTCAGCACTGACATATCCTCATTCCCCCATCACACGCTTTAGTTTTTATTTTTTGTAATTATAACCTAACTACTGCACTTACACTTTCATAGTCTATTAAGAAATATTGAATTTTGAAACTCAGCAGCTTTAGGGAAAAAAAAAAAAAGATTTGCTTTTCATCAAAGGGTATGAGACTCCAGTTGAATGGACAGAAGGATAAGCAAAGTCCTATAAAAATTTACTTTATTGGTTTACACTTGGTCATGTATGAATAATAAAGCTAATATAAGATTAAAAATACATTTGGCATTAAAAGTATTTAAATCGCTCAAATGTCTTTAGCCAACTTGTCATACAATTAGATATTATAATAAAGGTTTAATTGTTCTCCTGATAAGAAAATACCCCATTAAATGCATTCTACATATTCCCAAGTAATGCCAGTCCAAAATGCCCCATAAATTGAAATTCAGATTTGCCATCAGAATATGCCAGCCCTAAATAAGGCTAGCTTCACGCCATGTTTTTTGGCTGTTAGGGTGGATTTTTTACAGGATCACCCAGACAGTACCTGACAGGACAGGATGAGCTGAAAGTGTGGCCAAATATGGTCCTGGATCCTGTTTTTAGCAGGATTCGTTTGCTGCTGCTGTCCATGGAGTTGAAGTTAAAGCCTGTGCTTGAAATACTGCTGTCCATGGTGCTGAATTTGCACGGCAGGATTTCTAAGCATGCTCTGTGCTCAAAATCAGATCTGGGAAATGATCTGAATTCTTCCTGTTCCACCGCCTATAGATTCCCATGCTATAAGCGCCGGATCAACTCGGATTCGTTTGTGTCGGGTTTTGTCCGATTTTTTCACCAGAGCCCAAAAACACTGAAGGCTCCGTTTTTGGGGACAGTAAAAAACAGGACAGAAACGAATCCTGTGCTGAATTCACAAAACTGGATGGCCATATATGACCAATTCGGCACTATAGGGATACATGGAAAGCAAAACAGGATCGTGTTCTGTCCTTTTCAAACCAGACAGAACAGGATGCCAAAAACCGTAGTGTGAAGCCAGCCTAAATTGTCTTCCATACATACTGTAAGACATGCCAAATGCTCTGTTTATTGCCATTTACTCACATTTCTTGGATGTCATATGGGTCATGATTTAATGCCAAAACTGTATTTTTCTTAAATAAAACCAGGCAGCACAATTTTACATTGTAAACGAAAGATATAGCCATAATGTCGCTGGTATACTGATTAAATTGATTAATTTGGTGAAGAAATCTGTTTTGGGATTCTTATTTAATCAGAATTGGTGCACAGTGGTTGGACTGTGCACTGGATCTCCTCCTCCTCGAAGAACTATTTACTGAAAGTCCAATAATAAGAAAATTCACTGGTTTAGTGGACTATTAGAAAGTAACCTTTATTAAAGATATAATAAAACCTATGAACAGTTCACTCCGCCTGTCCCAATTTTTGCTAAAGGTGGCAAAAAGGACAATAAAGTGAGTACAGTACCCCAAGGAGGTTGCAGGAAACTCATACATAAATCAAAAGCTGTGTGAGTATAAACAGCCCCACAAAAATTGGTTTATCCCGAAATTTCCTCTCTATAGTGTTTTATATTGCATATGAGTCCCATTAAAATGCAGTGTTAATATGTCTTATTGCACTGTTGCCCTTTTATAAGTATTAGACTTTAGAATACAATAGAGATCACGTTACGCCAACATATTATCACCTCATTTGAGATATAATGCTTAGTCCTTACAAATAAAAAGAGCTCAAAAATTGTTATGGCACTCTGAGATTGGTGTGGCTACAATAGGGAAAACTATGTCACAATTAGCAACTTAAAGGAGCTAATCTTCACTAAAATGTTTGATTCACACATCTAAGCAAAGTAGATCTCAGAAAATGTTGCTATCCCAATAGAATGCAATGCATTGGTGGAAAGAATTTATATACTTAACGACAAAGAAAATTAGGTACAATTTATAGGATGGAACTGTTCATAGGTTTATTATATATTTAATTAAGGTTATTTTTTAATAGCTAGTCCACCAAGCCAGTGAAGTATCTTCTCCTCCTGCCCTGCCCTCTCCACCTGCTTCCGGTGATTGAATGTGAAATCACTGATTTTTCAGTGTCCTGTCTTCTGCTTGAAATTTTTCGCTGCCACCGCCGTCAGTTTGATTTCACCCCTGGGTGGAACTTGGCAAGGAGCAGGCATTGCTTGGACAACCAATAAATTCATCATCATTTCAGCCACAAAAGCTCTAAAGGCCACATTACACACACAGATATATTGGTCACAGATCTCTGGTTGCAGTGAAATCAAGGACACATTGTTCCATTGTACACAGCCACAAAATGGAGCAATGTGTCCATGATTTCACTGCAACCAGACCAGAGATCTGTGACCAATATATCTGTGTGTGTAACATGGCCTTTAAATGAATGAAAGTACATTTCAGTCCAGAATCGAAGCTAAAACAAGAGCCAAATTCAATAGGAGGCACACGCCTCTTAATGAGCTCGGCTCATTCTTTTTCAGCAAATTTGTCAACAAGACTGGCATAGATAATTCTAGTCTTGATGAATCGTCCTTTATAAATTTTAAACTCATGGGATATACACAAGATTGAAAGATAAACAAGAGTAGTAAGAGCTTATTCATTTAAATATAGAGAATGGGTGTCTAAGCAGACAGACACCTAAACAGTTTTCCATTGCCTCAAGACATGTCATATAGTATTTGAATATGCTGCAAAATATCACTGGGACTTGATTCATCAAAGTCTATTCTTCTGAATTTTGGCATAAACCCACCTTAAAAAGTTGCAAAATGTTTGTACAATAAGAACATAGAAAAAAATGTTGCTATTGTTGCTGTTTTCATACTAGTCACAGACAAATCTGCCAAAATAGTGGAAGATGGTGTGGTACAAAGAATGGCTAAGGTCCCCCTTCACACCACGTTTTCTGCACATTTGTTTGGTTCCCTGATTTTGCAGGAACAGACAGACCGGGACAGATTGTTACAAACAGATGTGCATTGATGTCCCTGGAACATTTTTTCAAAGGATCCGTTTTGGATTCATTTTAACCTATGAGAGAGAGATCTCCAGACATTGAGCTGGGGGGATCAGTGCAGTTGTTCAGAGGATGCCAAGTACCTAAAACCGGACCCGAAACTCCCCATGTATAGGTTCGCATAACTTGGTGCGAATCTCGTCCCCATCGCACAGCCCCTCACCTGTCTATAGAATTCACCATCAAAAGAGAAAACATTACTTTGTAGTATAAATTCTATTGCTGATGTTATGAATGACCGCTGTTCACCCGGCATGGTTTTATCCACATTTAAAAAAGAAGCTACAGCTTCTACTCCCAACTCATGAGTAATGTTGCTATACAATGAAGCAACATCTAGTGTCAGGAGTGTGCAATCACTTTGTGGGGCTAATTCTTTCAACAATTTGATTAATTCAGAGGAATCTTTAATGGTACCTTTACACGCTGCCACCGAGGGCAGCAACAGGTAGACACCGCACGTGCACGCGCACGTTTTCAACGGTTCCTAACGGTACCTGATGCCGCATTTACACGCCGCCACGAGGTGCTCCACAGAAGGTATTTTCGTTCCCCGGAAGTGCCGACAGGTGCCACAGGTTACCTTCTGTGGAGCACCTTCCCTCATTTACACGCCGCTACCAGAAGGGAATATGGGCGTACATATTGTGCGCCGTAACTGCATAGGCGTGATAGAGTTGTGCATTACGTGACGCTCGTACGGTGATTGGACAATGCAATAGCATCATGATTGGCCAGCCAGCGCAGGAAGGCTGGTAGGGATGGGCGAGTCTACTCGCTAGGACTCGGGACTCGGCGATTCTGAAGGTACTCGCAGGACTCGTTACTCGGCGAATCTCCCAGCTTGGACTCGCACAGTGACGAGTCCAATGGAATTCAATGTCAATAAGCTTGACTCTTCACAGATACCCGCTGTCAGCAGCGAGTCTGAGCGAGTCTACGATTCCGAGTCCTACGAGTCTACGATTCCGAGTCCTGTATACTGTATTCGGGAGTCGGACTCTCGAATACAGAATCTGTTATGTTCTGAGTCAGCACAGCGTGCGTGTTAGGTCAGAAAACTTGTGAAGAAAGCCAATCATAGTCAGTAATGGCATAGCAAAGTTGGTTGTGTCAGGACTATGATTGGCTGCTGTCCATCGTGATGCCTATGTCATCTTTGACAGGCAAGGCAGTATATAAGGATTGTCCCCGCCATTTTGGCCACATTCCTGAGACGATCTGACCTAGTATAGGGAGAGAGAGATATATGCTGGAGCAGATCAGGGATTGTCAGTGTAGGGAAGATTCCTTATATTAACCCAAAAAGCTCTTCTGAGAGCTAGGAGGAGGACAGAGTAGTGCTGTGTAGGCAGGCAGGCAGGCAGGGAGGGAAGGAAGGAGAAGCCTTAGAGTGCACACAGGACGGACCTCATAGCTTAGCTTACTCACTCAGCTTTGCTAACAGCTGCAGTCAGAGGCTTAGCTGAGGTGCTGTTTCCTTTTTGTTTTTGCACCAGATCGATTTTTGTTCCTAATAAGCCATAGAGCGTTATTTTTTCTGTGGCAGACCAGTGCGTTGCTGCTAGCACGTACACCACCTTAGGGAGTGTAGTGTGCGGCTTCACTGCCAAGTGTGAGCGCGCACACTTACCCCGCCAGCAAGTGACGCATTCAGCAACACCAAACCACATCTCGGTGGCTGTGCGCACTTAAAACCTCTGTTCCTCATGGTCACTCCGATGGAACGCAAGGAACATCTCTTGGGCGATCTCTCTCCAGGCTGTATTAATTTGGGTCGTATCCCCATAGTCAGGATCTGTAGGGAGCCATAGAAATGGACGAGCCTCCACAAGTGCAATAAGACGCAGTGTGTTCACCGTGCCACGGCCTGCTGCCATGATTGCACTGATGAATGGATTGCTCTGTGTGTGCGCCTGTCAGCGCGACTCGTTTCCTGTTTCCTTAAAGCATGGTGTGTGCTGGAGAATCGCTTCCCTCGCATCATCGGCTCCAAGCCTCCAAATAAGAGAAAAACCAGCGAGTTTGGACTCGCACACTTTCAGAGACACATCAGCGAGTTGTAAATGTCATTATTCGCTATTACTCGGTTCCCTATTCATTAACATTGGACTCGCTGGACTCGCAACGAGTCCCGAGTCCTTGACTCGGACTCGTTGGGTCTTGCGATTCCGAGTCTTTTAGGACTCGCCCATCTCTAAAGGCTGGCTTATACATGACACTATTGCAAATGTGTATTGTGACTGGTCAGCTTGTTAAGTATGCCGCCCTGTGCAGGGACAGCCAATGGGTACACAGTAGCTCCCACCAATGATAGCCGATGGGGCGTGGTATACATGACGCTGTGGCACGCCCCAGGGAACTCAAATACCGTGCCTGTTCCCCGATTACATGCCGCCACCATAGGGTTTTTGCCTGTTTGTTTTTGAGCACGGTTGAAACACAGGTATCCAAAGATACAGGAAGGAACATTCTGAATTACACGCCACCACTTCGCGGTCTTTTGAAGGTAAAAGGTACAATTGTGTCCGATACCTGGCGGTTTCTACCTTTCGGTGGCAGCGTGTAAAGGTACCATTAGATAGCATTCTAATTGCACAACAAATTTTTGTAAGTATAGGTACACATAATGGGATAAATTGGCCGTTATGGATTCAATACCCGATATAATAGGGCGACCTGGGGGGTTTCTTTAGTTTTTATGTAATTTTAGAAGGAAATAAAAATATGGGATTTTATATCTTGGAATATCTAGATATTTTTACTCATTTTTATTTAATATTCCTTTTTCCCATGCTTGTTTCACTAAAATGTTATAATTAAGGTAGATTGAAATTGAGGGGTCAGAATCCAGTTTCTGATAATATAGGTTATCTTCCAAGATTCTTCTACCCTTCTCTATATACCATATCATATCCATTACTACCACCCCTCCCCCTTTGTCTGCATTCTTAATCACTATATCCTTATTTTCTCTTAGGGAAATTATTGCTTTTCTTTCTTCTCTTTTCAGGTAATCAGTTTTTTTGTTATGTTCAATAGTTCTCAAATCTTTTAATACCAATTGTTGAAAGGTTTCCAAATGTGCACCTTTATGATGTAAAGGATAAAAATTCAACAATTTATTCTTCACTGGTACGTGCCTGTATTGTTCCTCACTAATATCGGACTGACCTGGATCTGCCATTCTTTTTAATTCTACAGGAGGATTATTTTTCTTACTTTGTTCCTTAATAATAAAATGTCGTCTAATGGTAATTTTTCTAAAAAGCTCATTCAAATCTAAATATAGTTCAAAAGTGTTCAACATCGAATTAGGACAAAAGGATAAACCCTTACTTAGAAGGGAGAGTTCTCCTTTATTCAATTCATAAATAGATAAATTAAAAATCCCCAATCCCTTTAAATCCTGATCATCTAATGTCCCTTTTTTTATTATTGCACTGATTTTGTCTTCTTTATAAGATGACAATCTCCCTGCATTGTATTCAATTGTTTTTCTTCTTCCACTGCCCCTACATCCCCTCTGCTTCTTTTTCTTTTGGATGGCATCCTGGTACCATCTGAAAAAAACACAATATTGGATTTAATTGAAGAGTTACCGTATATACTCGTGCATAAGCCGACCCGTGTATAAGCCGACCCCCTACTTTTGCCCCCAAAACCTGGGAAAACCTATTGACTCGTGTATAAGCCGAGGGTGGACCCCAGCACAGGTATACAGCCCCCAGCAGTGTGGTATACAGCAGCCCCAGAGGTATATACAGCAGCCCCAGTGGTAGTATACAGCAGCAGCCCCAGTGGTATATACAGCAGCAGCCTCAGTGGTTAGTATACAGCAGCCCCAGAGGTATATACAACAGCCCCAGTGGTAGTATACAGCAGCCCCAGAGGTGTATACAGCAGCCCCAGTGGTAGTATACAGCAGCCCCAGAGGTAGTATACAGCAGCCCCAGAGGTATATACAGCCCCAGAGGTAGTATACAGCAGCCCCAGAGATATATACAGCCCCAGTGGTAGTATACAGCAGCCCCAGAGGTAGTATACAGCAGCCCCAGAGGTATATACAGCCCCAGAGGTAGCATACAGCAGCCCCAGAGGTAGTATACAGCAGCCCCAGAGGTATATACAGCAGCCCCAGAGGTATATACAGCAGCCCCAGAGGTATATACAGCAGCCCCAGTGGTAGTATACAGCAGCCCCAGCGGTGTATACAGCAGCCCCAGTGGTAGTATACTGCAGCCCCTGTTTTGAAGTGTGTTGAAGAAGACAACCTCCCCAGCTCATCCAATTTCGCAATAAGATCAAGGAATTGGATTGAAGTTCTGGACATGGACATTGTGAATTTTAATCCCCAATTGTTTTTATTTACTGTATATACTCGCGTATAAGCCGAGTTTTTCAACCCAAAAATTGGTCTGAAAAGTCCCCCCCTCGGCTTATACGCGAATCACTGTATACTGTATACACTGTATACAGTGTATACAGTATACAGGCCTTCCCCATCAATACACAGGCCCCCCCCTTGCTGCACAAACCTGTAAAGGAAGAGATTAGTATACTTATCACTGTCCCGCTGCCGCTGTCCCGCCGCCGTCATCGCGCTCCTCCGTCTTCATCCAGCGCCTTCCGGCTTCCTCTGACGTCATTGCCTGCGCCGACCGGAGGAAGCCGGAAGAAGACGGATGAAGACGGAGGAGCGCGATGACGGCGGCGGGACAGCGGCAGCGGGACAGTGATAAGTATACTAATCTCTTCCTTTACAGGTTTGTGCAGCAAGGGGGGGCCTGTATACTGATGGGGGCGGGCCTGTATACTGTATACACTGTATACAGTGTATACAGTATACAGTGACTCGCGTAAAAGCCGAGGGGGGGACTTTTCAGACCAATTTTTGGGCTGAAAAACTCGGCTTATACGTGAGTATATACGGTAAATAAAAACAATTGGGGATTAAAATTCACAATGTCCATGTCTAGAACTTCAATCCAATTCCTTGATCTTATTGCGAAATTGGATGAGCTGGAGAGGTTGTCTTCTTCAACACACTTCAAAACAGTTGATGTAAATAGTTATCTTAGGTTTGATAGTGGACACCTCCCCAGCTGGATCAAAAATACACCATATGGACAGTATTAGAGGGTACGGAAAAATTGTTCCGCAGATGCGGATTATGTAAGAGAGTCCAAGACCCTAAATGAAAGATTTTTACAAAAAGGGTTATCCTAAAAAACTATTAATAGATGCATATAAAAAGACTTATCCTCTTTCACAGGATTCGTGCATTTCAAAAAATTTTTCCCAGAAAACATCTAATGAGGAGATTGATAAAAAAAGATCTGTGTCTGGTAACCACATTTAATCAATCACGGAGGAATATTCAAAATCTGCTTGACAGACATTGGTTCATCTTAAAAACAGATCCGGTTTTAAAAAAACAATTGCCAGACAAGCCTCTGGTTGTCTATAGAAGAATCGGAATTTACGGAACTTAATTGCATCAAGCAATACAGATCTAAGTGGATTGGGTAATAGAACAATAAATACACCAGATAATAAAGGATGTTATACCTGCAGAAACCCAAGATGTTTATGTTGCAGTACAATAGTAGATGGAGCCTTAACATTCCAATCACAAACAACTGGAGAACAGTTTATTATTAATAATAGGTTTAACTGTCAATCCACATATGTGATCTATCTCTTAGAATGTTCGTGTGGATTACAGTATGTTGGACGAACTATTCAGACGATGCATGCACGATTGAATAAGCATCGGAAAAATATAAAAGATGTTTTTTTACATTGTGTATCAAAACATTACTGCATGTGCCATTCAAAAAATCCTGCGGGGTTGAAATTAATTTTAATTGACCATATACCCACAAACAGTGTAAATCGGTACAGCTCGCTTATAAAAAAAAGAGAGCTACTGGATCTTTAAATTAGGCACCTTAAACCCAGAAGGTCTCAACCTCAATATTGAGAATATAGCTAGATAGATGAAATTTTCATAAGGGGCACATGATGATTTTATTAGATTTTATTAGAGTTACCATTTAATGTTTTTAATTTATGTATATCCATTTAATAATTTTTAATATTTGTAATATTAATATTGATATTATTATTACTGTGTTTATGGTTCTTATGTATGGTTTACAGTGAAATATCATAAATGGGTGCTTTTATCTATTAATTCTCATTAATAATATTCCTGATCGACCATTTAAGGTTTGAAAAGGAAAAAAAGACAAACAAAAAAAAAAACTATATTTAAAAAACATTAATTTTTAAGAAGGTTTTATATATAATTTTCTTGTTTTCAATTACCGTATATACTCGCGTATAAGCTGAGTTTTTCAGCTTAAAAATTGGGCTGAAAAGTCCCCCCCTCCGCTTATACGCGAGTCACTGTATACTGTATACAGTGTATACAGTATACAGTCCCCCCCATCAGTATACAGGGCCCCCCCCCCTTGTGTAGCAATCCTGTAAAGGAAGAGATTAGTATACTTATCCCGGCCGCTGTCCCGCCGCCGCTATCGCGCTCCTCCGGCTTCATCCAGCGTCTTCCAGCTTCCTCCGGTGGGCGCAGGCAATGACGTCATTGTCTGCGCGCCAGAGGAGGAAGCCAGAAGATGCTGGATGAAGACGGAGGAGCGCGATGGCAGCGGTGGGACAGCGGCAGCGGGACAGCGGCAGGGATAAGTATACTAATCTCTTCCTTTACAGGATTGCTACACAAGGGGGGGCCCTGTATACTGATGGTGGGGGGCTGCTGTATATACCTCTGGGGCTGCTGTATACCACCTCTGGGGCTGCTGTATACCACCTCTGGGGCTGCTGTATATACCTCTGGGGCTGCTGTATACTACCACTGAGGCTGCTGTATACTACCACTGGGGCTGCTGTATACTACCACTGGGGGCTGCTGTATACTACCACTGGGGCTGCTGCTGTATATATCACTGGGGCTGCTGTATACTACCACTGGGGCTGCTGTATATACCTCTGGGGCTGCTGTATACTACCACTGGGGCTGCTGCTGTATATACCACTGGGCTGCTGCTGTATACTACCACTGGGGCTGCTGCTGTATACTACCACTGGTGCTGCGCTGTATACTACCACTGGGGCTGCTGTATATACCTCTGGGGCTGCTGTATACTACCACTGGGGCTGCTGCGTATATACCACTGGGGCTGCTGCGTATACTACCACTGGGGCTGCTGTATATACCTCTGGGGCTGCTGTATACTACCTCTGGGGCTGCTGTATACTACCTCTGGGGCTGCTGTATACTACCACTGGGGCTGCTGTATACAAACACTGGGGCTGCTGTATATACCTCTTGCCTGCTTTATACTACCACTGGGGCTGCTGCTGTATATACCACTGGGGAGGCTGCTGTATACTACTACTGGGGAGGCTGCTGTATACCACACTGCTGGGGGCTGTATACCTGTGCTGGAGTCCACCCTCGGCTTATACACGAGTCAATAGGTTTTCCCAGGTTTTGGGGGCAAAAGTAGGGGGGTCGGCTTATACACGGGTCGGCTTATACACGAGTATATACGGTATACACGCAAAATGTTGGCTTTGAGATATATATTTTTTGTGATATTCAGGTATGCTGTTAGATGATATTAAGGGAGGAAAGTGCACTAATCAGTCCATTCATATTATACTAGTGAATATAGGGTTAAATGACATCATGGAATTGCTTGCATGTAATTGGCCCGTATATATATATAATGTCATCTTCACTGTTTGATATGAACTTCACCTGAGGAAGACGGCGGTACGCCGTTGAAACGCGTAGTCGCTAACTTTATTAATAATAAAAAGGTTTGTGTACATCTGGACTATTGGTCACTGCATGTAGCGCTCCAAAAGTGACTACAAAACACTTTTGTTTCACCCCATCATAATGTCATCACCCATGATAGCATACGGCTCCCATCTAGTTCAAACAGAAAAGAGGATTGCAGGAGATTTGAGAATGGGGTGCTTAACAGAATACAGCCGTTTTGTGTGATAAATACACTTTAACAGGTGGATCCCCGGTTTACCTCACTTTTGTGCATGCCTAAAACTACATTTAAAAAGATGGACACCTCTGGATCACAGATCAGATGGGAGTTCAAAGTGACTCCCTCAGTCTCACTAAAGTGAATTTTCAATTGGGAATTTTGCCGGAATCAAGTTTTTCAGAGATTTGCACAGAATCACCGGAGTGACTGCTCAGCGTAGAGCACAGGATAAATGTGAACCGACTGTAATCTTTGGGAGATTTATATGGGCTTTTTTGGTTTGGCTACTGTCACAATAAAAACGCTTTTTTTACAAAAATAAAGGTTTTTCGCATCACTGGATTTTGAAGGCTATGATTTTTTTTTTATGACAGATTCAAGTTTGGGCGTGTTTTTTGTGGGATGAGTTGAAGTTTTTATTGGTATAATTTTGGACAACATAATAATTTTTGATTTCTTTATATTCTGCATTTTTGAGAAGCAGAATCAAGGAAAAACAGCAATTCCTGAATTTTTTGTACGCCTTTTACCATGTTGTAACATTAATACGACAGCTTTACTCTACAGGCCAGTATGATTACAGTGATACTACATTTATATAGTTTTTTTTAATGTTTTGTCGCTTTTACATCATAAATACTATTTTATAGACAAAAAATGTTTTTGCATCGCTGTATTCTTAGAGTTATAGCCTTTTAATTTTTTCACTGATGGAGCTGTGTAGTAGATTGTTTTCTGCGGGACAAGATGATGTTTTCAGCTGTAGCATTTTTAGTGATATATGACTATTTGATCGTGTTTTATTCCACTTTTTTGTCTGCTGTATAGTGAAAATGCATACTTTTTGCTACACGTTTTATTTTCTTATGTTGTTCAGTGAAAGGGTTAACTAGAGTGACAGTTTTATAGAGTGAATTATTAAGGATATGGAGAGACAGAGATACCAAATATGGGTTTTGTTTTGTTTTTTGCTACATAAATATAACTATTTATTGGAATTTTTTTATTTATTTGTTTTTTATTTTCTTATTTTTTCAGATTTTTTTTCAAATGTTTGAAATTTTTTTTCTGTGTACACTTATGCAGAAAGTTGCCAATCAATGAAGGTTAGGCAAAATTCACTATTCAGAGAAGAGTTATACATTGCTGAAATAAGGGTCTCTGCCCATACATTCTGCTGTTCTCGAATGGTGTTGTGAACATCTGATGACAGATTCCCATAAAAAAACTGTATAGCTTCATAGGTACATACACAGAAAGTAATATGCAGCAACAGGCAGCAGTGTTGTTGTGGCATGTATGCTTCTTTAATTGGATTTGTAAAATCGTTTTGCAAAAATGTAACCCATTTTTGTATTTTCAATATTTATATATATATATATATATATATATATATATATATATATATATATATATATATATATATATATATATATATTATATAATTGCCGTAGCTGACTTCCGTCTGACCGGCGCTACTTCCTGTGGCTTTGTTGGCGTAGCTCGGAACTTTCTCTAGGACTCTGTCCGTGGCCGCATAGCGGCCACGCGACTCGCGAAGCAATGCCCGCAAAGCGGGCATTGCGAGTCGTTGCCGACTCGCGAAGCAATGCCCGCTGCGGGCATTGCGAGTCGCCGACTCGCGAAGCAATGCCCGCAAAGCGGCATTGCGAGTCGTTGCCCAGCGAACAAAGCCACAGCATGGGGCTGTAGTGTACACCGCTATGGTATACTACAGCCCCATGCCCATACGCCTGTTTGCCCGTAAGCTCCCGCTGCTGTCGCTACCCCCACCCCCTAACCCCCGCCATTCCTAAGCCCCTACCCCCTAAGCCCCGCCGCCTCCTAAGCCCCCGGCGCCCCTAAGCCCCTACCCCTTAAGCCCGCCTCCTAAGCCCCTACTCCCTAAGCCCCAGCATGGGGCTGTAGTGTACACCGCTATGGTATACTACAGCCCCATGCCGCTGGCGCTATCACCTAAACCCCGCCGCCCCTAAGCCCCTACCCCCTAAGCCCCGCCGCATACTAAACCCCCGCTCCCCCTAAGCCCCGCCGCCTAATAAACCCCCGCCGCCGCTGCCGCTATCCCCTAAACCCCGCAGCCCCTACCCCCTAAGCCCCGCCGCATACTAAACCCCCGCCCCCCCTAAGCTCCGCCGCATACTAAACCCCCGCCGCTGCTGCCGCTATCCCCTAAACCCCGCCGCCCCTAAGCCCCTACCCCACCGCCCCTAAGCCCCTACCCCCTAAGTCCGCTGGCATCCCTAAGCCCCTACCCCCTAAGCCCTAAGCCCCTACCCCCTAAGCCCACTGGCGCCCTTGAGGCCCCTACCCCCTAAGCCCGCTGGCGCCCCTAAGCCCCTACCCCCTAAGCCCGCTGGCGCTATCCCCTAAACCCCGCCGCCCCTAAGCCCCTACCCCCTAAGCCCCGCCGCATACTAAACCCCCGCCGCCTAAGCCCCTACCCCCTAAGCCCGCCCGCTGGCGCTATCCCCTAAACCCCGCCGCCCCTAAGCCCCTACCCCCTAAGCCCCGCCGCATACTAAACCCCCGCCGCCTAAGCCCCTACCCCCTAAGCCCGCCTCCTAAGCCCCTACTCCCTAAGCCCCGCCGCTGCCGCTATCCCCTAAAACCCCCTAAGCTCCGCCGCCTCCTAAGCCCCGCCACCCCTAAGTCCTATCCTCTAAGCCCCGCAGCCCCTACCCCCTAAGCCCGCCTCCTAAGCCCCTACCCCCTAAGCCCCGCCACATCCTAAGCCCCCGCCGATACCCCCTAAGCCCTATCCTCTAAGCCCCGCAGCCCCTACCCCCTAAGCCCCGCCGCCTCCTAAGCCCCCACCGCCCCTAAGCCCCTATCCCCTAAGCCCCGCCGCATCCTAAACCCCCGTCGCTGTCCCCCGCCGCTGGCACTATTCCCTAAACCCCGCCGCCCCTAAGCCCCTACCCCCTAAGTTCCGTCGCATACTAAACCCCGCCGCCTCCTAAGCTCCTGCCGCTGTCCCCCGCCGCTCTCTCTACTCCCTAAGGCGCTACACCCTAAGCCCCCGCCGTCCCCTAACCCACCGCTGCCGTCGATCACTTACATGTCTTCTTCTTCATCTCATCGTCCGTCCGATCCACAAGTCCTCTGTCCGGCCAGGTGTCCTCTTCGTCCGGCCCCGGGGGTCTTCTTTCTTCTTTCCGCCATCTCCGGCTCTGACGTGCGCTTCACTTCTCATTGCGATAGAATGGACGGAAAATCCTCCATTCTATGTCTATGAGAAGTGAGCCGCTCTTCTGATTGGTCGCTGTCTACTGCCGTCAGCCAATCAGAATAGCGCCTCACTTCCCATAGACATAGAATGGACGAAAATCGTCTACGGGAAGTGAGGCACTCTTCTGATTGGTCGGTGTGTGCTAACGGCGACCAATCAGAAGAGCGCCTCACTTCCCATAGACGTACATTAGCGGTGTCTGGCTAAATATATGGACGGCCTTCTGGTTCTATTTTCCGGCCATAAAATCGGCGACACACCGCCTTGTATGTGTATGGCAAGTGAGGCGCGATTGTGATTGTCCGCTGTGGATTTTCAAAAATGGCGCCGCGATTGTGATTGGAGGGCGCATTCCCATAGAGATGCATTGAGAAATGAGGCACTATTCTGATTGGTCGGCGTCAGCACACAGCGACCAATCAGAGATTTTATGGCCGGAAAATAGAACCAGAAGGCCGGCCATATGTTTTGCGAGACACCGCTAATGTATGTGTATGGGAAGTGAGGCGCTATTCTGATTGGTCGCCGTTAGCACACAGCGACCAATCAGAATCGCGCCTCACTTCCCATAGACATACATAGCGGTGTGTCGCCGATTTTATGGCCGCGCCCCTGGTTCTATTTTCGGCCAGGGGACTCGGCTCTGGTCGGTAGTTCGACGGGGCCGGAAACTCGCACTAAGCGCTTCGCGGCGATAGCTAGCGTATAACCAACGACTCGCAATGATTGCGAGTCGTTGGTAAGGCGCGAGCAATGTCCGCGAAGCGCTGATTGCGAGTTTGCGGCCCCGTGGAATGACGGATCTGAGCCGAGTCTCCTGCCCGAAAATAGAACCAGGGGCCCGGCCATAAAATCGCCGACACACCGCTATGTATGTCTATGGGAAGTGAGGCGCGATTCTGATTGGCCGCTGTGGATTTTCAAAAATGGCGCCGCGAGTCTGATTGGACGGCGCATTCCCATACAGATGCATTGAGAAATGAGGCGCGATTGTCATTGGTTGTTGGACATGGCGGTTTGCTTCTGATTGGTTGGCGCTCAGCGGGGAAAGCTGAACTTTCCTTGCCGAGCGCCTGGTTCGATTTTCAGCCACGCCATTCGGGAGGGTGGAAGTCTGTAGCTCCGCCCCGCTCTGTTGTGATTGGACAGCGGCATCTTCACACAGTAGCGCCGACCAATCGTATTCATGGCGCCATGTTTATGAAGTTTAGCTCTCCAATCAAATAGCGGCTGGCGTCTGCCGTTTTTTTATGAATGAACATTTCGCGTCCGCCATGTTAGAGCGCGAGATTTGAATTTGTGAACTATGTAAAAGCTAAAAAGCTGTTTTCACAGTACAATCTCACATCAGAGTATATATTCCTAATGCCTATGCTTATATTAACCCCTTCTTTATACTAATTTCATATCAGCTACGTTTCACCATATTGAAATTTTTTTTTAAAACTTTATTAACCCCTTCTATTCTATTTGTGCTCCACTTGCTATCTCACTATGTGCTGTACAAAGGCCATTTCTACATTAACCTCTTCTATGCCTTTTGCATTTTAGTTTTCCCACACACTGTTTTATATGGTTCAAACTGCTACTTTAACCCCTTGCATTCTGTTTGCTATTCATTAACTGTGTCCCTATGTGCTGTACTCATTACATTTGAAAATTAACCTCTTCTATACCATTTCTTATTTATTTTCTCTTCCACACTGTTTTATAGGAGTGCAAGTAGTACATTAACCCCTTCTATTGTCTTGGCTATTCACTGCCTATGTCACTATGTGGTCTACTACTGGCATTTGAATACTAACTTCTTTAATACTATTTTTCATTTTATTGATCGTGCCGTATTTTGTACGCGTGCCAGTGCTACATTAACCCCTTACAGACTGTTTTTGATTTTATTTCTACTTGCAGTGTGTCGTTACACTGTTATGAGTACATTAACCCATTATATGCTATTTTGCTTATATTTTATACTAATTACTATGTAGGACTACTAACTCTCTTATATTTAACAGTTTGGATGTAATGCTACCTGTCCCTTTCACATCAGCGGTAATTTTAAATCGTGGCAGATGCGGTGAAAAAATCGCATCTGCTCTGTTTGCTGCATAGCTGCTGCACTTGCGGTCCGGTTCTGGTAATCGCCATAGTCAGTATATAGGGACTTGCGCCAGATGCCGCAAGTGCACTTTGGCTCAAAATAAATCACGGTCGCCCACCGTTTTTTATCGCCCCACCACCTGCCGCAAGTGCTAAACCCCAATTGACGCACCTGCCGCAAGTCACTATATACTGACTATGGCGATTAACGCAACCGCCCGCAAGTGCAGCGGTTATGCTGCGGCTATGCACCAAACGCCGCAGATACAGTGACCTCCATGGAAAACAAAGAAGCAAAGGTTCAAAAGGAGTCTGTGCGTATGCGCAAGAAGCGTGCCGAGGAGAGTTCTGAAGAAAGACGACTTTGCTTGGATAAGGAAAAGGCTGCTTTGAAAACACGCGTTTCAAAAGAGTCTTTTGAAGGAAGGACGGAACAATTAGGCAAAAAATCCATGCCTGCGAGTCAAAGACGCAAACACCAAGAGTTCATGCCTACAGGAGATCCGTCTGACCCTCATACTGCTGCCACCTCTTCCTGTGACCCTCATACTGCTGCCACCTCTTCGTCTGACCGTCATACTGCTGCCACCTCTTCGTCTGATCCTCATACTGCTGACACCTTTTCGTCTGATCCTCATCCTGCTGCCACTTCTTCGTCTGATCCTCATACTGCTGCCACCTCTTTGTCTGATCCTCATACTGCTGCCACCTCTTCTTCTACTGTGTTAACTACTACTGAACAGCCTTTACCACATCGCAAGGCCACATGTAAAAGAAAACACTCTGCTGAGGAGACGCCATACAGCAAACAGTCTAACATTATCCGCAAAAAAAAAGGACAAGACAGATGCGTCAAGATACACTGTCTCCTATGTCTAAACAACTCCACTTGACCCATTTGGCTGATAGACGTCGTGACGTACGCACACGTTCTTCCACTTCAACATTGCAAGAGCCACAAAGCAATTTATATTCAACTTCTTCTTTTCTTGAATGTTTTGATTCTACGTCCCTTCCACGTCTCATCTATGTAGGATTACACAGTAAAAATCTACTTACTTATCTTCACCTTTCCTTCATCCAATGGGATTTATTGATCAGGATCATGCTATTTCAGAACATACCTGTGGTTTCATGAATGTAATATGTGAACATTGTGAGGCTCGACATTTTACTGCTGAACGCCCATCAGATAAACACTTTACTCTTTGTTGCCACAAGGGAAAAGTAAAGGTACCATTACCTCAATACCCGGAGGTCTTCCAACTCCTGCTGAAAGGAGAGAGTGAGTACAGTAAAAATTTGATGCAGAATATCAGGAGCATTAATAGTTCTTTTGCTTTTGCCTCCATGGGTGCCCATGTTTCTCCACCACCTGGACACGGCCCTTACTGTTTCCGTATTCATGGGCAAATTTATCATCGCACAGGAACACTCCATCCTGCTCAAGATCAACCTCCAGCATATGCACAACTGTACATTTTAGATACTGCAAGCGCTGTAGAACAACGGATACAGTCTCCAGAAAATGTGAAATGTCATCCAACTTTAATGAGTATCATTGCTCTTCAATTGGATAATATTAATCCCTTTGTTTCGGCCTACAAAATGCTATGTGACGTTGAATTAGAAGAACAACAGAAGGCAGTAGAACATGGCACCGTCATGCCAAATATTATCATGGCCATTAAACAAGACAGAGACCAAGACCCTAGACGCTATAACAATCCTACTGTCAATGAAGTTGCTGTGGTCTTTGAAAATGCTGATGGAGAGCCACCATTCAATAGAGACATTTTAATTCATTTGAAACCTGATCCAAATAACCCCTTGGCCCCAAAAACACAGCAAGTCAGTATTCTACACAGCAATTTAGATGCATTACTGTATCCCTTATTTTTCCCTCATGGAGAACAAGGCTGGCATGAGGGACTCAAGCATCAAGGCCAAAGTCAACGCAGGGTTACACAGCTCCAGTATTATTGCTATTTGTTGTCTGTACGGAATCGGTTCAATCCTGTCCTGAATGGTGGCAAACTAACGCAGCAGTACTTTGTGGATGCGTATGTGAAAATCGAGGCTAATCGCTTAAATTTTATCCGTCAACACCAAAAGGATTTAAAAGTGGAGGATTATTGCGTACTCCAGGAACATCTCCTGAAAAAATCTGTTGAGAAAGGTATTCCCATTGGCAAGACGGTCATTTTACCATCTTCCTTTGAAGGCAGTCCAAGAAACATGCTGCAACGCTATCAGGATGCCATGGCTATTGTGACTAAATTTGGACGACCGGATCTTTTTGTAACCATGACCTGTAATCCTAAATGGAGGAAGTTTACAAACAATTTAGAGCCATGGCAGCGTGTGGAACATAGACCTGATTTAGTCGCCCGTGTCTTCAGAATTAAACTGGAAGCCATATTAAAAGACATTAACACTGGATTATTTGGCAAAGTTTGTGCAATGGTTCATGTTATTGAATTCCAAAAGCGTGGCCTACCACACGCTCACATTTTGATCATTCTGGATAGCAAATCCAAACTAAGAACTGAGGTTGAAGTGGATAATATAGTTTGGGCTGAAATCCCTGATCCTGAAGATTACCCTGTGCTCCATGAAATTGTGATGCAACACATGATTCATGGACCCTGTGGACAACACAACCCCAATTCTCCATGTATGGATCTTGGAAAGTGTAAGAAAGGTTTTCCTAAAGATTTCCAAACAAAAACACTCTTAGCTGAGGATTCATACCCTACTTATCAAAGAAAGGAAGGATCATCCTTTGAACACCATTCAAAGATGATTGATAATTCTTGGGTTGTTCCCTATAACCCTTTCCTACTATTAAAATACAAGTGTCATATTAATGTTGAGGTATGTGCTTCCATTCAAAGTGTTAAATACCTATTCAAATATGTCTACAAAGGACATGATAAAGCCAATCTTGAAATTTGCCAAACTAATATCCACCATGATGAAACACATCAATTCATGGATTCAAGATACGTGAGTGCACCGGAGGCAGCTTGGCGAATATTTGCTTACCCGATGCATAGACAATCGCACTCCATTATTCGCCTTGCTGTACATCTCCCACATTCTCAACTGCTTTATTTTCATGAGGATGACTCTGTTGACAACATCAGTTACACAATGCACAGAAATTCCACTCTTATGGCATACTTTGAGCTCAATGAGAATGACCCGCATGCTCATGATTACTTATACCGCCAAATTCCAGAGCACTATGCTTGGAAACAAGGTGAATGGGAAATTAGAAAGCGAGGAGGTTCTTCAGTGATTGGAAGAATGTATACTGTCAGTATGAAAGATCAAGAACGGTACTATTTAAGGTTGTTGTTACTGCATGTCAAAGGAGCAACAAGTTTTGACAACATAAAGACTGTTAATGAAGTCACATACCCAACTTTTAAAGAGGCAGCATTAGCTCTTGGATTGCTCTTCGATGACACTGTTTGGAGAAATACTTTATTGGATGCCTGTGTTCTCAACATGCCTGCACAGCTTCGTGATATGTTTGCATATATATGTATTTTTGGTCCTCCAGCTCATCCATTGGAGTTGTGGCAAGAATTTAAACAAGACTTTATCCAAGACTACTGCCATGCATATCACTCCAACACTGAGGAGTGTGAGAATTGTGAAGGATATGCAATGACAGATGTCCAAAATGTTCTAAAATTTCATGGCAAAACTTTTACTGATTTTAATCTACCACGACCAAAAAGAAAGCCACACATCGCTCCACTATACAACAAGGATGATGAGTTAAGAAGAGCTCAGCAAATGAAAGCTACTTTAAATGACCAACAACTTTTGGCCTATGATGCGATCAATCAAGCTTTACACGATAGAAGTGTACAACCTAAGTGCTTTTTCATCGACGGTCCAGGTGGCAGTGGGAAAACATATCTGTATGATTTATTAATTCATGAACTAAGAGGAGAAGGCGAAATTGTATCACCTGCAGCCAGTACAGGGATTGCAGCTAACTTACTGCAAGGAGGAAGAACCATCCATTCGCTTTATGGCATACCAATTCCAATAAATGAAACATCTGTTTCCAGAATTAAAAATGATACAGATGTTGCACAACATTTGAAAAGTACCAAACTTTTCATTATTGATGAGTCCACTCTGTTATCTAAATATGCATTACATGTGATAGATCAACTTTTACGGGATGTCATGACAACAGATATTTCCAATAAAAATACAACACCTTTTGGAGGGAAAGTCATTGTTCTGGGAGGAGACTTTCGACAGTGTCTGCCTATCATCCCTCATGGTACAAGAACTGACATTATAGAGAGTTGTATTAAATACTCACGACAATGGCAGCTTTTCACTCAATTGCCACTCTTCAACAACATGCGCTCCATTGATCCTGATTATAGCCGTTGGTTACTTCAACTGGGAAATGGTGAATTGTCCAATGATTTCAACCTTGGAGATGATATCATTGAAATCCCACAAGACATGATCTGCACTGGCTCACTCATACTTGCTATATTTGGTGAAAACATTCTCATTGATGTACATAACAATGAAAGCATTCAGATTGCTGCATCACATGCCATTCTTTGCCCTAAAAATGACCATGTGGATATGGTGAACTCTAAGGTCATGGATTGCATTGCTGGTGAATACACTGAATACATTAGTGATGATTCCATTGATCCTGATGAGACTGAAGATCCAGATCAATATCCTGTGGAATTTTTAAATTCACTCACACCAACGGGAATGCCTTCTCATCGCCTCAAATTAAAAATCGGTACCATTGTCATGCTTTTGCGCAACTTTAACAGCAGAAAAGGTCTTTGCAATGGGACTCGCTTGATTGTCATCGCTTTGTTTCACAATATGATTAAAGCAAAAGTCATTACTGGGTCTGCAGAAGGAAATGTGGTGTTTATTCCAAGGATTGATTTATCTCCATCAGAGACTGGCTTACCTTTCAAGTTAAGACGTCGACAATTTCCTGTGAAGCCTGCTTTTGCCATGACCATCAACAAATCCCAAGGCCAAACACTGGAGAAAGTAGGGATTTTTTTGCCAGAACCCGTTTTTGGACATGGACAGTTATATGTGGCTTTTTCACGAGTGAAAAGACGATGCAATGTTAAGGTGAAAGTACTGCATACACCCATTCAAGGAAAGTTGCTGCCTAATTCTGAAAAAGTCTTTACTAAAAATATTGTCTATAAGAATATTTTATCTTAAATTCTTTAGATATATATTACATTTACATACATGATGGATATAACAATGAAAGCATTCAGATTCCTGCATCACATGCCATTCTTTGCCCTAAAAATGTCCATGTGGATATGGTGAACTCTAAGGTTATGGATTGCATTGCTGGTGAATACACTGAGTACATTAGTGATGATTCCATTGAGACTGAAGATTCAGACCAATATCCAGTGGAATTTTTAAATTCACTCACACCAATAGGAATGCCTTATTATTGCCTCAAATTAAAAATCAGTACCATTGTCATGCTTTTGCCCAACTTTAACAGCATAAAAGGTCTTTGCAATGGGAATTGCTTCATTGTCATCACTTTGTTTGACAATCTGATTCAAGCAAAAGTCATTACTGGGTCTGCAGAAGGAAATGTGGTGTTTATTCCAAGGATTGATTTATCTCCATCAGAGACTGCCTTACCTGTTAAGTTAAGACGTCGACAATTTCCCGTGAAGCCTGCTTTTGCCATGACCATCAACAAATCCCAAGGCCAAACACTGGAGAAAGTAGGGATTTTTTTGCCAGAACCCGTTTTTGGACATGGACAGTTATATGTGGCTTTTTCACGAGTGAAAAGATGATGTAATGTTAAGGTGAAAGTACTGCATACACCCATTCAAGGAAAGTTGCTGCCTCATTCAGAAAAAGTCTTTACAAAAGATATTGTCTATAAGAATATTTTCTTAAATTCTTTAGATATATATTACATTTACATACATGATGGATATAACAATGAAAGCATTCAGATTGCTGCATCACATGCCATTCTTTGCCCTAAAAATGTCCATGTGGAAATGGTGAACTCTAAGGTTATGGATTGCATTGCTGTTGAATACACTGAGTACATTAGTGATGATTCCATTGAGACTGAAGATTCAGACCAATATCCAGTGGAATTTTTAAATTCACTCACACCAATGGGAATGCCTTATCATCGCCTCAAATTACAAATCGGTACCATTGTCATGCTTTTGCGCACCTTTAACAGCATAAAAGGTCTTTGCAATGGGAATCGCTTCATTGTCATCACTTTGTTTGACAATCTGATTCAAGCAAAAGTCATTACTGGGTCTGCAGAAGGAAATGTGGTGTTTATTCCAAGGATTTATTTATCTCCATCAGAGACTGCCTTACCTTTCAAGTTAAGACGTCGACAATTTCCCGTGAAGTCTATTTTTGCCATGACCATCAACAAAGAAAGTAGGGATTTTTTTGTCACAACCAGTTTTTGGACATGGACAGTTATATGTGGCTTTTTCACGAGTGAAAAGACGATGCAATGTTAAGGTGAAAGTGCTGGATACACCCATTCAAGTCAAATTGCTGCCCAGTAGTGAAATACTCTTTACTCAAAATAATCTCTCTAATATTTTATTTTAAATTCTTTAGATACATATTAGATTTAGATACATAGTTACTTTCTAAACACAAATATTACAATAAATTAGTTTAGCCATAGATGTATAAGAATAGAAAAAAAAATACCAAAAAAATTATTTTAGTTATAGAAAAAGATATTATAATTAGTTATTAGATATAAAATAGTTATTTAAGAAATATAGTCGTTAGTGTTCATTTTCACTAAAAATATAGTGTATAAAAATATTTTACTTAAAATTCTTTAGATACATGTTACATTTAGATACATAGTTATTTTTAAATTAGACACAATTATTACTATATAAATTAGTTTAGCAATAGATGTATATCAATATAAATAAATCAAAATACCTAAAAACTTAGTTTAGTTATAGATAAAGACATTATAATTAGTTATTAGATATAAAAGTTATTTAAGATATATAGTCGTTATTTTCACTTTTCACTAAAAATATAGCGTATAAAAATATTTTACTTTCAATTCTTTAGATACATATTACATTTAGATACATAGTTACTTTCTAATGAAACACAAATATTACAATAAATTAATTTAGCTATAGATGTATAGGAATAGAAATATACAAAAATACCAAAAATATTAGTTTTGTTATAAAGATATTATAATTAGTTTTTAGATATAAAATAGTTATTTAAAATATATAGTAATTACTTTTTTAGCTTAGAAAATTTCTTTTTACATTTCATTGTATATCTATGTAAACACACATTTTTTTTGTAGATTGTAGATGTGTATCATCTAAATGCTTGCATTTAGTGATAAGAACCTGAAGCTTCAGCAGTATAGCTGCTGCAAGATTTCATTTTCTTTTACACAGGGTGAGGTTTTTGTGAACAGCTAAGGCTGCCTTCAGACTTGCAGATTCATCTGCAGCAGTTTGAAGATGCATCTGCAAGCATATGCATGCAGACGGCAGTCCCTATCTTTATAATGGGACACACGGTGTCTGCAGATTCTTGCAGACAGCCGTGCGCACCCATTTACTCCTATATGTGATCTCTGCACAGGCGCATGCCTGCATACAAATCACACAATCCCGCCCGCACCAAGGATGCAACATGTCGCGTCCCTGGTGCGGAGGAGAGTCTGTGATCTGTACGAAGGCATCCGCCTGCGCACAGATCACATATAGGAGTGAATGGGTGCGCACGGCTGTCTGCAAGAATCTGCAGACACCGTGTGTCCCATTATAAACTGCCGTCTGCATGCACATGCTTGCAGATGCATCTGCAAAACGCTGCAGTTGCATCTGCAAGTCTGAAGGCAGCCTAAGAGATGGGAGGGACGGCTGTTCACACACATCTCTATCTTGAAGTGTGTTCTGTACATATAAATACATATATACACATAGGTACATATTTAGACACATAGGTACATATTTAGACACATAGGGAAAGAATAGACATTTTGATTTTACATCTGAATTATTCTGCGATTTGTTGAATTTTTAGTTGGAAAAAAACAATTTTGCCACTTGCTGCCTAATGGTGACCTACAGTACTCTTAATGTAAGTTGCATGAAATGTTTATGGAATTTGTGGTTTACTTGCGGTAGTTGCGGCACATGTGCTTTTGACAGTTTCAATCGCCAAAATCAGTTAGCTCTCATTTTTAGTGGTTGCATTTAGTCAACCTGTTAAAGCTCTGCTTGCCATATTTACTGCAAGCTAAGTGCAAGTTCCATATTTATTACATGTTACTTGCTGAAAGTGAGCTGTAGGTAGTCCCTTTGGTGCCAAGTTCAGAAATTGTATTTGGTTATTCCATACCTTCTGCAAATAGCCAAAAAATATCTGCTTTAAAAGGAGTCTAACTATTAATTATTAGGGATAGAGTAGAGTAGGTCCCACCAGCTGTAAGGCTATCCTTCCCGTGGTTGGTGGGGAAACATGTACTGGCTCAATCATAGATTATTAATATTCATATATAAATTGAATATACGTAATCTGTACAAAACATCGGTGCCAGTATCTGTACGAAAAGCCTTGCCTTAGAATCATGACATGTACTACACTGACATATACCATACAAACATTGGTAGTTGATAGATAGATATCATGTCTTATGTGCATTATTGTCAAATTTGAATGAATAATGTATATATGCATGCTACACTCCCGATTCTTTAACATTGGGCTGCCATCTATCATGGAATAATAGGATTATTAGTTAAAACTCTAATTTAATAAACTATACACCGATTCTAGAATCTCGATGCAATCGCATCGGGCTCACAGCTAGTATATATATATATATATATATATATATATATATATATATATATATATATATATATATATATATATATATATATATATATATATATATATATATATATATATATATATATATATATAAATAAATATGCAGCACAGCTCTGTTTGAGTGCAAATCAGTCCAGTTTCTCTTCCTCCTCACTGGTATATAATTAACAAAATGACTGCAGCACTCCTTATCTTCAATCCAAATGCCTTTATTGGCCTACAGGTGTATTTGGGACGTTTCGGGAACATCTCCCCTCCTCTGGCTAGAGGAAGGGAGATGTTCCCGAAACGACCCAAATATACCTGAAGGCCAATAAAGGCATTTGGATTGATGATAAGGAGTGCTGCAGTCATTTTGTTAAATATTTAAATACATATATATATATATAAACATGTATTGCTTACATTTTTCGCTTTTAACAAAAATTCAGTTAAGGGTATATACTATGTACACATGGTATTTTATAGACACTAGTGTATGAACTGAGTTATTGAAGCAGAATATTATTCAGAAAAATGTGGTGTTTTTCATGCCTCTGTCTCAACACTCAACCCTGTGACATCTTGCTGCTTCGTTGGTTTCCTTCTCAGCTAAGGCCTCCTTCACTTCACATTTTTTCCTGTCTGTGGTGATCCTGTTTTTTGCAGGACCACATGGACAGGAACTGACAGGTTCGGATGTGAACTCCGGATGCCATTACTGTGTTTGGATCCGTGGTTTTGTGGGATCTGAACACAAAAAGTGCTGGGAGGAGCCAAGCCTGCAAAGCACAGGAAAGTGGAGCTGTACTTTTACTTTCGCAATGTATCTATATACATTGCAAAAGTGAAAAAAAATAAAGCAATGGTTAAAAATAAAAAAAAGTTCACCAGTCCTTCGAGTGTACCGCGATGCAAGGCTTCCACCTCGGATGGCTGCAGGACCTTAATCAGCTGATCGGGAAGGGGGTGGCCTCCTGATCAGCTGATGTGTCACATGAGAGCATCAACTGAGAAGTTTAAATCGCACGCCCGCTGATCAACGGGCAATTTAAACCCCTCAGCTGATGCTGTCATGTAACATATCAGCTGATCGGGATGCCGCCCCTTCCTGGTCAGCTGATAAAGGTCCTGCAGCCATCCAAGGTAGACGCCTCACATTGAGGGACACTTGACAGAGAGGTGAGCATTTTGTTTTATTTTTAACACATTGCGTAATTTAATTTCACTTTGGCAATGTATGTAGATACACTGCTAAAGTGAAATTACACTGAACAGAGCAGTTTTAGTGTAATGAGCATGCTCAGTACACTAAAACTGGATCCTGGAAACGATCCTGTTTTTTCCCGGATGCAAGTTCCACAGACCCTCATGTTATTTGAATCAGACAGCATCGGATCTGATGCTGTCTGATTCTGTCCAATTTTGGGGACGTGAAAAAAGAGGACACAATCAGATCCCTTCACACACGGATGGCAATTAAGGACCAATCCATGCCCATCCGTGTCCATAGGGATACAAGGAGGCCAAATTGGATCCGTAGCTATCAGTTTTACAATGGATAGCCACTAGAGATGAGCGATGTTCGATTAGAATTGTTTGCCAATTTCAAATTCGACTATTTTGGGCTATGATCGAGTCATTCGACGATTCTAAAAATTTGCTAAAAATCCGGTAATTCGAGTTTCTGTTCGATAACGCTTGGTTCACCAAAAGCATTACTGACTTTTCACAGTAATGCTTTTGGTGAACGTAATTATGAGTTTTAGTGTCTAGGAATGAATAGTGGGCGGGAGGGGGGCTGTGGATACGTGTGTGCTGAAATAATGCAGATCTCCATTTTTTTTCTTTGCCGCTTACTTACTGTGGGTGGTCCGGTCTGTCAGCCTGTCAGCATGCATATGGCAAAGTGCACTTTTTTCACACACGGATCTGTTTCATTGGCTTGTCATGTCACATGCCCTAACCATATAAAACCCAGCCATTTTACCCTGCTCGCCATTTTCTCAGTGCTACAGCTCAGTGTCAAACGGCACGCTGCTGGTGCTGCAGTGGGAAATACAGACCAAGCTAGTTAGATAGATAGCGATTCAATTGCAATTTAGATAGATAGATACTTGATAGGTTTAGGGACTACTTTGAAGAACAGCCCTTTTGAGGGCTTAAAAAGCAGTTTTTGCCAGTCAGGTCTCTACAGAGATAGTTAGATAGCGATTCAAGTGCAAGTTAGTTGATAGGTTTAGGGACTACTTCCAAAAGCAGCCCTTTTCAAGGCTTAAAAGCAGTTTTTGCCAGGCAGGTCTGTTCCAGTGCTGTGCAAGCATTTTTTTACAGCATCTAGCCAAATCTAGCTCAGTAAATCATTTTTGGCTAGTAATATTGTATGCCAGGCATTGGTGTAGCACTGTTGTGAAGAAAGGTACCCCGCCTGTCAGTAATAGCCATTTTTTACTGCATCTAGTCAAGCAAATGCATTTTGGCTAGTAGCAGTGTATGCCAGGCATTGGTGTAGCACTGTTGTGAAGAAAGCTACACCGACTGTCTGTAATTGCCATTTTTTGTGCATGTAGCCAAGCAAATCCTTTTAAGGCCACGTCACACGCTTCAATTTCTTGAACGATATCGCTTAAGCGATCTGCTTTTTTGATCGCTTAAGCGATATCGTTTGTCCGTCGCTGCGTGTAATCAAGCGATTTTACAATGTAAAATCGCTTGATTGTTTGATCGCAGATTTGTGAGCTGGAGCTCAAATCAAGCGATAAACGCTTGATCAATCTGCATCATCGTGGTGTGTGACACCACGATGATCCATCTCCCAGCGGCAGAGCCTATGCTGGGAGATGGTATCTATGGTAAACGTCGGGTTACTAAGCGCCGCGCGGCGCCTAGTAACCCGATGTGTACCATAGTTACCAGCGATCTCGCTGGTCCACATCGCTGGTGAGTCTGCCTGTGTGACAGCTCACCAGCGATGTGAGCGATATTGTTAGCGATCGCGCTTGCACGTGATCGCTAACAATATCGCTCACAAGATTGATGCGTGTGACGTGGCCTTTAGGCTACTAACACAGTTTGACTAGTTAGCGGTACTGCAGTGTTCTTTTGAAAAGTACCGCCACGCAGTGCAGAAAACACTTTTGTATTGCATCTGCCAAAAACTACTTACCAAAACTATTTAGGCTAGTATCACAGTTTTACTATCTAGCAGTACTTCACTGTTCCTTTGAAAAGTACCGCCACAAAGTGCAGAAAACACTTTTGGATTGCATCTGTCAATAACTACTTACCAAAACTATTTAGACTACTAACACAGTTTTACAAGGTAGCTGTAGTTCAGTGTTCTTTACAGCGCAGAAAACACTTTTGATTTGCATCTGACCAAAACTACTTACCAACACTAGGCTAGTACCACTGTTTGACTACTTAGCTGTACTTCAGTGTTCTTTTGAAAAGTACCGCCACACTGCGCAGAAAACACTTTTGTATTGCATCTGACCAAAACTAGTTACCCAAAATATTTACGCTACTACCACTGTTTTACATCTGCATAAAACTACTTACCAAAACCTATTTAGGCTATTACCACTCTTTGGCCACTCAGCTCTGTAAATGTTGCATTCATTGTTTTTTGTGCCAACAACTACAGAGTTGCCATTTACTTTCCCTCCAAAATGAGTGGTAAAAGGTCTGCTGATGGTGGAAAGGGGAAAAGGCGTGGTGGAAAGGGTAAAAATCTTTGTGTCCATGGGGTAGGTGCTAAAGTAACAGAAACATCTGCTGAACAAATACCGTCTTCAAGCCAAACTAAAATGTCTACTTCTTTTCGTGGACAATCTGATATCATCTCTTTCTTACGCAGCAGAGCATCACTAAAACTTGTAGATGAGGCCCAAAAACAGCAGCTGCTTGAATGGATAGCAAGCGCTCCATTAAGTGGGCTCTCCTCCACCTCAACTTCAACATTACAAACACTCCAGTCCTCAGAGGTGTCACCCCAATCGCACTTGCTTCCTCACAGCTCACAAGTCTCCAGCCGCCCTATTGACTATGGGGAAAAACAGATGGGTGAGTTTGCACAGCTGTTCACTCATACTATAGCCTGGGAATCAGAGGTCTGCTCCAAAGCTTCATTGAGTCAAGATGAGGAAAAGATCTGCACTAATGCCCAAAATCTTTGTGAGTCAGATCCAGGCCCAGTATAACAAGGGTCCGAGCATAATGTAGACCCTCATTCCCAAACTGTAACCCCTGTTGGTGGAGACAATGAGGCAGATGATGATGAGACTCAGATACCTCATTGTACTGACAACTTGACTTTGCACTCAAGGCAGGAAGAGGTTGGCTCTTAGGACGACAAGTGTGAGAACACACAGGATGATGATAAGGTTAGAGGTCCCACTTACTGTCAACACACAGGCTGCCTGTTGATGAGCTCATCAGAGGAGGTGGAGGAGGATGCTAGTGACAAGGTTAGATTGCGGCTTCTTGGACAGAGACGGAGTCCTGGAAGCATGTCAACAACTGCATCCTCAGCCACAACTCTGCCTCTGTGCAGAAGTCAGGTGGCTCTGCAGGTCGCATGGGCGCTAAGCCTTGCCTAGCCTGGGCCTTTTTTCAGATCGCAAAGGATGACCCAACTCATATTATCTACCAAGTTTGTAAACAAAAACTGAGTAGATGTAAAAAAATCAATAGTTTGGGTACTTCATGCATGAACCGTCACATGAACATGAAGCATAAGTCACAGTGGGAAGCTCATTGTGCTACAATGTGGCCTAGCGGGCCTGACCAACCACCGTCTGCCCCATCAAGTGCATCTATGGCCTCTTCATCCTCTGTGACTGTGAAGACAGTTGTCAGGCAAGCTTTCAGATGTAGAACTTTCACCTCTTTAACCGCAACAGCCAGTGTGATTGACAGGTCGTCAGCTGTTTTGGAAGTGGAAACACCTGGTGGTGTTCAGAGCTGTCACACATCGATAGCACCACCTTTTTATGAATCCGACGTAATAAGACTGCCTGCACTACCCTCACAGACCAGCAGTTTGTCTGGGACACCCTACTTAACCTTGTCTCAGCACAGCAGCCAGCCCTCGGTCCCTCAGATGTGGACAAGTAAAAGACCATTTTCTCCTATCCATGCCAAAGCTAAGAGATTGAATTTCACCATCTGCAAGCTGTTGGCCATGGAAATGCTGCCTTTCCGTCTGGTGGAAACAGGGGATTTTCGAGACCTTATGGCCGTCACAGTCCCCCAGTACCAGATGCCTAGTCGCCACTACTTCTCAAAGAAAGCTGTGCCTGCGCTACACCAGCATGTTACACACAACATCACAGCTTCCTTCAGAGAATCTTTGTGTGACAGGGTGCATTTCACCACTGACACTTGGACGAGTAAGTATGGAAAGGGGGGATACATGTTGCTGACTAGGCATTGGGTGACTATGGTGACAGTAGGAGAAGGGGCTGCTCTACAAGTCTTGCCATGCCCATGGATTGCGCTTCAGACCTCTGTATCTAGATGGTCCTTTCGCTGCTTCTGCCTCCTCCACCTCTTCTAGGTGTTCCACCTGCGCCCAAAGCCTGTCTGGTAATGTGAATTGCATTCAAACTGCTCAGACGGAATCCAGCACACCTCCTTTCTATGCTGGCAGCAGGGCTCAACACCATCAGAATGAATCTGCAGCAGGGAAGGCCATATGCGACAATGATGCAAACCTAGGCGAGGCCCTTCGCCGGGGTAAGGTGACACATGTGCCTTGCATGGCTCAAACCTTGAACCTAGTGGTCCAGCAGTTTCTAGCCCAGTATACCGGCCTAGATGTGCTTCTGCAGAGGGCACGGTCACTGTGTGCTCACTACCGTCGCATCCTGCAGCTCAACAACTTGTATCTCTACAGAAGTCATTCAGCCTGCCGGTTCACCAACTGAAATGCAATGTGCCAACACAATGGAATTCTACTCTGCACATGTTGCAGCGCCTGTAGCAGCAGCGCCGAGCCCTGGTGCAGTATGTTATGACATATAACAAACAAAATGAGGATTCAATGTTGCTTCAATCTAATTTATTAATATCGGACTTGTCAACAGGGTAAACACAAGAAGGGAGAACAAACTATTGCACAGTCCCAGGTCCACATTAATAACCTTTACAAGTTAATATCTGCATACATAAGATTACATTGCACTATGCCCATTAAGCCTCTAAACATATATCAGCTTTTCCACTATACCGGTATATTAACCTATGTATACAAATGTATATATAGTGTGTGGCTGTTCAGGAGCTCTTTAGCAGGTGCCACTATAGAAGTTGAGCAAATTCGCTTCGCCCTGAGGAATTGACCACCAGGGATCGCATTAATGGCTGCCCGATCATGGGGTGAAGAGGCATGTAGGAGGGAGTTCACTGCCGTGGGTTTCCTAAACACATCAGACTGAAGTGACCCATTCTCACCAACACTCAGTCTGACGTCAAAGAAATCAATTGTCAACCGACTATATGTATATGTCAGTCTGACGTTGATTTTGTTTGCATTCAACTCCCCCATAAATGCCTCTAACTGCTCCACCGTGCCACCGCAAAAGAAAAATAAATCATTGATATATCTGAGCCAGCACTGCACATGGAGGCCAGCCCGCCCCCCGCCCGTCACCAAAAATCTTCCTCTCCCAGTATCCCAGGAAAAGGTTGGCATACAAGGGGCAAAAGCCACCCTCATGGCAGTGCCCTGGGTCTGCAGATAATATCGATTCTTAAAAACAAAAAAATATGGGTAAGCACAAAGTGGAGCAGCTCCATCACCAGATCGCACAGCCCCAAATCCCTGCCGGTCATCCCCAGGAAGAAACGAACTGCCGCCAGACCATCCTGGTGCCTTATACTAGTATATAGTGATTCTACATCGGCTATTACTAGAAGGGTACCCTGGTCCACAAATACCCCGGTCCACAAATACCCCATCAACCCTCCTTAGGATGTCCGTGGTGTCCCAGACATATGACGGCAGAGCCTCCACCAGAGGTTTAAGATAGAAATCTATAAACCTACATAGTGGTTCACTTATGCCGTCAATGGTTTATTGTACTAACCGAAAATATGAAATATGCATTATTTAAAAATCCGACAGGTGCAAAAGTATGGGCACCTCAACAGAAAAGGGAAATTAATATTTAGTAGATCCACCTTTTGCAAAAATAAAAGCCTCTAGTCGTTTCCTGTAGCTGTTAATGAGTTCCTGCATCCTCGATGAAGGTATTTTTGACCATTCCTCTTAACAAAACTGTTCCAGTTCAGTTAAGTTTGATGGTCACCGAGCATGGACAGCCCGCTTCAAAACATCCCACAGATGTTCAATGATATTCAGGTCTGGGGACTGGGATGGCCATTCCAGAACATTGTAATTGTTCCTCTGCATGAATGCCTAAGTAGATTTGGAGCAGTGTTTTGGATCATTGTCTTGATGAAATATCCATCCCCGGCGTAACTTCAACTTTGACACTGATTCTTGAACATTATTCTCAAGAATCTGCTGATACTGAGTGGAATCCATGCTACCCTCAACTTTAACAAGGTTCTCGATGCCATCATTGGCCACACAGCCCCAAAGCATTGATGGACCCTCCCCCAAATTTGACAGTGGGTAGCAAGTGTTTTTCTTGGAATGCTGTGTTTTTGTGGTGCCATGCATAACGCCTTGTTGTATGACCAAACAACTCAATTTTTGTTTCATCAGTCCACAGGACCTTCTTCCAAAATGAAACTGGCTTGTCCAAATGTGCTTTTGCATACCTCAGGCGACTCTGTTTGTGGCGTGCATGCAGAAAGGGCTTCTTTCGCATCACTCTCCCATACAGCTTCTCCTTGTACAGTGTGCGCTGTATTGTTGACCGATGCACAGTGACACCATCTGCAGCAAGATGATGCTGCAGGACTTAGGAGGTGGTCTGTGGATTGTTCTTGACTGTTCTCACCATTCTTCTTCTCTGCCTTTCTGATATTTTTGTTGGCCTGCCACTTCTGGCCTTTACAAGAACTGTCCCTGTGGTCTTCCATTTCCTTACTATGTTCCTCACAGTGGAAACTGACAGGTTAAATCTCTGAGACAAATTTTTGTATCCTTCCCCTGAACAACTATGTGGAACAATCTTTATTTTCAGATCATTTGAGAGCTGTTTTGAGGAGCCAATGATGCCACTCTTCAGAGAAGATGCAACTAGGAGAACAACTTGCAAGTGGACACCTGAAATAGCTTTTCTCATGATTGGATACACTGGGCTATGAAGTACAAAGCTCAATGAGGTTACCAAACCAATTTAGTGCTTCAGTAAGTCAGTAAAAAGTAGTTAGGAGTATTCAAATTATGAAAATCAGAAGGGTGCCCATACTTTGGCACCTGTCATATTTTGAAATAATGCATATTTCACATTTTCGGTTAGTACAATAAACCTCATTTCAAACCTGAAATATTACTGTGTCCATCAGTTATTACATATATCACACTGAAATAGCTGTTGCAAAAAAACAATTTTAAACAAAAAAAAAGAGTAAGATTAGAGGGGTGCCCAAACTTTTTCATATGACTGTACATTTGTATACATAGGTTAATATACCGGTATGGTGGAAAGGCTGATATATGTTTAGAGGCTTAATGGGCATAGTGCAATGTAATCTTATGTATGCAGATATTAACTTTTAAAGGTTATTAATGTGGACCTGGGACTGTGCAATAGTTTGTTCTCCCTTCTTGTGTTTACCCTGTTGACAAGTCCGATATTAATAAATTATATTGAAGCAACATTGAATCTTCTTTTTGTTTGGTATACATTTTATGAGGATTGCTCTGTTTCCCCATAGGTTGTGATGGGTGTAAACTTTAACTGTTGAGTGATGGAATTATGTATGTTATGACATATAGCCTGGGCCAATGCGATCCACAGGTGGGTCAAATCACGCTACTGGAGTGGTCTCAGATCAAGGACCTCTGTACCCTTCTGCACAGTTTTGAAATGGCTACTAAGATGTTTAGCGCTGATGATGCCATTATCATCATGACAATTCCGGTCATCTACATTCTGGAGCATACTTTAACCGGTATTTGGAGTCAGGTGGTGGGCCAAGAGGAAGGGGAGGAAGTACAGGAGGAAGCGTATGCGGAAGGGATAACAAGATCTCAAAGGTCCAGATGGTCGGCAGCACCAAGGCGGCTGGCAAGGGAGGGAAGGCAAGAGGGATTAACGAGGGCACATCGTAGCAGCCAAACTGTTGATGAAGGTGCAGGAGCCAAGGAAGTAATGGAGTACGAAGAGGCAATAGGCATGGAAGACTCAGCAGATGAGGGAGATCTGGATCACATTTCTGTTGTGCGAGGTTGGGGGGAGAGGGCAGAGGAAGGAAGCGTGAATATTACCTCACCGCCACCAACACAACAAGGACTTAGTCCTCCTGGATGTGCAAGACACATGAGCGCCTTCTTGCTGCATTACCTGCAACATGATCATAGGATTGTTAAAATCCGAAATAATGCCGACTACTAGGTTGCCACACTCTTAGATCCCCGGTGCAAGAGTAAATTTGGCCAAATTATTCCTGTCCTGGAAAGGGATTCACTCATACTGGGGTATCAACAGAAACTTTTACTTAATCTTAGATCTGCTTTTCCCCAAAACACCAGTGGAGAACATAGTGAATATCGCAGCTCTAACTTTCCAACCCTGGGAACGTCGAGTCGTCATCATCACTCAAACGTTAACAGTAACAGTCTATCTTGTAACAGCAATTTTGTGGAATCATTTCACCAATTTTGTAGACCATCTGATGCAACGCCAGAAGAGAGAACAAGTCTGACACATAGTGAACGCCTAGACAGGATGGTACAGGAGTATCTACAGCTCAATATCGATGCCATGACTGGGCAACTAGACCCTTGTTCATTTTGGGCTTCCAAACTGGATAAATGGCCTGAGCTTGCCACTCATGCCTTGGAGATTTTGTCATGCCTCGCAGCCAGTGTTCTCTCTGAACGTATCTTCAGCACTGCCGGTAGTGTGCTGACGGATAAGCGCACGCGTCTGTCCAATGACAGTGTAGACAGACTAACGTTTATCAAAATGAACAAGTCATGGATCCGCAAGGACTTTGCCACTCCTGTGTCAGCCTAGGGAGACTGAACGGTTGTTTACTTTACAATGTGCTGCATTAAACTCTACATTTCCATATTTCTACTCTGGGGCAATTGATGCAACTTAAGCGGTGGCTGTTCCTAATTTTATAAAAAAAAAATGGAGGCTGTTGTTGGGGTCTCCTTGCTGTTTGTTGCTTGACTTGAGTAGGGCCCTCTAAGCTCAATACCTATCCTTGACACTCTTGCCCCTGTTTCTGAATATTCAACATTTTTGTCCATCGAACCAGTGATGAACAAATTAGCTGTATTCACATCCACCATTTTTGGGTGCTTAAAAGCATTGTTTGGTCAATCTCCACTAGGTCTAATCAAGTCCATGACCTACCTCACTAGTTCTTCCTATAGTATTCCACAAAACTGATAGTGGTCCCACCTGTGTGTTGCGGAGCATAACTTTGATGGGAACGCTTGCATGAGCTTTGAGTTTATCTGGCCTACTAGGCCCAAACAGGTCTCTGACCTACCTCTCCATTATTTCCTCTAGAACTCCACAAAACTAATGGTGGTCCCACTTGTGTGTGGAGGGGCATATCATTAATGGGAACACTTGCAAGAGCTTTGAATTTATGTGGCCCTTTAGGCCCAAACAGGTCTCTGACCTACCTCTCCATTATTTCCTATTGTATTTCACATAACTAATGGTGGTCCCACCTGTGCATATCGGCGCATATAATTAATGGAAACGCTTGCATGAGCTTTGAGTTTATGTGCTCTACTAGGCCCAAACAGGTCTCTGACCTATCTCTCCATTATTTCATGTAGTACTCCACAAAACAAATGGTGGTCCCACCTGTGTGTGGCAGTGCATATCATTGATGGGAACGCTTGCATGAGCTTTGAGTTTATTTGGCCTACTAGGCCCAAACAGGTCTCTGACCTACCTCTCCATTATTTTCTGTTGTATTCCACAAAACTAATTGTGGTCTCATCTGTGTATAGTGGGGCATATCATTAATGGTAAGGCTTGCAAGAGCTTTGACTTTATGTGGCCCTCTAGGCCCAAACAGGTCTCTGACCTACCTCTCCATTGTTTCCTCTAGTACTCCACAAAACTAATGGTGGTCCCACCTGTGTGTGGCAGTGCATATCATTGATGGGAACGCTTGCATGAGCTTTGAGTTTATGTGGCCCTCTAGGCCCAAACAGGTCTCTGACCTACCTCTCCATTATTTCCTCTAGTACTCCACAAAACTAATGGTGGTCCCACCTGTGTGTGGCAGTGCATATCATTGATGGGAACGCTTGCATGAACTTTGAGTTTATGTGGCCCTCTAGGCCCAAACAGGTCTCTGACCTACCTCTCCATTATTTCCTCTAGTACTCCACAAAACTAATGGTGGTCCCATCTGTGTATAGTGGGGCATATAATTAATGGGAACGCTTGCAAGAGCTTTGACTTTATGTGGCCCTCCAGGCCCAAACAGGTCTCTGACCTACCTCTCCATTATTTCCACTAGTACTCCACAAAACTAATGGTGGTCCCACCTGTGTCTAGCGGGCCATATCATTAATGGGAATGCTTGCATGAACTTTGACTTTATGTGGCCCTCTAGGCCCAAACAGGTCTCTGACCTACCTATCCATTATTTCCTGTTGCATTCCACAAAACGAATGGTAGTCCCACCTGTGTATAGCGGGGCATATCATTAATGAGAACGTTTGCATGAGCTTTGAGTTTATGTGGCCCTCTAGGCCCAAACAGGTCACTTATCTACCTCTTTTATTTCCTGTAGTAATCCACGAAACTGACAGTGATCACACCTGTGTGTGGCGGGGTAATCATTGATGGGAGCGCTTGCATGAGCTTTGAGTGTATCCGGCCTACTAGGCTCAAACAGGTCTCTCACCTCCCTATTATTTCCTGTAATATTTCACGAAACTGATAGTGGTCCCACCTGTGTGTCGCGGGGCATAACATTGACTGGAGTGCTTGCATGAGCTTTGAGGGGATCCGGCCCACTAGGCCTATTCAGGTCACTGACCTACCTGTCTATGTTTTACTGTAATTCTCCTCAAAACATATAGTTGCTGAGCACTGTTTAACGTTGAAATGCTAGGCCAGGTCCTGTTCTAGACCCTATGCCATGCATGCAGGAAGGCCATTCAGCAATTTTTGGTCTGGGACAATTGATGCCATTTTGCTGTAGGTGTGGCCCTTTCGAAAGAGTGAGGACTCTTGTTGGAGTCCCCTTGCTATGTTTTACATGATTTAAGAAGGGTGTGACATGCCCATACCTGTGTCTCATCCTCCTTTTAGTCTTCCACCTCTTTTTACTTAATGCAGAAAACTAATGCCACTTTGCCTCTATTTGTACTGTGTTTGGATTGTTGTCACTTTTCCTGGTGTTTGTTGTCCATTCTGAGTAATTTGGCAGCTTTTGGAGACCTTTGAAGGTGTTTTCTATGTGTTTGCTGTAGCCTGCCATTGATTTCATTCGGTGAACAAATCACTAATTCGAAAAAATCGAACCGAACTCGAACATTGAGGTGGTGGCTCATCACTAATAGCCACAGATCCCAAAAAAATGTGATGTGAAGGGGACCTAAGCCACAGCCTGGTTTGTGCTTTTCCAAATGCTGATGATTCATTTATGTTTGCCTTTTTTTCCTTGCCTGTCTGCTAGTCAGGTGTTCTCACTTTTCTATTAATAAAGAAAGTACGATATATTAAAAAAAATAGCTTAGATTATAGAGATAAATTAGATAGGGAGTTAAAAGGAAATATATGAAGTAATGGATCCGGCACCGGACACTTCTCCAATATTCAAAATGTATTCAGTAATTCATAAGATCATAAAATCAGCGACCTAGGGAGCGCAATCCCGCTGGACGCGTTTCGTACACAGTACTTCATCAGCAGCTTAAAACCAAATGAACAACAATTCACATATATACCATGTGAAGTTCCCCCCCCCCAATTACTGATTGATAATTAGTATTCAGCTGGTAGGCTGGAGAAGCCTATATCAACTACTTACAGGAAAAGCCAGACCAAATCTATGACTTCTAACATCATGTAAATACATGAATCGTGACAAAAACACTGTGTGCCAACATACCTACAATAAAATTACATGTTTTTATATATATATGTACATACTTCGTATGTCACACTCAACGAGAAACTGGGTTCAATGAAAATAAGAGCAATCCGTACGGTAGTTTAGTCCCATAGGGACCCCTATTCCTAGGTTCACAATCCAAAAAAATGTATATATATACGGTAGTTTAGTTGACGAGGAGGGGGGGGAAAGGAAGAGGCAGAAATCATCCGTATCATCTGAGGAGACAACGTTAAGTATGGACAATCATTGTAATGTCATTAATTTGTCTGCATGTGTCCTCACAGATATGGAGTTGGCAGTATTGAGCAAGGGATTGAATTATGCACCTACATGTAGGGGTGATATTACAAGAACTTTGTGTGATGTTAATAAATTTGTTAGGGCACTTACCGTAAAAAAGCATTTTTTTAATGAGGGATTAGGGCAGGATGAGAGAGGGCCATTAAATATTGGCCCCCCCGCACCTCCCATAGTCCCTCTTTCGGTGCCTCTTAGAGATCAAATTGCCCTACGTGATTTAACTCATCTGTCTAACACTCAAGATCAAGAGCATAATCAACCCTGCTCCTCCTATGCTCCTATCCCTAATCCGCATTTCTATCCCATTAATTCCAGGGCTCCATTGATGGATAACTTCCAGCACGTATTGGAGAGAGAGATTAAATCTCTTCTCCTCTCCCGTACGGCTGGACGTGACAACCTCACTGACACAGAAAGGGCTTCACTACAATCTCTTAAGAGTAATCCTTACATAGTTGTACGTGCTGCGGACAAGGGTGGCTCAGTGGTAATTATGGATAATACCCTATACCACAGAGAAATCCTCTCTTTGCTCTCAGACCATACAACTAGGGATGAGCGAGTCCTAAATTACTCGGAATCGCTAGACCCGCACGAGTCCGAGCCCAGGACTCGGGACTCGTGGCGAGTCTAGCGAGTCCAATGTTAAAGAATAGGGAATATGGATTCGCGAGTCCCGAATAGATAATTCAGGACTCGGAATCGCAGACTCGCTAGGATTCGGAGCATTGGCTCAGGGGCTGGGCTGGAGCCTCTTCCCCTGGCTGGCAGTTAGGTATGTCTTGTCCGGACAGCCTTGAGAACGGGGGGGGGGGGTGCTGTCAGGTCCGGACAGCCTTGAGAATCGGGGGGGGGGGGGGGGCTTGGGGTGCTGTCAGCTCCGGACAGCCTTGAGAACCGGGGGGGGGGGTGCTGTCAGCTCCGGACAGCCTTGAGAACCGGGGGGGGGGGGGGGGGGGGGGGTGCTGTCAGCTCCGGACAGCCTTGAGAACCGGGGGGGGGGGGGGGGGTGCTGTCAGGGCCAAACCTTACCTCCTCCAGCCGCGAAACAGCCCGCCTGCCGCACACCGACTCGCCCGCTTTGGACTCGTTACTAGGCGAGTCTTCGCTAAAAGACTCGCCGATTCCCGAGTCCAGCGAGTCCCTTAAGAATCGCCGAGTAACGAGTCCTAGCGAGTAGACTCGCTCATCCCTACATACAACGTACACTCAAGTAGCCATTGATCCTACAACTAGGGTGCAAAAAGAACTATCACAATTACTTAAGGAAGGTCAAACAATGGGTGTCATAACAGCGAAAACCCAGGAATATTTGCTACCAGATAAACCTTTATGCCCCATCTTCCATGCACTACCAAAGGTGCATAAATCAGTTTTTCCTCCACCTATGAGACCCATTGTTGCCGGCATTGGAGGGTTAACGAAAGACTTTCCAGCTGGCTGGATCATAAACTGCAGCCTTTGCTAGAGGGCTCACTAGGTTTCATTCAGGATTCTAAACAATTACTGAGTGAGGTGAGACACATGAATTGGCAAACAGACTACCAATGGATTACATGTGATGTAATATCCTTATATTCATGTATTCCACATGACAGGGCTATACAAGTACTAACTGACATCCTGCTAAACAGCAGCTTTTATTCAGCCGTGGAAAGTGAGTTCATTGTTATGTGTCTCGCACACTTACTAAAGAACAACTATTTTCTTTTTGATACTAACTACTATGTTCAGATGTGTGGCTGCCCCATGGGGTCCAATTTTTCGCCTTCCTTGGCAAATCTTTATATGATTGCCTGGGAAAGACGATACATTCATGTTGTGACCAACCCCTATCTTGATCATGTGCTCTGGTGGGGGAGGTACATCGACGACGTTATACTGATTTGGAAGGGGAGCGTCGGGATGCCTCCCCCACCGGAGTCTGACCTCGGAGGGTTTATCGCTTATATTAACAACAATGATTTCAACGTGCGATTTACTTATGAGGTACAAGGGACTCATGCACATTATTTAGACATCACGCTCCTGGGTAATAGCGTAACGGGAGACATTACCACGTCTCTGTACCGTAAGCCGATTGCGGGTAACACTTTGCTCCATGCAACGAGCAGTCACCCACGTCATGTAGTGAGAAATCTGCCAACAGGGGAACTGATAAGGGCAAAAAGGGCCTGCACAAATAATCATGCTTTCCAGGACGAGGTTGTTAACATCAGTAAACGCCTCCGCAGCCGCGGTTATTCACTACACCATGTGAATGACGCCCTACGGAAGGTAGAGATGAGATCAAGAGAGTCCCTTTTGGAACCAGTGATGATGCAGATGCATGTTAACCCTTCACATCCCGTTGGATCACAACACCAGAGGGTCATGGCAAGACATTCCAACATGTATACACCCACATTTTCTACACCGTACAGTCAGGACTTCAATGCTATTGTGGGGATTATTCACAAATATATCCCCATATTGCATGAGGATCCTGTACTGCACAAAATTTTGCAAAATGGATACAGATGTGTCCCTAAAAAATCTAAGACCATCGGTAACATTCTGTCTCCATCACTATTTTCCTTGAACACCGTCCATCCCACTTGGCTAAATACTAAAGGAAATTATCCTTGTGGGGGAATAAGATGTGGCCTGTGTAAGTACATGGTGAAAACCAAATTGATTCAAGGGTACACTAGTACCAGGGATCATAGAATTAACGGGTACATCAATTGCAACACAACCCATGTGGTCTACATGGCATCATGTGAGTCATGTAGAAAGAACTATGTGGGGTGTACTACAAGGCCCCTAAAGAAAAGGTTGGGGGAACATATGACAGGTTCAATTCCTAACCCCAGATCCGTGGGTAGAAATTTATCAGGTCTCTCTAAACATTTTAGAGATGTCCACAATGGTGACCTTTCTACCCTTAGGGTGCAAGGAATAGAAAGAGTTAACCGCAATAAGAGAGGCGGAGATTGGGGTCGTGCGGTATTAAACAGAGAATTTTTTTGGATTGTGAACCTAGAGACAAGGGTCCCTATGGGACTAAACTACCGTACGGACTGCTCTTATTTCTATTGAACTTAGTTTCTCGTTGAGTGTGACATGCGAACCATGTACATATAAAAACATATACATTTCTTTGGATAGTGAACCGAGAAATAAGGGTCCCTATGGCACTAAAATACCGTACGAACTGCTCTTATTTCTATTGAACTCAGTTTCTCGTTGAGTGTGACATGCGAACCATGTACATATAAAAACATATACATTTTTTTGGATTGTGAACCTAGGAATAGGGGTCCCTATGGGACTAAACTACCGTACGGATTGCTCTTATTTTCATTGAACCCAGTTTCTCGTTGAGTGTGACATACGAAGCATGTACATATATATAAAAACATGTAATTTTATTGTAGGTATGTTGGCACACAGTGTTTTTGTCACGATTCATGTATTTACATGATGTTAGAAGTCATAGATTTGGTCTGGCTTTTCCTGTAAGTAGTTGATATAGGCTTCTCCAGCCTACCAGCTGAATACTAATTATCAATCAGTAATTGGGGGGGGGGGGCTTCACATGGTATATATGTGAATTGTTGTTCATTTGGTTTTAAGCTGCTGATGAAGTACTGTGTACGAAACGCGTCCAGCGGGATTGCGCTCCCTAGGTCGCTGATTTTATGATCTTATGAATTACTGAATAAATTTTGAATATTGGAGAAGTGTCAGGTGCCGGATCCATTACTTCATATAATCTTCTTGGACGTACGGGACGTCTCCTTCTGGCACCATCCGGTCCGTTGGAATTTGGTGAGCACGAACAAACCCCCTACCCTTTCCTCCCTCAGTTAAAAGGAAAGTTGCTAATCTCAGACTAGGGGAATAGCTATTTTCCTTGTGGAGAGTATTCTGCCTGCCAGATGAGGAGAACGGAAATATGCAAATCGTCACTTCAGAGAGGAAGTAGATGAATTTTATAGGTGGCACTAGAGTTCGTCTACTTCCTCACTAAAGTGACAATTTGCATACTCTTTAACTAAGCAAAATGCAATTTTAAACTGAAACAGTAAGCTGGTAAGTAGCAATAGGCAAGGAGTTTGAAGACCCCTGTTCTAGACCATAAACATGCGGCACCAGTATGAAATATGTCATGGGGTGTATGGTTCATATGGAATATTAAAATTGGCCTTTAAAAAAAAAATGTACATACTAGTAATGTAAAAAAAAGGACTGGACTTGAATTGTAGCAATGTCTAACCATGAAAGTATTGTCACGCTGGGAGCGGGAGAGACACCCAGCGTAGGACAACGACGGGGGGGGATAAGGAGTCCCTAAAGCTATGGGCACAAGAGGGAGAGGGTGACCCCTAGTCTTCCTGGAGCTGACCCTATCTGCCCTGACGTCCCTATACAGTTTCCTCAACTGTCGCCGACCACGAACCTCGTCCCTCTCTGATCCTAGCACTACCTTATCTAAGGATCAGATGGGGAGGTTCACTAGACCCCTCCACTAACAACTAAAGACAACACAAGGAAAACAGACAATGGGGAAAGAAAACACTTATCTTGCAGCAGAGCACAGCAACCTCCACAAACTCAGCTTCTGCTTGGAGCAAGGATAATGAGTCCACAAGGAAATATCACCTGCACTGAGGGAGGGCAATGAAACTCCTTATAAAGGAGGGAAGAACCTGCTGGGTCCTAGAGACCCAGAATACTGGTGTAGAAACCAGACCGAGCACAAGACCTTCCCAGCCGTCCTCCCATGATAGGGAGATCTTATCATACCTTCTCTTTATCTACACAGAAGGTAAATGCCCCTGAAAGACGGACCGTCCTCAAACCTTATGGCTGATTGGCCAAACGCTGGGACCGTCTGCGCGTGGCCTCTACCCTGTCATCCGTGCCACCCGTGACAGTACCCCCCGTCCACGAGTGGCCCCCGGACACTCAGGACCAGGCTTATCCGGATGGGAACGGTGAAAAGCGCGGACCAGCCTAGCGGCGGAGACTTCCGACGCCGGCACCCACATCCGTTCCTCCGGACCGTATCCCCTCCAGTGCACCAAATACTGAAGAGAACGGCGCACCCTGCGAGAATCAACCACCTTTGAGATCTCAAATTCCAAATTCCCCGCTACGCAGATGGGCTCCGGGGGCAAAGGAGACGGGTTAGACGACGGCACATACGGTTTGAGGAGCGACCTATGAAATACATTGTGGATCTTAAGAGCGGGAGGCAACGCAAGACGAAACGCCACGGGATTGATAACGGCGGTTATCTGATAAGGGCCAATAAACCTGGGCCCAACTTCCAAGAGGGCACCTTCAACTTCACATTCTTGGTAGACAACCACACGTAGTCATTCACACACAGGTCCGGACCTGGCGCACGCTTCCTGTCAGCCATACGTTTGTACCTGTCGCCTAAGAGCTTCAAGCTACTCTGTACCCTCCGCCAAACCGAGGAGAGGGATGAGGTAAATCGGTCCTCCTCAGGAACTCCGGAAGGACTAGTACCACTAAAAGTACCAAACTGAGGATGAAACCCATATGCACCGAAGAACGGTGACTTGCCAGTGGACTCCTGAAGACGATTATTAAGGGCAAACTCGGCCAAGGGCAAATAACTCGCCCAAGTCTCCTGATTGTCAGAGACAAAACACCTCAGATAAGTCTCCAAATTCTGATTCATACGTTCGGTCTGCCCATTAGACTGAGGATGAAAAGCAGAAGAGAAGGACAAGGCAATTCCTAAACGTGCACAAAAAGCCTTCCAAAACTTGGAGACAAACTGAGTACCACGATCAGAAACCACCTCGGAGGGAACTCCATGAAGCTTCACGATCTCACTTACAAACACCTGTGCCAGTGTCCGAGCATTAGGAAGCGCGGGCAGTGCCACAAAGCGAACCATCTTACTGAACCTATCAACCACTACCAGCACTACCGTCTTGCCTGCAGACGCCGGAAGATCGGTGATAAAATCCATTGACACATGTGTCCATGGCCTCTCAGGAATAGACAATGGCAAGAGAGAACCAGCCGGACGGGTATGCGGAACCTTAGCCCGTGCACACACACTACAGGCAGATACGAATTCCGCTACGTCCTTCCTCAACCCCGGCCACCAAAAGCGACGAGATAAAAGATCGAAGGTGGCCCTACTGCCGGGATGCCCTGCCAATACGGAGTCGTGATGCTCTGACAGCACTCTGAGACGCAAAGATGATGGCACAAACAGTCTCCCAGAAGGACAGGAGGCAGGGGCGCCCCCCTGGACCTTCAACACCTCCCCCTCCAGATCAGGGCAAAGAGCGGAAACAACCACCCCCTCCTGTAAGATGGGAACGGGACTTTCATGAGCACTACCACCCGGGAAACTACGCGACAATGCATCAGCCTTCACGTTCTCAACCCCTGGACGGTAAGTGACGGTAAAATTAAATCTCGTGAAAAACAAGGACCACCGGGCCTGCCGGGGATTGAGACGCTTGGCGGACTCAAGGTAAGACAGGTTCTTGTGGTCGGTAATAACCGTGATGGGATGGACAGCCCCTTCCAACCAGTGACGCCATTCCTCAAAAGCCAATTTAATAGCCAACAGCTCCCTATTACCGACATCATAATTCCTCTCGGCCGACGACAACTTCTTGGAGAAGAACGCGCAGGGCACCCATTTCCCAGGCGAAGGGCCTTGCGACAATACAGCCCCCACCCCCACCTCAGACGCATCCACCTCCACAACGAAGGGCTGAGAAAGATCGGGCTGACGGAGAATAGGTGCGGAAACAAAACAACGCTTTAGGGAGGAGAAAGCCTGGCGAGCAGACTCCGACCACTCGGAAAAATCGGTCCCCTTCCTAGTCATGTCCGTAAGAGGCGTCACCAGCACCGAATAGTTCCGAATAAATTTACGGTAAAAGTTGGTAAACCCCAAAAAACGTTGCAATGCCCGTAGATTGTCCGGTTGTTCCCAGTCCAACACCGCCCGGACTTTTTCCGGATCCATCCGAAAACCCAATGGCGACAGGAGGTACCCCAAAAACCGTACCTCCTGAACGGCGAAGACACATTTCTCGAGTTTAGCATACAGCTTATTGTCTCGTAATACCTGTAACACCTGCTTGACATGGGACTGATGCGTCTCCAAATCGGGGGAATAGATCAAGATATCATCTAAGTAAACAACCACAAATCTACCCACCAAATGATGGAATATGTCATTGACAAAGTGTTGGAACACCGCAGGGGCGTTAGTGAGCCCGAACGGCATTACGAGACTTTCAAAATGGCCATCCGGGGTATTAAATGCCGTCTTCCATTCATCCCCCTCTCTGACCCTAATCAGGTTGTAGGCCCCCCTCAAATCCAACTTGGAGAACCATTTAGCACCCACTACCTGACTGAATAAATCAGGAATCAGAGGGAGGGGGTACGGATCACGGACAGTAATCCGATTCAACTCCGGAAATCCAGGCAAGGACGGAGGCCCCCATCTTTTTTCTTAACAAAAAAGAAACCAGCCGCAACCGGCGAGGTTGAGGGCCTGATGTGACCCGACTGCCGACTCTCGGAAATGAAATCCTTCATCGCCTGTCTTTCCGGACCCGATATAGCAAACATCCTAGCTTTGGGCAGTTTAACTCCGGGAACGAGGTTGATTGGGCAATCGTAATGCCCGATTGGGGGGCAGGTCTTGGCACCCCTTCTCTGAGAACACATCCTCATACTCCGATAGGAACGGGGGCAGAGATACCGCAGACACCACCGAAAACGAGGTAACCAAACAATTCTCAGAACAAAAATCACTCCATTCCACAATGTCCCGGGACTGCCAATCCACTACGGGATTATGTTTAATCAACCATGTATGATGGTTCTGGTGCTGTATACTTGTACTGATAGTAGTTCTGGTGATGTATGATTGTACTGATGGTAGTTCTGGTGACATATATGTGTGAGATTCTCGTGATTTATTCATGTAATGGTAGTTGTTTTGGTGGTGTATTCATGTACTATTGATAGCTCTTCGTGGTGTATTTATGTGGTGATGATAGTTTTAGTGATGTACTCATCACCAGATTCCTCATCAACACATGAATATGAAATAAAATTTATCATCAGCACATAAATAGAACTTGAGAGCCATCAATACTACATGAATACAAAAAAACTGCGGCTCTCCCTGACATTTAATGTGAACACTGATGCACGCCATATTGTAACAAACAGACTGCTGCACTCTGAAATATTAGGACATGCAATTATGAATGTAAAAAGTATAGAACAGCATTATAGCTAAGGAGTTGTATGAAAAAAATGAGATACTTATTATATAAATACTAGCTGTGAGCCCGATGCAAATGCATCGGGATTCTAGAATGTGCATTAATTTGATTATAGTAGTTATAGCTGGTGTGAGGACTTTTCGGGGGGGTGTGAATAGTTTTTGGGGAGTCCCATACTTTTTTTGGGGGGTCCCATACTTTTTTGGGGGGGGTCACATACTTTTTTGGGGGGGTCACATACTTTTTTTGGGGGGTCACATACTTTTTTTTGGGGGGGGTCACATACTTTTTTTGGGGGGTCACATACTTTTTTTGGGGGTCAGATACTTTTTTGGGGGGGGTCACATACTTTTTTTGGGGGTCACATACTTTTTTTGGGGGGTCACATACTTTTTTTGGGGGGTCACATACTTTTTTTGGGGGGTCACATACTTTTTTGGGGGGGGTCACATACTTTTTGGGGGGTCACATACTTTTTTGGGGGGGTCACATACTTTTTTGGGGGGTCACATACTTTTTTGGGGGGGTCACATACTTTTTTGGGGGGGTCACATACTTTTTTGTTTTGTCACATACTTTTTTGGGGGGGTCACATACTTTTTTGGGGGGTCACATACTTTTTTTGGGGGGTCCAATACTTTTTTTGGGGGGTCCAATACTTTTTTTTGGAGGTCACATAGTTTTTTGGGGGGTCACATACTTTTTTGGGGGGGTCACATACTTTTTTTGGGGGGTCACATACTTTTTTTGGGGGGGTCACATACTTTTTTGGGGGGGTCACATACTTTTTTTGGGGGGTCACATACTTTTTTTGGGGGGTCACATACTTTTTTGGGGGGGGTCACATACTTTTTTGGGGGTCACATACTTTTTTTGGGGGGTCACATACTTTTTTGGGGGGGTCACATACTTTTTTGGGGGGTCACATACTTTTTTGGGGGGGTCACATACTTTTTTGGGGGGGTCACATACTTTTTTGTTTTGTCACATACTTTTTTGGGGGGGTCACATACTTTTTTTGGGGGGTCCAATACTTTTTTTTGGAGGTCACATAGTTTTTTGGGGGGTCACATACTTTTTTGGGGGGGTCACATACTTTTTTGGGGGGGTCACATACTTTTTTTGGGGGGTCACATACTTTTTTTGGGGGGGTCACATACTTTTTTTGGGGGGTCACATACTTTTTTTGGGGGGGGTCACATACTTTTTTTGGGTGGTCACATACTTTTTTTGGGGGGGTCACATACTTTTTTGGGGGGGTCACATACTTTTTTTGGGGGGTCACATACTTTTTTTGGGGGGGTCACATACTTTTTTTGGGTGGTCACATACTTTTTTGGGGGGGTCAACTATCTTTTTTTGGGGGGTCACATACTTTTTTTGGGGGGGTCACATACTTTTTTTGGGGGTGCAATACTTTTTTTGGGGGGTCTAATACTTTTGGGTGGGGGGTCCAATACTTTTGGGGGGGGTCCAATACTTTTTGGGGCGCGTTCAATACTTATTGGGGCTGAGTGCTCGCAATGGCCGCTTATTATTAGCATTAATCTTATTATTATTAGCATTAATAGCATAATTATTAGCATTAATAGCATAATTATTAGCATTATTAGCATTATTATTAGCATTAATAGCATAATTATTAGCATTAATATCATTATTATTAGCAGTAATATAATTATTATTAGATTTTTTTTTTTTAATTATTATTTTTTGTAATATTTTATAATTTTTAATTTTTTTTTTATTATTTTTTTTATAATTTTTTAATTATTTTTAAATAATTTTATTATAAAATGTATTATTTATTTTAAGTGAGACACAGTTCTCCTTCTGGTCCGCTAAAAGGGCTGGGCTGATTAGCATATATTTATTTTTTTTATTATTATTTTTATTTAATTTTTTATTATTTTTTTATTATTATTTTTTATTATTTTTTAATTCTTTTTAAATTCTTTTATTTATTATTTAATTTATTATTTATTTTAAGTGAGACACAGTTCTCATTGTGGTCCGCAAAAGGGCTGAGCTGATTAGCATATATTTATTTTTTATTATTATTTTTATTTAATTTTTTATTATTTTTTATTATTATTTTTTATATTTTTTAATTCTTTTAAATTATTTATTTATTATTAATTTATTATTTATTTTAAGTGAGACACAGTTCTCATTGTGGTCCGCCAAAAGGGCTGAGCTGATTAGCATATATTTATTTTTTTTATTATTATTTTAATTTAATTTTTTATTATTTTTTTATTATTATTTTTTATTATTTTTTAATTCTTTTTAAATTATTTTATTTATTATTTAATTTATTATTTATTTTAAGTGAGACAGAGTTCTCATTGTGGTCCGCCAAAATGGCTGAGCTGATTAGCATATATTTTATTTTTTTTATTATTATTTTATTTAATTTTTTATTATTTTTTTATTATTATTTTTTATTATTTTTTAATTCTTTTTAAATTATTTTACTTATTATTTAATTTATTATTTATTTTAAGTGAGACAGTTCTCATTCAGGTCCGCTATTTTTCCCATTGACATACATTAGCGGTGTGTCGGCGATTTTATGGCCGGCCACCTGGTTCTATTTGTCGGCCGTAAAATCGCGGACACACCGCTAATACATGTCTATGGGCAGTGAGCCCGATTTCGGATTGGCCGCCGACCAATCAGAATTCGAGCTCAATGAGGGGCTCTTCTGATTGGCTGAGGGCAGTACACAGCGACCAATCAGAAGAGCCGCTCATATCTCATTGAGATACAATGGCGGATTTGTCGTCCATTGTACCTGAATGAGAAGAGAAGAGGACGTCGGAGCTGGAAGAAGACAGAAGATCCCCGGGGCCGGACGAAGAGGACGCCTGGCCGGACGAAGAGGACGCCTGGCCGGACGGACGATCAGATGACTAAGAAGACATGTAAGTATGTGCGGACATGGGGGGGGCTGTGTGGACATTAGTGGGGGTCGGCTGTGCGGACATGGGGGGTTTTTCGGACATTGATGGGGGCGGGCTGTGCGGGCATGGGGGTGGGCTGTGCGGGCATGGGGGTGGGCTGTGAGGACATGGGGGGGGCTGTGTGGACATTAGTGGGGGTCGGCTGTGCGGACATGGGGGGTTTTTCGGACATTGATGGGGGTCGGCTGTGCGGGCATGGGGGTGGGCTGTGCGGGCATGGGGGTCGGCTGTGCGGGCATGGGGGTCGGCTGTGCGGGCATGGGGGTCGGCTGTGCGGGCATGGGGGTGGGCTGTGCGGGCATGGGGGTCGGCTGTGCGGGCATGGGGGTCGGCTGTGCGGGCATGGGGGTGGGTTGTGCGGACATGGGGGTCGGCTGTGCGGACATGGGGGTCGGCTGTGGGGACATTGATGGGGGTGGGCTGTGCGGACATGGGGGGGGGGGGTGGCGAATTGTGTGTAGCGGGGAGCGGAGGCGGCAATGCCGCCTCGGCTCCATGGTCCCCGGGGAGCGAATTGCGGCTCAGGCAGCGACTCGCAATGGCCTCGCGGCCATTGCTCGCGCTACCTGAGCGGTAAATCGCTAAGGTTGTAGCCGGGGCTGTGGATGGATTTTGGGCCAGCGGCTCGCAATGGCCGCTTCGCGGCCATTGCTCGCCCTGGGCCAGCGACTCGCAATGGCCTCGCGGCCATTGCTCGCGCAGCATTGGGCGCTTCGCGCCCAATGTTAAATTCGTATCCACATGACGACATCGGAAAGTGCGCGTGAAGGGGCGCTTTTCCGATTCGCGATTATATAATAGATGGTCATATCCATAACCTCCCACTAGCCACATCAAGGCATGTCTCTTTGTTGAGAATCTACATTATGCCGCTGCCCCTTTCTGGGTTCAAAACCTGCATTTGAATGGGGGAGTTCTTTGTTAACAGAGAATAAAAGCACCTAAGGCAAGTGGAGGAGGGGTGCACTAACAGAAGGCGGGACCTCATAATCTAAACAAGAAAAAACTGCAGTACTCCCTGACGTGTAATATAAACACCGGTGCGTTGGTGTTTTGCAGCCTATTCCAGGTATCCTTATTTTCATTTCCCTGTCTGTCTCTAGCTTCCCTGTGGTTTACTATCTGCAGTGGAGATGCTAGCTCCCTCACTAGCCAGTGCACTAGCCAGGGTGGCAGAAAGGGACTTGTCATGTGACAGCGGCAGGGGAGGGATAACCAGCGCTGCATAGAGATACTCTCAGGAAATAGGTGTTGGGGGCAGCAAGGTGTTTTACTCTCCTCAGCCAGAGCAAGTCCCTGGGGTAGTAAGGATGTAGGGGTGATGATGGTAGTTGTAGTGAGAGATGCAAAAGTGCAACAAACATAGACAAGGAAGCAGTTGAATGCAGAATTTTTACCTTTTCTGGTAGTTAGCAACAGGTTGAATCCAGTGGTACTGCTCACCAGGTCCAGAGTGCAGTCTGTCTGGAAGCAGCTGGAGTCCACTCCACAAAGTGGGAAAATATGCCTTCCTTCTGTGCTTTATCTACTTGGAGATTCAGATGTCTACGAGCTATTCTGTCTCCCTGCTTTCTCTTCTCTGTAGTTTCATCAGCCAGTAGGCATTGCGAACCCTTATCAAACTGCTCTGATAGTCACAGCTCCAGGCTCTGTATATATATATATATATATATATATATATATATATATATATATATATATATATACTGTGCTTCTGGATGTACACGGGTGACCAGCAGACATGCAATCTCCTAGACTCCAGATACTGCCTCCAGGGTCTACAATCCCTGGACAGTCTAGAGCTCTGGTGTGCTGCTCTCAGCATGGTCCTGGAGTGAGCTCTCAGCAGCTCCAATCCAAAGAGCTCTTGTCTCCTCATGCTTCTTATTCCCTTCCTCACACTTTCTTTACTTCTCACTCAAACTCCTCTCCTTAGCCAGAAGGATGAGACACCCTAAAAACTAGGTACTCAGGCCCCCCCCCTTCTGGTCAGAGATCAGGCTGTGTGTGAATGCATTGGGTTACTTAGTGTATGGAGCTCCAGTTACCTCTAGCCAAGGTACCACCACTTATTACAGAGGCAATACCACTCTGGCAGCTGGACCGAAGGTGTGCCAAAAAAGACAGGGCTCAGGGGAATCCTCCTCGATCTCCTAGCCCAGTGTTTCATTTCATTTTAATGTCACACTGACACTTATGCACCCTGAGCCTGCAGGACAGCTTGAATTTCTTTGAAACAAGATTGAGGCTGCTTATACACCATCTGAATATCTTGCATAGCAATCTTTCATCAGTTTTTCTCTGGGAGATTAGGTACAGTGCCATGGGTTTTAAACTTCTTGAATACCGTATATACTCGTGTATAAGCCAACCCGTGTATAAGCCGACCCCCTACTTTTGCCCCCAAAACCTAGGAAAACCTATTGACTCGTGTATAAGCCGAGGGTGGACCCCAGCACAGGTATACAGCCCCCAGCAGTGTGGTATACAGCAGCCCCAGAGGTATATACAGCAGCCCCAGTGGTAGTATACAGCAGCAGCCCCAGTGGTATATAAAGCAGCAGCCCCAGTAGTTAGTATACAGCAGCCCCAGAGGTATATACAGCAGCCCCAGTGGTAGTATACAGCATCCCCAGAGGTAGTATACAGCAGCCCCAGAGGTAGTATACAGCAGCCCGAGAGGTATATACAGCCCCAGTGGTAGTATACAGCAGCCCAGAGGTATATACAGCCCAGTGGTAGTATACAGCAGCCCCAGAGGTATATACAGCCCCAGTGGTAGTATACAGCAGCCCCAGAGGTATATACAGCCCCAGTGGTAGTATACAGCAGCCCCAGAGGTATATACAGCCCCAGTGGTAGTATACAGCAGCCCCAGAGGTATATACAGCCACAGTGGTAGTATACAGCAGCCCCAGAGGTATATACAGCCCCAGTGGTAGTATACAGCAGCTCCAGAGGTATATACAGCCCCAGTGGTAGTATACAGCAGCCCCAGTGGTAGTATAAAGCAGCCCCAGAGGTAGTATACAGCAGCCCCAGAGGTAGTATACAGCAGCCCCAGAGGAGGTATATACAGCCCCAATAGTAGTATACAGGCCCCCCAGTGGTGGTATACTGGCCCCCACCAGTAACACACAGCCCCCCCTCCTTAGTATGTCCCCCCCAGGCTGCGGCACCTGTTAAAATAACAAACTTTCATACATCACCTTTCCGGCGCAGCTCCTCCGCTCCCGGCTTCTTCTTCTTGCTTCCGGTGTCATGTGACCGGGTGCAGGAGATGACGTCATCTCCTGCGCCCGGTCACATGACACCGGAAGCAAGAAGAAGAAGCCTGGGAGCGGAGGAGCGGAGGAGCTGCGCCGGAAAGGTGATGTATGAAAGTTTGTTATTTTAACAGGTGCCGCAGCCTGGGGGGGGGACATACTAAGGAGGGTGGGACATACTAAGGAGGGGGTCTGTGTGTTACTGGTGGGGGCCTGTGTAGTGCAATTGCACGGCATCCCCCCACCGTTGATGGATGGGGGGATGCCGTGCATATTCAATGCACTAATGAGGCGGCCCCACGTGACCGCCTGCGGTCACCGCGGCCCCCTCCTGCCTCCTCCAGCCACCGGTGCAGCCCCCCCCCCACAGCATACCGAGTGACTCGCGTATAAGCTGAGGGGGGGACTTTTCAGCCCAATTTTTGGGCTGAAAAACTCGGCTTATACGCGAGTATATACAGTTAGGGCCAGAAATATTTGGACAGTGACACAATTTTCACGAGTTGGGCTCTGCATGCCACCACATTGGATTTGAAATGAAACCTCTACAACAGAATTCAAGTGCAGATTGTAACGTTTAATTTGAAGGGTTGAACAAAAATATCTGATAGAAAATGTAGGAATTGTACACATTACTTTACAAACACTCCACATTTTAGGAGGTCAAAAGTAATTGGACAAATAAACATAACCCAAACAAAATATTTTTATTTTCAATATTTTGTTGCGAATCCTTTGGAGGCAATCACTGCCTTAAGTCTGGAACCCATGAACCTCACCAAACGCTGGGTTTCCTCCTTCTTAATGCTTTGCCAGGCCTTTACAGCCGCAGCCTTCAGGTCTTGCTTGTTTGTGGGTCTTTCCGTCTTAAGTCTGGATTTCAGCAAGTGAAATGCATGCTCAATTGGGTTAAAATCTGGTGATTGACTTGGCCATTGCAGAATGTTCCACTTTTTTGCACTCATGAACTCCTGGGTAGCTTTGGCTGTATGCTTGGGGTCATTGTCCATCTGTACTATGAAGCGCCGTCCAATCAACTTTGCAGCATTTGGCTGAATCTGGGCTGAAAGTATATCCCGGTACACTTCAGAATTCATCCGGCTACTCTTGTCTGCTGTTATGTCATCAATAAACACAAGTGACCCAGTGCCATTGAAAGCCATGCATGCCCATGCCATCACGTTGCCTCCACCATGTTTTACAGAGAATGTGGTGTGCCTTGGATCATGTGCCGTTCCCTTTCTTCTCCAAACTTTTTTCTTCCCATCATTCTGGTACAGGTTGATCTTTGTCTCATCTGTCCATAGAATACTTTTCCAGAACTGAGCTGGCTTCTTGAGGTGTTTTTTCAGCAAATTTAACTCTGGCCTGTCTATTTTTGGAATTGATGAATGGTTTGCATCTAGATGTGAACCCTTTGTATTTACTGTCATGGAGTCTTCTCTTTACTGTTGACTTAGAGACAGATACACCTACTTCACTGAGAGTGTTCTGGACTTCAGTTGATGTTGTAAACGGGTTCTTCTTCACCAAATAAAGTATGCGGCGATCATCCACCACTGTTGTCATCCATGGACGCCCAGGCCTTTTAGAGTTCCCAAGCTCACCAGTCAATTCCTTTTTTCTCAGAATGTACCCAACTGTTGATTTTGCTACTCCAAGCATGTCTGCTATCTCTCTGATGGATTTTTTCTTTTTTTTCAGCCTCAGGATGTTCTGCTTCACCTCAATTGAGAGTTCCTTTGACCGCATGTTGTCTGGTCACAGCAACAGCTTCCAAATGCAAAACCACACACCTGGAATCCACCCCTGACCTTTTAACTACTTCATTGATTACAGGTTAACGAGGGAGACGCCTTCAGAGTTAATTGCAGCCCTTAGAGTCCGTTGTCCGATTACTTTTGGTCCCTTGAAAAAGAGGAGTCTATGCATTACAGAGCTATGATTCCTAAACCCTTTCTCCGATTTGGATGTGGAAACTCTCATATTGCAGCTGGGAGTGTGCACTTTCAGCCCATATTATATATATAATTGTATTTCTGAACATGTTTTTGTAAACAGCTAAAATAACAAAACTTGTGTCACTGTCCAAATATTTCTGGCCCTAACTGTGTTGTTCACCGTGGATGAAGAAACATCAAAATCTCTGGAGATGGACTTGTAACCTTGAGATTGTTAATATGTTTCAATAATTTTGGTCCCAATTGCTCAGACAGCCCTCCTCTCCTCATTCTGTACTTCATACTTAGTGAGGCACACACAGACACACAATGCAAAAATTTAGTAAATTTTTCACCTTTTTATTTTGTTTCAGATATGATTTTCATATTGCACAGACCTGTTACTTACCCCAGGTGAGTTTGAATAAGCATGCTTGAAACAAAGTTGTTTACCCACAATTTTGGAAAGTTGCCAACAATTTTATTTGGACAATTTGGGGGTTTTGTGTGAAATTGTCGCATCCCAGGGCCGTGGGGTACTCGGAGCCGGGCTGTAAACACCTCTTGGGAGTCACAGGGGTCGAAACCCGGCTTCCGTAACCCTGGGTTTAGTTGTTAAAGGAAGTTCTCATCTTGATAGGGAAGGGGATAATGATAGGGAAGATTAGTCGAGACACCACGCGTGGTTTGTTGCTATTAGTGGCCACCGCTGCTGCAGAATCTCTGGTGATGATGGATGGGCAACTAGTGTGTAGTGGCTCCCCACGGGCAGAGCTGATCCCTGGGCAGTGGATGTAGCAAGGGTTTAGGGTGCAGGATGGCGGGCACAAAGCAACAGACAGGCTCATGGTTTGTTGGTTCCTCAGTCCTTTTACTGGTGCAACTGTAATTCCAACTGGTGATGGTATACTGAGTTCTTGCACCTGAGAGCAACTCGGGGTTCTCCTCATCCAACAGGTTCTGAGGCCTCCTTTGCTGCACCTTGATGGTAGGTCCCTGGTGCTGCGTAAGCTGAGCTGCTGGCCCTCTCTCCCTCCTGCTTGGTGCAGGCAACTCTCTAGCACCAAGTCTCAGGTGTCTATTCCTGGGCTCTTTACACTGCTTTGCCTCCAGGCACAGTGTGGCTAGGAAACTTGGCATTCCCCACCTATTGGCTGCCGAGTCGTTAGGCCCTGAACAGACTCGGACTCCGGCGTCCGTTTCTGTGGCACTTCTCCTCTGGGGTGAGCATGACACCGCTTCGCTCCCCAGGCTTTCTTCCATTTCCTCAGACCCCTGACTTGGGTCCCTCACGCTAGACTGGGACGAGCTTAGCGCTGCTCCTAGTCCACAGGATGTCTTCTTCAGCCCTCCTAGGAACTGAACTGACTAACTCCGCCCCAGGCCACAATTTATAGGGGAGCTCACCCTGGATCCTGGTCTTGGTCTCCCCCTTCAGGCCTGGAGGCAGAAAGGTGCTGTTTGCGGATTCTGTCTGGTGTGGATACCCTCTGTTGCTCTCAAGTGTGACACTACCACCAGGAGCGATAATGACACTGTGGCACTTGTACTCCGGGGTGCTGCAAAAGTATGTCCAATTTGCCTTTTTTGCTGTTTATTTTTTGTGTGTTGTTTCAATATACACAAAGGCAAATAAACGTGATTAAAAAAAACATGCATAATTTTAATACATTTCGTAACTTGAATTTGCTATTTTTGTAGCTGCCCTTTTATTATACACTCCTCAACATTGAAATTGCAACAGCAAGGAGGTAAAGTTTTGCAGTTATGGAAAATCACAAGATCAGTTGGCAAGTTAATAATACGCAAATTATGTAAAAATGGAAACAGTATTTTTAAACCATCTCAATTTATTCAGCATCGAGGATGATCATGCAGAAATACATGAACTTACATTATTGGCATGATATCAATGAGGAAATTAATGGTTGCCTGAGGAATGTTCTGCTGGCTGCTCCCATTTCAATTGTCAACCAATGACGCTCAAGATGTGTTCAACTGGAGACAAGTTTATTTTTTTTTAATCAGATCATTTTTTATTGAAGAGTTTATGAAGAAACTACAGAGGAACTTCCAACATATCCCAGCCACCCTCCCACACCCACTTCATTATCCATAGGCTGCTGCGACTACATGGAGTAATGAAGGCAGCATAAATAACAGGAGACCATAGGAATACCATGCAAGTAACATACATTGTAGACAAACAAATACAATCATATATATAAAAACGGTATTTAGCCAGAAAAACAGAGACCGCACCAACGAGCCAATTGTATACCAGCTGTATTATTAAAATTGAACTCACTACATGAGTAAGTCTGTAAGAAAAGACAGAATCACAGAGCAATATAATGCCCAACAGTCGGCAATATGACTCACACTGCAGTCTTCATGAAAAAGTAAATATATATATATATGTGTGTGTGTGTGTGTATATAACTTTAAATTTTTTCCTCATATATAAACCGCTTATTAGCATATGTACATTTTTGGTAGTAGCCAAGTGCTGCAGTGAAGTTTTCTGGCTGTTTGTTCCAGCATTGCAACTTGCACCAATTCACACTATATCTTGAGTGCTGTGCAGTTTTTTTCAATTTTTGTCTAATATGTGGAGTTGCTGGCTCCGCAGCTGCACTTAGCACCCTCATCGCCCCCAGGTGGTCTAGGATTGAGATGGTGTCCACCCGCTTAGAAGTGGGATAGGGAGGACAGGGATGTCAGCATAGGACTCATCAGATCTGGGGTCACCGTGGAGTGGTTGATGAGCAAGCAGATATTGGCCAATATATGTACCAAGAACCCCAGCAAATAGAAAGATAAGATTATTGAGTTTTTTTAAAAAAACATACGTTTTTTAATTTTTTCCTCATATAAAAACTGCTTATTAGCATGTGTACATTTTTGGTAGTAGCTGAGTGCTGCAGTGAAATTTTCTGGTTGTTTGTTCCAGCACCGCAGCTTGCACCAGTTCACACTATGTCTTGAGTGCTGTGCGGTTTTTTTTATATATATTTTTTTCTGTTTTTTTCTGGGGTTTTTTTCTGTTTTTTTCTGTTTTTTTCTGTTTCTTTTTTTTCTGTTTTTTTTTTCTGTTTTTTTTTTCTTTTTTTATATATATATATGTACATAGCCAGCTCACCGCTCTGAAGAGATGCAGGTAGATTTCTCTAAGTGGCTTTAAGATATAGCTTTTAACTTTTCCGAGGTATGCATTTCAGCACGAGATGTGCCTTTTTCAAAGTCCAACCTTGGCTGGAGAAAGCTGGACTTCAAGACAAATCAGAGGCATTAATCATACCGCCATAAGAACAGGTGCTAAGTAGCAGATCCATAGAAGCAGGAATCTACCACACAAGACAAGATCCTAGGTGCAGACTTTGTAAAGAAACCTCGGAGTCAAAAAATGTCGTGGCAGGATGCAAAATGCAAGCAAGAACAGTGTATACAGAACGCTACAACCAAGTAGCGTGATTTGCATACAGGAACATCTGTACAGAGTATGGGCTAATGAAAATGAGAGAGCTAAACTCTTGTTGGACTTCAAATTCCAGACTGATAAGCAGGTGTTGGCTAACCAGATATCGTGATCGTAGACAAGGATCAGAAGACAGCAATGATAATAGATGTGGCAGTGCCAAATGACAGCAACATCAGAAAGAAGGAATATGAGAAGCTGGAGAAATACCAGACCCTCTCAGAATAACTCCAAAGGATGAGGAAGGTGAAGGCAACAATGATTCCAGTGGTGATAGGACTTGAAGTAGTGACTCCTAAGTTGTAATAAGGGCTGCAACAGATCCCAAGAGCAACATCTGATTTCTCTGTCCAGAAAAGTGCAGGAACAACTAAGATCCTGCGCAGAACCCTCAAACTCCCAGGTCTCTAGTAGAGGGCCCAAGAATAAGGATGGAAAAATAACCACCCCCCAGGGGTGAGAAGGTAGTTTTATATATGACTAGTAAAAAGGCCCGATGCAATTGCATCGGGAGCAGGGTGAAATGAATTGTGTGTATACAGGCGGGTCAGTGGGTAGCAGAGTATACAGGGGGCTCTGTGGGTAGCAGAGTATACAGGCGGGTCAGTGGATAGCAGAGTATACAGGGGGCTCTGTGGGTAGCAGAGTATACAGGTGGGTCTGTGGGTAGTGGAGTATACAGGCGTGTGTGGTGGTGGTGGCAGAGTATACAGGTGTGTGTGGTGGTGGTGGCAGAGTATACAGGTGTCTGTGGTGGCATAGTATACAGGCATCTGTGTGGTGGCAGAGTATACAGGTGTCTGTGGTGGTGGCGGCAGAGTATACAGGCGGGTGTGGTGGTGGCGGCAGAGTATACAGGCGTCTGTGGTGGTGGCAGAGTATACAGGCGTCTGTGGTGGTGGCAGAGTGTACAGGTGTCTGTGGTGGTGGCAGAGTATACAGGCATCTGTGGTGGTGGCGGCAGAGTATAGAGGCATCTGTGGTGGTGGCGGCAGAGTATACAGGTGTGTGTGGTGGTGGCGGCAGAGTGTACAGGCGTGTGTGGTGGTGGCAGGGTGTACAGGCGTGTGTGGTGGTGGCACAGTGTACAGGCGTGTGTGGTGGTGGCAGAGTGTACAGGCGTGTGTGGTGGTGGCAGAGTGTACAGGTGTGTGTGGTGGTGGCAGAGTATACAGGCGTGTGTGGTGGTGGCAGAGTACACAGGCGTCGGTGCTGGTGGCAGAGTATACAGGCGTCGGTGGTGGTGGCAGAGTATACAGGCGTCTGTGGTGGTGGCGGCAGAGTATACAGGCGTCTGTGGTGGTGGCGGCAGAGTATACAGGTGGGTGTGGTGGTGGCGGCAGAGTATACAGGCGTGTGTGGTGGTGGCAGAGTATACATGCGTGTGTGGTGGTGGGGGCAGAGTATACAGGCGTCTGTGATGTTGGCGGGAGAGTATATAGGCGTGTGTGGTGGTGGTGGCAGAGGATACAGGCGGGTGTGGTGGTGGTGGCAGAGTATACAGGTGGGTGTGGTGGTGGCGGCAGAGTATACAGGCGGGTGTGGTGGTGGCGGCAGAGTATACAGGCGTGTGTGGTGGTGGGGGCAGAGTATACAGGTGTCTGTGGTGGTGGCAGAGTATACAGGCGTCTGTGGTGGTGGCGGCAGAGTATACAGGCGTGTGTGGTGGTCATGGCAGAGTATACAGGCGTGTGTGGTGGTGGCAGAGTATACATGCGTGTGTGGTGGTGGGGGCAGAGTATACAGGTGTCTGCGGTGGTGGCAGAGTATACAGGCGTCTGTGGTGGTGGCAGCAGAGTATACAGGCGTCTTCCGCCGTCTTCCGCTAGGCTCCCGGTGTCTCTGCAGGCTCCCAGTGCCTGCAGTGCTCTTCTAGTGCAGTCAAGGACCTGTGGTGATGTCAGAGTCACGTGACCCGCGGTTAGCATGGAGTAAGCTGGTGTCACGTGACTCTGACATCACCACAGGTCCTTGAGTGCAATAGAAGAGCACTGCAGGCACCGGGAGCCTGCAGAGCCACCGGGAGCCTAGCGGAAGACGGCAGAAGACGGCGGAAGACGGCGGGGGCTCGGGGAGAGGTGAGGATTTTTTTTTTTTTTTAACTGGAGAGCGGCTGCGGCTCGTGATGACGCTACACCACCTGTCTATCCAGTAGCCAATTCTTTGCTGCAGCTAGTCTAGGCAATTTTTTTGGGCTAGTAGCAGTGTCAGTTAGACCACTTGTGAAACAAGCTACACTGCCTGTCTAGTTCAGACTAATTTTTAACTGCACCTAGCCAAGGTAATAGTTTGCACCTAGTAGCAGTGTCATTTAGATAGTGGTGTAGTCCACTTGTGAAACAAGCTACACCGTCTATCTAGTTTAGACTAATTTTTAACTGCACCTAGCCCAGGTAATAGTTTGAGCATGGTACCACTGTTTGGCCACTCAGCTCTACTTGATTTCCATCCTAATTTTTTTTCCACACAACTGCAGCATTGCCAATTTGGCCACATACAAAATGAGTGTCAAAAGGCCTGCTTCTGGTGGAGAGGGGAATCGGCGTGGTGGAAAGGGCAAAAAAGTTTGTGTCCGTGGGGTAGGTAGTAAAGCAACAATAACATCTGCTGAAGAAAGACCATCTTCCAGCCAAACCATGATGTCAACTTCTTTCCGTGGACAATCTGATATGATCCCTTTCTTATGGACACAACCATGGTTACCTATTGTTGATGAGGCACAAAAACAGCAGGTGCTTTAATGGATCTCAAGTGCTCCAACAAGTGATCTGTCCTCCACCTTAACTTTAACATTCCAAACCCTCCCGTCTTCTGAGGTGTCACCCCAATTGCACTTGCTTCCTTCCATCTCCCAAATCTCCAGAGCTGTTCATGTCACACTATAGGCTGGAAATCAGAGGTCTGCTCCAAAGCTTCAGTGAGTCCAGACGAGGAAATGATCTGCACTGATGCCCAGAAGCTTTGTGAGTCGAATCCAGGCCCAGATGAGGAAGGTTCTGAGCATAGTGTAGACCCTCATTCCCAAACTGTAACTCCTCTTGGTGGAGACAATGAGGAAGATGCTGATGAGACTCAGATACCTGATTTGACTGACAACTTAACTTTTCGGTCAGAGCAGGAAGAGGTTGTCTCTGAGGACAAGGGGAGTGATAACACACAGGGTGATGATGAGGTTGGAGATCCCACTTACTGTCTACCCACAGTAAGCCAGTTGATGAGGTCAGCAGAGGAGGTGGAGGAGGATGCTAGTGACAATGAGGTTAGGTTCCGCCTTCCTGGACAGAAACGGAGAACTGGAAGCACGTCAACAACTGCATCAGCAGCCACAACTCTGCCTCTGAGCAGAAGTCGTGGTGGTTCTACAGGTCGCATGGGCTCTAAGCCTTGCCTAGCCTGGGCCTATTTTGACATCACCAAGGATCACCCAACCCATGTGATCTGTAAGATTTGTCACCAATCTCTTGAGTAGAGGACAAAAACTTAATAGTTTGAGTACTTCATGCATGAACTGTCACATGGATATGAAGCACAAGTCGCAGTGGGATGCTCAATGCGGGCTAGCGGGGCGGGCCAACCACCGTCTGCCCCATCAAGTGCATCCGTGTGGTCTTCATCCTCTGTGACTGTGGGGACAGCTGTCACACATGCTTTTGGGCGCAGACCTTCCACCACTTTACCTGCAACAGACAGTGTGATTGCCAGGTCATCACTTGTTTTTGAAGTGGAAAATGCTGCTGGTGTTGAGCTCTCTCAGACATCGAGAGCACCACATGTGGATGAAGGCAACATTATATCTCTGCCTGCACCTTCCTCACAGACCAGCAGTTTGCCGGGGACACCCTATTCAACCCCATCTCAGCACAGCAGCCAGCCATCCGTCCCTCAGATGTGGACAAGTAAAAGACCATTTCCTCCTAGCCATGACAAAGCTAAGCGGTTGAATTTCACCATCTGCAAGCTGTTGGCTACAGAAATGCAGCCTTTCCGCCTGGTGGACACAGAGGATTTTAGAGACCTTATGTCTGTCGCAGTGCCCCAGTACCAGATGCCCAGTCACCACTACTTCTCCAAGAAAGGTGTGCCTGCGCTACATCAGCATGTCACAGACAACATCATCGCTGCCTTGAGAAACTCTGAGTGTGACAGGGTGCATTTCACCACAAACACTTGGACCAGTAAGCATGGACAGGGGCGTTAAATGTCGCTGACAGGGCACTGGGTAACTATGGTGAGAGCTGGAGAAGGGTCTGCTGTACAAGTCTTTCCGTCCCCATAAGTTGTGCTGCAATCCTCGGTACGCAGCAGTTCCTCCAGTGCTTCTGCCTCCTCAACCTCGTCTCAGTCCTTCACCTGCGCCCAAAGCCTGTCTGGTAATGCCACCAGCACAAGGAATCCTGCGCACCTCCTTACTATGTTGGCAGCATGGCTCAACACCATCAGGTGGTGTTTACCTTGAAATGACTGGGAAATATGAGTCACACAGCTGAGGAGTTGTGGTCAGCTCTAGAGACTGATTTTCAGCAATGGTTGTCTTCACTCAACCTGTAGCCAGGGAAGGCCATGTGCAACAATGCTGCAAACCTGGGTGCGGCCCTTCGCCGGGGCAATGCGACACACATGCCTTGTATGGCTCACGTGTTGAACCTGGTTGTCCAGCAATTTTTTACACACTATCCCAGCGTAGATGGGCTTCTGCAGAGGGCACAGTCGCTGTGTGCTCACTTCCAGCGTTCGCTTCCCACAGCTCAACAACTTGCATCGCTGCAGAACTCTTTCGGCCTGCCGGTTCACCGGCTGAAATGCGATGTGCCGACATGCTGGAATTCCACTCTGCACATGTTGCAGCGACTGTTGCAGCACCGCTGAGCCCTGGTGCAGTACATTATGATGTATAGCCATTATGATGTATAGCCAACGAGATCCAGAGGTGGGGCAGATCACGCTGCTGGAGTGGTCTCAGATCAAGGACCTATGCACCCTTCTGCACAGTTTTGAAATGGCGACGAAGATGTTTAGCGCTGACGATGCCATTATCAGCATGGCTATTCCGGTCATCTACATGCTGGAGCACACTCTAAACAGTATTTAGAGTCAGGTGGTGGGACAAGAGGAGGTGGAGAAAGTACAGGAGGAGTCCTATGCAGAAGGGATAACAATATCACTAAGGTCCTCACAGTCATCAGCACCAAAATGGCAGGCATGGGAGGGTGGGGGAGAGGATTAATGAGTGTGCATGGTAGCGGCCAAACTGTTGAGGAAGGTGCAGGAGCCCAGGAAGAAATGGAGGACGAACTGGCGATGGGCTTGGAAGACTCAGCAGATGACGGAAACCTTGATGACATTTCTGTTGTGTGAGGTTGGGGAGAAAGGGCAGAGGAAGGAAGCATGATTCTCACCATGCCACCACCAAGACAACAAGGACTTGGTCCTCCTGGATGCGCAAGACACATAAGCGCCTTCTTGCTGCACTACCTGCAACATGACCCTCAGATTGTCCGAATTAGAAGTAATGCCGACTACTGGGTTGCCACACTTTTAGATCTCCGGTACAAGACAAAATTTGGCAAAATAATTCCTGCCATAGAAAGGGACCCATGCATGCAGGAGTATCAGCAGAAGCTGTTACACAATCTTAGATCTGCTTTTCCACAAAACACCAGTGGTACACAGAGTGAATCTCACAGGAGTATCTCCAAGTGAACATCGGTGCCATGACTGGGGAACTGGAGCCTTGCTCATTTTGGGCTTCCAAGCTGGAAAAATGGCCTATGCTCGCCACTCACGCTTTGGAGATCCTGTCGTGCCACGCAGTCAGTGTTCTCTCTGAACATGTCTTCAGCGCTGCTGGTGGTGTGCTGACAGATAAGCGCAAGCGTCGTCCAGCCAGAATGTGGACAGACTAACGTTCATCAAGATGAACAAGTCATAGATCCACAAGGACGTTTCTATCCCTGTGTCATTCTGGGGAGACTAAAGGCTTGTGGATTTTTGATTGTACTTCATGACAGTAACTATTTAAAGTTTGCAAATGTGGGCAATTGATGCCACTTAAGTGGTGTCTGTGCCCAAATTTTTGGAAAAAATGGAGACTCTTGTTGGAGTCCACTAAATGTGTTTGACATGATTATAGAAGGGCATGCCATGCCTATATCTGTGTCTCCACCTCCTTTTACTCATCAAGCTCTTTTCTTTTCCCATTTTTATATGCAATTGTCACTTTTCCATGTGTTTGTTGTGTCTTCTGAGTAGTTTCTCACCTGTTTGACACCTTAGAAGGTGTTTTCTATGTGTTTGTATGTGTTTGTGTTTGCCTGCCATTGTTTTCAACGGTGTTCGATGGTGTTCCACGAACATTCAACGAACACACCCCAATTCGACGAATTGAATCGAATTCGAACACTAGGGTGGTGGCTCATCTCTACTCCTGATATACACAAAAAAAGGAAGAATAATTAAGTCTGTCATGAAATATGGAATGGTATGGACTGCAAGGATGGTGAATCATGCGAGGAATTTCTCTCATTGCTTATGAAATTAAAATATGTTTTTAATAAAAAAATATTTATTAAATACAAATCAAATGAATAAAAAAACTATTGAATGATAAAAGAATATATATTCATAAAAATGTAAATGGTGTTGAAGGATTCTTTTGTTGGATTGGGAATAAAAAATATAGGAAAATAAAATTACCATGTATAATTGTATAAAAAATATATAAATATATTTTAAAAAATGCTAAAAAATGTATCACTCGAAAGGCTTAATTCAATTGGTTCAAAACAAAAACAAGGGGGTACCGATAGAAGAATGGTCACATTATCAGAAATTATGTTGTAGAAAAAGATCGTTGATCTATTCTTAATGTCTATTCGTGATGATGTTTTGGTTGAACGTGGCATTCTGTGTGTGACGGCACATCCCCACATTTAATATCCAGATGGCAATTCTCTGCGAAATAGTGTATCTGAAACGATGCACCCATAATTTTTGCATACAATGATGCGAGGGACAGAGTAGGAACAAAGGTGATATGTGTGTTGGAGATTGGCTCATCCACAGACTTGATGTCAAGGATGACTTGTTCACTACAGGATCGCGCACCAGAGAGGGCAGAAGCAATAAGGTACTTTCACATAGCAATATTTTCCTGTTCGTGGGGATCCTACTGTTTGCAGGACCCCACGGACAGGGAAGGACAGCATCAGTGGTGACCTCCGGATGCAATTTCTGTGTCCAGGTCCGTGATTTTCACGGATCCGGACACAGAAAGCCCGAACTTGCAAAGTGCAGTCAAGCCAGGCACTTTCACTCCCGCAATGTACAGTCATATGAAAAAGTTTGGGCACACCCTCTTAATCTTACTCTTTTTTATTTTGTTTAAAATTGTTTTTTTGCAACAGCTATTTCAGTGTGATATATGTAATAACTGATGGACATAGTAATATTTCAGGATTGAAATGAGGTTTATTGTACTAACCGAAAATGTGAAATATGCATTATTTCAAAATTTGACAGGTGCAAAAGTATGGCACCTTAACAGAAAAGTGACATTAATATTTAGTAGATCCACCTTTTGCAAAAAATAACAGCCTCTAGTCGCTTCCTGTAGCTGTTAATGAGTTCCTGGATCCTGGATGAAGGTATTTTTGACCATTCCTCTTTAAAAAACAATTCCAGTTCAGTTAAGTTTGATGGTCGCCGAGCATGGACAGCCCGCTTCAAAATATCCCACAGATGTTCAATGATATTCAGGTGTGGGGACTGGGATGGCCATTCCAGAACATTGTAATTGTTCCTCTGCATGAATGCCTGAGTAGATTTGGAGCGGTGTTTTGGACCATTGTCTTGCTGAAAGATCCATCCCCGGCGTAACTTCAACTTTGACACTGATTCTTGAACATTATTCTCAAAAATCTGCTGATACTGAGTTGAATCGATGCGACCCTCAACTTTAACAAGATTCCCAGTGCCGTCATTGGCCACACAGCCCCAAAGCATGATGGACCCTCCTCCAAATTTGACAGTGGGTAGCAAGTGTTTTCTTGGAATGCTGTGTTTTTGTGGCGCCATGCATAACGCCTTGTTGTATGACCAAACAACTCAATCTTTGTTTCATCAGTCCACAGGACCTTCTTCCAAAATGAAACTGGCTTGTCCAAATGTGCTTTTGCATACCTCAGGCGACTCTGTTTGTGGCGTGCATGCAGAAACGGCTTCTTTCGCATCACTCTCCATTACAGCTTCTCCTTGTGCAGTGTGCGCTGTATTGTTGACCGATGCACAATGACACCATCTGCAGCAAGATGATGCTGCAGGTCTTTGGAGGTGGTCTGTGGATTGTTCTTGACTGTTCTCACCATTCTTCTTCTCTGCCTTTCTGATATTTTTGTTGGCCTGCCACTTCTGGCCTTTACAAGAACTGTCCCTGTGGTTTTCCATTTCCTTACTATGTTCCTCACAGTGGAAACTGACAGGTTAAATCTCTGAGACAAATTTTTGTATCCTTCCCCTGAACAACTATGTTGAACAATCTTTTTTTTTTCAGATCATTTGAGAGCTGTTTTGAGGAGCCCATGATGCCACTCCTCAGAGAAGATGCAACTAGGAGAACAACTTGCAAGTGGACACCTGAAATAGCTTTTCTCATGATTGGATGCACCAGGCTATTAAGTACAAAGCTCAATGAGGTTACCAAACCAATTTAGTGCTCCAGTAAGTCATTAAAAAGTAGTTAGGAGTATTCAAATCATGAAAATCAGAAGGGTGCCCATACTTTTGCACCTGTCAAATTTTGAAATAATGCATATTTCACATTTTTGGTTAGTACAATAAACCTCATTTCCATCCAGAAATGTACTGTGTCCATCAGTTATTACATATATCACACTGAAATAGCTGTTGCAAAAAAACAATTTTAAACAAATAAAAAGAGTAAGATTAAGAGGGGTGCCCAAACTTTTTCATATGACTGTGTATACATACATTGTGGGAGTGAACTGAGGGTTACATAAAAAAAAACACCCCCACCTCTCCGGCATGTGTCCCGCGCCATCTAGCTCCTGGGGCTTAAGGACCTGGTGGGGCAGGGCTACCCGTTCAGCTGATGCAGTCACATGACTGCATCAGCTGAGCACTTTAAATCCTGTGCCCGCCAAAACCGATTGGCGGGCGGGAGATTTAAACCAGGCTGATGCGGTCATGTGACAACCTGATCAGCTGATCGGCCATATGACCGGATCAGCTGAGCGGTTTAAATATCACGCCCGCCGATTAGTTTAGGGCGCGGGATTTAAACCGCTCAGCTGATGCGGTCATGTGACCGCATCAGCTGATCGGGTAGCCCCGCCGTGCCAGGTCCTTAAGCTGTCAGGAGCTAGATGGAGGCATCGCAGGACACGCCGGAAAGGTGAGGAGATTTTTTTTTACTTTTAACCCTTGCTTTTACTTCATTTCACTTCCGCAATGTATTTATATACATTGTGGAAGTGAAATTAAAGGGGAACAGACCAATTTTAGTGTACTGAGCATGCTAATAAAATCAGGTCTGGGAAACGATCCGATGTTTTCCCGGAGCCGTGCTCCATAGGCCCCCATGTTATTTGCCACGATCGTGTCAGATCCGATTTGGTCCGCTGTGCCACAGCAAAAAATCGGACAGAATCGGATCTGACACAAATCGGAAGGCAATGAGGCCAAATCTGATCAGATCCGTTGGCCATAGGGATACATGGGGGCCAAATCGGATCTGTAGCTGTCAGTTTTACAACGGACAGCCACGGATCCCCAAAAAACACAGTGTGAAAGCAGCTTAAGAAAAAGAGGGGGGAAAAGAAGAAAAAGAAAGAGGAAAAGGCACTTTATGTCACACAAATATCCATACTGCACAACACGGTAAGTGAATTTCGTATGAGTATGTTTAAGAACGAGATGGCAATTATATAAGAGAACAGCAGGAGAATCATAGAAACCCAGAACACAGGGAAAAGAAGAGATGTTACATTCATCAAAATAATGTTATTATCAATGATTGTATCTATACAGTTAACAGCATGAATATATATGGGTGTTCTTTGCTATTAAAAGGAGTCCTGGAGAACAAAAGACCTATATAAACATATACACTATGTTCCAAATTATTATGCAAATATTCTTTTTCTCTGATTTTCCTAAATGGTCAGTGCAAATGACAGTCGGTGTAATAAAAGCCATCACCCGTTAGAGTATACATTGAATTTTATTGAAGAAACCTCCCAATGATAACAGTATAGTCTTCAAAATAAAAAAAAACTCTAAATGCACTGATCCAAATTATTAGGCACAGTAGAGTTTCTAAACATTTAATATGTTTCAAAGTACTGAAAATACTCCTTTGTTGAATTTGCAGCATTAGGAGGTCACATTCACTGAAATAAAAAGCTATTTAACTCCAAAACATCCTAACAGGCCAAGTTACATGTTAACATAGGAACCCTTCTTTGATCTCACCTCCACAATTCTTGCATCCATTGAACCTGTGAGTTTTCTGGAGAGTTTCTGGTTGTATTTCTTTGCATGATGTCAGAATAGCCTCCCAGAGCTGCTGTTTTGATGTTAACTGCCTCTCACCCTCATAGATCTTTTGCTTGATTATACTCCAAAGGTTCTCTATAGGGTTGAGGTCAGGGGAAGATGGTGGCCACACCATGAGTTTCTCTCCTTTTATGCCCATAGTAGACAATGACACAGAGGTATTCTTTGCAGCATGAGATGGTGCATTGTCATGCATGAAGATGATTTTGCTCCTGAAGGCACGTTTCTGCTTTTTATACCATGGAAGACAGTTCTCAGTCAGAAACTCTATATACTTTGCAGAGGTCATTTTCACACCTTCAGGAACCTTAAAGGGGCCTACCAGCTGTTTCCCCATGATTCACCCCATAACATGACTCCTCCACCTCCTTGCTGACAAAGCAGCCTTGTTGGGACATGGTGGCATCCACCAACCATCCACTACTCTATTCATCTGGACCATCCAGGATTGCTCAGCACTCGTCAGCAAACAAGACTGTTTGAAAATTAGTCTTCATGTATGTCTGGGCCCACTGCAACCATTTCTGCTTGTGAGCACTGTTTAGGGGTGGCCAAATAGTAGGTTTATGCACCACAGCAAGCCTTTGACGGCACCTATAACTTGAGGTTCGAGGGACTCCATAGGCACCAGCAGCTTCAAATATCTGTTTGCTGGTTTGTAAGGCCTTTTTAACAGCTGCTGTCTTAATCCGATTAACTTGCCTGGCAGAAACGTTCCTCATTCTGCCTTTATCTGCACGAACATGTCTGTGCTCAGAGCCAGCCACAAATCTCTTCACAATATGATGATCACGCTTACGTTTTCGTGAAATATCTAATGTTTTCATCCCTTGTCCAAGGCATTGCACTATTTGTTGCTTTTCGGCAGCAGAGAGATCCTTTTTCTTTCCCGAGTTAATTGAAAACTGTGGTCTGCTTAATATTGTGGAACACCCAGTTTTCCTTTTAGTGGGCTCACCTGCCCACTTCAGGTATCTGAGATTGATTTCAGTGATCCAAAGAACCCTGAGACACAATACCATCAATGGGTTTCATTGAAAAAAAAAAAAAAAAAAAAAAACCCTATGACACTTAAAACCAATTTGCATAATAACTTGAAACATAGTTTATATGTCAATCAGATGAAGCAGAATGACGGCTCAACATTACTCGGTAGTCCTGATAAAAGAACAGTATTGAAGAACAATATCATACATCAAATTATCACAGCAAAAGAAAGGGAGGGGGGAAAAAAGTCAAATAATCTTTGTTACCAAGATTAAACCTTTTGGCTTTAAAGTATCCAATTAGTAGATCCAGAATTTTTCTTTTCGGTTCAGAGCCTCTATTTTATTCGCTATATTTCTGGGTATGTGATCAATGGCCATGATTTTCAAAAGATTATGGCCTTTATTGTGCGATCTTGCAAAAAGATGGGAAACTCCATGATGCATAAAGCCTTTTCTTATATTGGACCGATGCTTATTGATCCTCAGGTGTGGTGCCTGTGTGGTACATCCTATGTATTGGTGCCTGCATGGGCATTCCAACAGATAAATGACAAACTCAGTGGTACAACATAATTCCTGTTTGATAAGGTGGACTTCACCTGTGATGGTAGAAGTGAAGGTACGGGTGGTCTGCATTGTCAAACAACAAAGACATTGTTTTGTATTGCATTTGAGTGAACCTTTTACTGATGGTTGGGCTATATTGAGAGATTTCATAGCAGAAATGCTTTGGAGCCTTTTCAAGCAGCTAGGAGAAACAATATTCTTAATACTAGGAGCCCTACGGAAAGTGATTCTCAGATGTTTAGGTAGTATTTTCCCCCAAATAGGGTCACTCAAAAGGATAGGCCAATATTGGGATAAAACCCCCTTAATCATATGATTTCTATTCTAAGTGTTGATGAAATTGAAGATGTATCGATCTTCTTCAGATCTAGTTGCTTTGGGGTGTAATACAGATTCTTGATTAATTAATCTTCTCTCCTCAAACACATTGTTCACCAATTTCTGTGGGTATTTCTGGATAATGAATCTAGCTTTCAAAAGGTTGAATTGTTCCAAAAAATCATCATAATTGGAACAGTTTTTCCTAATTCTCGTTAATTGATTTATTGGGATATTCCTGAGCCACTTATTATAGTGGCCACTTAAAAATGGATATAGCTGTTCTAATCAACTTTTTTGAAAAAGTTTTTGTCCTGATTTGTCCCTCTTATAAAAATGGTCAAATCTAGAAAATCAATTGTTTCCTGGTGCACATGTGGTTCAAAAGACAGACCCCAAATATTGCTATATAGTTCTTTCATGAACAAATGTAGGTTATTGCACTTGTTATCCCATATAGTAAAGATATCATCTATATATCTCTTATATACAACTATCACATTTTTGTACATGTTATTTTTTAACATTCTGTATCATATATTTTTCCTATACGTACCATTGTACTGTAAAGCGCTGCGGAATATGTTGGCGCTATACAAATAAAATTTTATTATTATTATTATTATTTTACATAAATCTCCTCAAAAACACCCATAAAAAGATTAGCATAAGAACATGCTACTTTTGACCCCATCGCAGTACCCTAAGATTTGATGGTAGAAAACATCTACAAAAGTGAAATAACTGTTTTTGAGGATAAATTTTAAACCTCTTATGATAAAGGCCAATTGTTCCTGAGAAATTCTTTCATTATCATTTAGTATATGTTCAATGCACGCTACACCAATGTTGTGTTGTATATCTAATATATAAAGCTGAATGTGTGTATGTGTGTGTGTATGTGTGTATATCCGGGATTGGCATCTACACCGTCGCAACTACAGCCACAAAATTTTGCACAGTCACACGTCTCGACCCCAGGAGCGTCATAGGCTATGTTGTGAGGCGAAATTTTAACTCTGCGCATTCCAGTTCACCAAACAATTTTGCCCCTATCTACATAATGGGGAAAAAGTGAATGGAAAAATATTGGAGGAAAATCGACAGCTGTCAGCTAAAGAGACAAAATTTTGCACAGTCACACGTCTGGACCCCGGGAGCGTCATAGCTTATGTTGTGAGGCGAAATTTTAACCCCGCGCATTCCAGTTCACCAAACAATTTTGCCCCCATCTACATAATGGGGAAAAAGGGAAAGGAAACGTGTGGGAGGAAAATCGACAGCTGCCAGCTACAGCTACAAAAATTTGTACAGTCACGCGTCTTGACCCCGGGAGCGTCATAGTCTATGTTGTGAGCCGAAATTTTAACCCTGTGCGATCCAGTTCACCAAAAAATTTTGCGCCTATCTACATAATGGGGAAAAAGTGAATGGAAAAGAGTTGGAGCAAAATCGACAGCTGTCAGCTATAGAGACAAAATTTTGCACAGTCCCACGTCTGGACCCCAGGAGCGTCATAGGCTATGTTGTGAGGCGAAATTTTAACCCCGCACATTCCAATTCACCAAACAATTTTGCCCCTATCTACATAATGGGGAAAAAGTGACAGTTACCAGTTGACAGTTGTGAATGAGAGGGGCTTAATGACAGCGCCAAAGACTTACAGCATATACCAGCATATAGTCACTAAGATGGGGCCCCAACATGAGATATTCACCATGCACGGGGACATGTATACACACCACACGCACACAAAGAGTAACAGCAAGTGTATAGTCGCTAAGGTGCAGCCCCAACATTGGATACTCACCACGCACCCGAACAAACACACACACACCACAAAGAGACACACACAACACAGAGACACACACACACCCCCAAGGGGACACACACTCTATAGCGACACATGCACTCACCCCACAGGGACACACACACACACACCACAATGAGACACACATGACACAGACACACACACCACACAGACCCCCCCACAGGGACACACACACATAGCCACCCTATAGGGACACATGCACTCACCCCACAGGGACACACACACCACAAAGAGACACACACACACTACACAGACCCCCCCACAGGGACGCACACACATACACACCCTATAGGGACACATGCACTGACAACACAGGGACACACACCACAAAGAGACACACACAACACAGATACACACACACCACACAGACCCCCCCACAGGGACACACACATACACACCCAGGGACACACACACCACACAGACAGATACAGACGTGCACAAATCACCTCACACAACTCGCCTCACATGTGTGCTATCTTTTTTTTCCAAACATAAACATCTGATTAAAAACAGCCAATGTGCAACACATGTGCCATATAGGGAATTAAGGCAGATGTCAGTCACATGAGCTGTCTATTATGTGTATGTGTGAGGTAACATATACTGCCCGGCCAGGGGGAGGGTTTACTGTTGGCTGGAGATTTATTAGGCTGCCTATAGCAATCAATCGCAGCTCAGCTTCTATTTTCCTACAGGTCATTAATATGACATATTCAAATTCTATTTTGTTATAGCTAACAGCAGTTATTTATTAACCCGGGCGTAGCCGGGTACTATAGCTAGTTAGTATATAATGAGGCAACATCCATTGTTACAAGGCAAAAAGTGGATAGAGTCTCTGAGGTAACTTTCCAAATGTAATACATGATATTGTAATATTTTGTCAATATATGTGGCAAGGTTGCATGTTAGTGATCCAATGCCCGAAATGATGGGTCTACCTGGGGGCTTGGATACATTTTTATGCACCTTTGGAAGATGGTACATAAAAGGTGTGGTTGTTTTTTTATTTATCAGAAATCACTTTTTAGCATTATTGAGTATGCCTTTGGTGAAAGCTTCCTTTATCATCTCATTATAGGTCACAATTAGGGGTGGAAAGGGGTCAGTGTCAATTTTCCTATAATAGGCAGTATCTGAAAGTAATAATAATAATAATAATAAAGCTTTATTTATAAGGCGCCAACATATTCCACAGCGCTTTACAATGTAGGGTTAGAGTACAGAAAATATAATACAGTAAGTAATTACAGTAGAGAACAAATACTGTACAATAATTGGATACAAAACAATAGGCATAGAATCAATGTAAAAAAGAAATTACAATAAATAAAGCAAGAAATGAAGGTGACCCTGCTCAAAAGAGCTTACAATCTACAACGGGATAGGGGTTATTGCACTGATGGTCCAGGCATCTTGAGGAAATGGGGCATAGAACTAAGCTTACATGGATGGTCATTATACAATCTGTGTAGCCCTTTTTTGGATTGGTGGAGTTTATAGAAGAGTAATGTCCAGAGGGATAGCCCATTCACTGTCTACAGTACAAAGGACTTCTATTAGGGAGTATGATAGGCCGCCTTAAAAAGATGCGTTTTTAGGGATCGTCTGAAGCCATGCAAGTTGTGGATAGTCCTGATTTCTTGGGATAAAGCATTCCAGAGGTTTGGTGCAGCTCTGGAGAAGTCTTGGAGCCGGGAGTGGGAGGATCGGATTAGTACGGATGTCAGTCGAAGGTCATTTGAGGAACGTAGAGAATGGGTGGGGTGATAGACAGAGATGAGGGAGGAGATGTAGGGGGGTGCTGCACTGTGAAGAGCTTTGTGGGTGAGAAGAAGCAATTTGAATTTGATCCTGTAGTATACGGGCAGCCAGTGTAATGACTGGCAAAGAGCAGTGGCATCTGAGTAACGATTGGCCAGATGGGTGATCCTGGCTGCTGCATTAAGGATGGACTGGAGAGGAGAAAGTCTGGTGAGGGGGAGGCCGCTTAATAGAGAATTGCAATAGTCAAGGCGGGAATGGATTAGGGCCACGGTGAGGGTTTTTGCTGTTTCCAGGGTGAGAAAGGGGCGGACTCTAGAGATATTCTTCAGGTGTAAGCAACAGGAGCGGACGAGACATTGTGTGTGGGAGGAGAAGGAGAGATCGGTGTCAAACATAACACCCAGACAGCGAGCCTGCTGCCTAGGCATTATCGTGGTGCCACAAACTGAGAGAGAGATGTCCGATTTAGGAAGGTTAGTGGATGGGGGGAGCAGAAGAAGTTCACTTTTGGAAAGGTTTAGTTTCAAATAGAGAGTGGACATGATGTTGGAAACTGCAGCTAGACAGTCATTGGTGTTCTTTAATACCGCAGGGGTAAGGTCAGGGGCTGAAGTGTATAATTGTGTGTCATCAGCATAAAGATGGAACTGAAAGCCAAATCTGCTGATGGTCTGTCCAATCGGGGCTGTGTAGAGAGAGAAGAGGAGAGGGCCAAGGACTGAACCCTGAGGGACTCCAATAGTGAGGGGAAGAGGGGAAGAGGTGGAGCCAGCAAAAGATACACTGAAAGAGCGGTCAGAAAGATAGGAGGAGAGCCAGGAGAGAGCAGTGTCCTTTATGCCAATGGAGTGCAGCATAGAGAGTAGGAGCTGATGGTCGACAGTGTCAAAAGCTGCAGAGAGATCAAGGAGAATAAGCAGAGAGTGGTCACCATTACGTTTTGCTGTCAGAAGGTCATTGGTCACTTTGATAAGGGCGGTTTCTGTAGAGTGAAGGGGGCGGAAACCAGACTGTAATGGATCTAGAAGAGAGTGAGTGGAGAGGTAACGGGTGAGGTGGGAATAGACCAGGCGCTCCAAGAGTTTAGAGATGAAGGGGAAATTGGAGACTGATCTGTAGTTATTTGTGCAGGTTGGGTCGAGAGTGGTTTTCTTTAATAATGGAGTAATGATCGAGTGTTTGAAGGAGGAGGGGAAGATGCCAGAAGAGAGGGAGAGATTGAAGATTGTGGTTAAGTGGGTGGTGATGACAGGAGAGAGGGACTGGAGCAGGTGTGAGGGAATGGGGTCAGTAGTGCATGTGGTGGGACGAGAGGAAGAAAGGAGCCTGGAGACTTCTTCTTCTGTGACTGGGTCAAATGTGGAGAGTGAGCCGGAGGAGATGTGGGGAAGAATGGGGGTGGCAGTGCTTGGAGGCTGAGAGCTGATTTCCTGGCGGATGTTGTCTATTTTCTCCATGAAATAGGAAGCCAGGTCATCAGCACAGAGGTCAGTGATGGGGGCCTGCACTTTAGGACTGAGGAGATAGTGAAAGGTGTCAAAGAGTTTTTTTGGGTTGTTGGATAGTGAGGAGACCAGGGTGGTGAAGTAGGTCTGTTTGGCAAGGTGAAGGGCAGAGTTGTAGGTTTTGAGCATGAATTTATAGTGGATAAAGTCTCCTGGTGAGCGAGTTTTCCTCCATAAACGTTCAGCACTCCTGGAGCATCGCTGGAGGAATCGAGTTTGTGGTGTGAGCCAGGGCTGTTTCGTTCTCTGTTTAGAGGTTCTGAGGGTGAGGGGCACTACTTGGTCCAGGGAGCTTCTGAGAGAGTCATTGTAGTGATTTACTGCCTGATCTGGACAGGAGATTGAAGAGATTGGGGACAGAGATGAGATGAGGGAGTCTGTGAGTGCTTGAGGGTTAATGGCCTGTAGATTTCTGGATGTGTGATACGTAGGATTGGGCTGTGTTGGCCGAGGGTTAGTGAGTGAGAAGGAGAGAATGTTGTGGTCAGAGAGTAGAGTTGAGTTATCCAAGGGGGAGGATGAGCAGAGCCGGGTAAAGACCAGGTCAAGGGTGTTACCATTTTCGTGCGTCTCAGAGGTTGAGAGCTGTGATAGGCCAAGAGAGGTAGTTAGAGATAGGAGCTGGGATGCAGATGGGGAGATGGGGCTGTTTATGGGAATGTTAAAGTCTCCCAGAATAAGGGTTGGTAAATCTGAGGACATGAAATGCGGGAGCCAAGTGGAGAAATGGTCGAGGAACTGGGTGGGTGACCCTGGGGGGCGGTATACCACCGCTACTTTGAGGGGGATGGGGATGGAATAGCCTAATGGTATGGACCTCAAAAGAAGGGAATGAGAGTGATGGGGCTGGAGGAATGACCTGGAAAGTGCATTGTGGGGACAGGAGGAGGCCAACTCCACCGCCACGTCTGTTCCCAGGTCTAGGGGAGTGAGAGAAGTGTAGGCTGCCATGAGAAATAGCAGCCGGGGAAGCAGTGTCTGAGTCCTGGATCCAGGTTTCTGTGAGGGCCAGCAGGTTAAGAGAGTTGGTAAGGAAGTAATTGTGAATGAAGGGAAGTTTGTTGCATACAGATCGTGTATTCCAGAGAGCACAATTAAAAGAGGAAGATGAAGGAGTGCAAGTGATGGTAATGAGGTTAGTGGGGTTTCTATGTGTGGTGGGAGAGGGGTTGAAGTTAGAGGGTGGACCAGGGTTGGGGGAGATATCACCTGACAGAAGCAGCAGCAAAAAGAGGAAGAGCAGATAGTTTTTAGATTTTGGCCTTAGTTTATGACGACAAATGTTAGAATATGGTGGGCTGAGAATCTTCAGTAAACTGAAGATGGCATGGGAGCTGGAGATAGGGTAGGGCTGGAGTGAGGGGCTGATGTGGATGAGTGGTGATGGAGGGGGGATGGGGCGGTGAAGGTAAAGAGCAAGAGCGCATAGAACAATAGATAATTAAGTAAAGGACATGGTGATAGGGAAAGGAAAAGAAGTTGAAAACTTTTTTTTTTTTTTTTCCTCTCCCTTTTAAATAGAGTGGCTTACCTGACTCCTGCCCTGACTAACTGCCATGAAATAACTGCATCCACTTAGCATTCAATGCCACTTTGCATGAGATGCCACACGTGTCTGACCTCCCCACACGTGTACTCCTTAAGAATGAACTACATTTATAGGACACACTACCAGATTCAGGTGAGGGGGATTGTGGGAGGAAACATGGTATCAGGTAATTAACAACTACAAGAAACAGCAGGGGGAAAATAGAGGATGAAAGGCCACAGACATTAGACAACACTTCCTCTACACTATAACACCTCCAACAAGATAACATTTACAAATGTGGCAAATTGTATATTGTCGGCTTCCTCTATGTAATCATCATAATTCTGAATGACAATACCACCTCCCTTGTCAGAAGATGTGATGACTATACTGTTATTTTTCAGCAAAGATCGTACAGTCTCTTGTTCTTTTAGTGCAGGGGTGGGGAACTCCAGTCCTCGAGGGCCGCCAACAGGTCATGTTTTCAGGATTTCCTTAGTATTGCACAGGTGATAACATAATCACCTGCACTGGTGATGATTCCAAGCCCTGTGCATTCCTAAGGAAACCCTGAAAACATGACCTGTTTGTGGCCCTTGAGGACTGGAGTTCCCCACCCCTGTTTTAGTGTCATATTAATTTTAATGGCAGCATTCTCTCCCATTAATTGATCTTGTTTAAATTTTTTTAAAACTAATTCTTCAAAAGTTTCAACAAAGTGGCCCCTGCTATCAACAGGGTAGAAGCCTCTCTTAAGCTTAATTTCAGAATAGAAATATCCATCAGTATGAGTGGTGCTATTAATCTCATTAATCACTGTATTTCCTAAAGCAATATGTCTTTTTAGGGTAATCCTGAGTACAAATCTATGCAGATTGATGAATAATTCCAATTCATCTGCTTTATTTGTGGGACAAAATGAAAGTCCTTTATTTAGTATCCATGTTTCTGTTTCTGTCAGGGTGTATTTAGAGGGGTTAATAATGTTAATATTTTCATGTTTATTGATTGTACCCTTAGATTTTTTTTATAAATTTGCGAAACTGACTCTGCCTTTCTTTTTTGTTTTCTCCCCTTTCCCTTCTTCATCTTCTATTTTTCTTTTCCCTGTGATTGGTGTGAAAAACTGTGAGATTTGTTGCTTGACGTTCCGAGCCGTGCATTAAAAAGGCACTAAACCTGTATTGCCTTGATTGGAATTATCAACTACAATTGTTTTATCTGGAGATCTAATAATCTCATTAGAGTTAAATTTCTCTTTGGTTGAATTAGTTTCAACAGCATCAATCAAATTGAAACCAAAAAGAAAGATGGCAGCACTCAGCATTCCAATTTGCAGCTGGTTAATTTAATGCAAAAATTACAGCAGCAGGTGCATGATACAGGGAGGGAGGTGCTAGGACTGACGGTGACCGCTTCGCGGGATGTCCCGCTTCTACGGGTCCAGTGTACCCTGGTATCATGCACATGCTGCTGTAATTTTTGCATTAAATTAACCAGCTGCAAATTGGAATGCTGAGTGCCGCCATCTTTCTTTTTGGATTTAATGTCTTGAACTCTGGCTGAGCAACAGGAGATTCCACAGCCCGCCACCGCCACAGGAGTATAGGAGTAACGCCGCTAACAGGTCAGTGTCCGGTTTTCATTTCTATGCTTGAATCAATCAAATTGACTTGGGGAGAAATATCAAATACTGTACAATCAAGCTATGCTCATTGTATGCCTTTTTGGGAGCCTTAATGGAAATACCCTGAGTATTGTGGAGGATGATAGGTGTTAATGTTTTTTCTCTATTGATTCTATTTGTTCCCTTATTTTTTCAAGGTGTTCCTCGTCTGTTAGAATATAATTTTCCTTATTGGATGTTGTCAAGGCATCGAGTGTTGAAGTTTTATCTGCTTCACGATATATTAGCACCTTCACAGTGATTGTGTTTTTATTGCCTTTATTAGTTTTAGCTGGTTCTATATTATTGCTTTCTTTTTTATTTTTTATTTCATTCTGAATGGAGGTCTCAATTTCAATGAAATCTTCATCAGTAAAAACTGTATCATTAGTTGAAGCTGGGGACTCATCGGGATAGATGATATCCTCTTTTTTGATGGGAGGAGGATCTGAAGAATTATTTCCTTCCTCATTCTTTTTTACGTAATTTATTGGTGGTTTATTAGTGTTTATGTTTCCTTTCTGCCACTTGCTATTTGAAAACCTCCTAGTTGGATATTCATTAGTAAAATGTTGGGGTTCTGAGGCTGAAAATAAACGTTTTGTATTATACACAAAATTATTTCTTTCAGGGGGCTTATTTATATTTTGGTAATCATTTCTGTTACGGTTTAATTTTTTAGATTTAACGATGATGATGTCATGCTACATTAGTACAAATGCTAGAATAGATCTTTTTGTATTCAGGATGTATTTCAAAACGCAATAAATCTCTGGAGACTTACTGGGATTTTATCAGTGGCTTTATCGGCTAAACTATTTCTTTTGAGAAAAAGCATAGTCAGTAGATTGTGCAGCATATTTTTAAGTGTCCTTCCCAACCATTTGTTAAATCTAGGTCGTTAGGGAATGGTGATGCCAACACTAACCTCAGTCCACCAGTCCACGAGGACATATTTCCTCATCTATATAAACAGATAGAAATCTGGCCTCAATTCCATATTGTATCTCGTCTTTCAGACAATCCTCTAATGTATGTAATAATTCTTTCATTGTTTTGATGTCATCGTCATTAAAAAGGTCTTGAAGGGCTACAGAATTAACCGGAGTGGAATTGTTGGTCCCAATAGTCTGTAAGATCAATTTTTCCCTCGATGAGAACCTGTTGAGTAAGTAATCCATAGTCCTTGATAAGAATCCCCTGCTGCACACAGTCTCTTTACGGTAAACCCGAGATGTGTTGTCCGTCCAAAGATCACCAAAACTACTTGAGAATCTATGTTATTAAGAGACAAAAAAGCGCATATGGTCTTATCTCATGGAAAGAGGGGCTTGCATCCTTTGTAAAGTGCTCACCTGGTAAGGTTGTGTGACCCACAACCAGTATTTGCATTTGTATAGCTGCTGCTGGATCTACACCTCCACGTGCAACATGGCATACAACTGGAACTTGAAGACGAAGTGCTGGTGATCCGCGCTGCTGAATGAAAAAACTGGGAACCGCAAGGTCTGATGCAATGAAGTGTTCTTTATTCCAACGTGTTTCGGAGCACAGTTTGCTCCTTCTTCAGGGATACAGATATCAAGAGCCAGTTATAGTGTTGGCATGTTATACATTAAAAAAGGACGCCATGCAAACAATTCCTCATACAGAGATTTTATGTACAAAAAATATCCAATGCACCCAATAAAAAAGAATTACTATTGTTATGAAAAAAATGAATAAAAGAAGAAGAAAGTGTGATCTATTTTCAGTGCTGAAAAAAGAAACCGGAAATGAAAAGGTGACTGTAATAGTAATTCCATCAGTGGTAATCCCTTCCAAATTAGACTTTTATTGATGGCGAACAACATGTGTGATATAGAAAAGAAGAAAAAATGTGTGACTAACCTAAGGTGCTATGTTGTCCGCCATCAATAACAGTCTAATTTGGAGGGGATCACCAATGCTGGAACTACTATTACAGGAGTCACCTTTTCATTTCTGATTTCTGTTTCAGCACTGAAAATAGATCACACTTTCTTCTTCTTTTTGTCATTTTTTCATATCCATATTGACAATAGGATATAGGTTATCTAGATCTATATACATGAGGTTGTGGCTCCATTGTACCATCACGCTCATTCCTGCACTAAAGAGTTTCATGCATTTTTCCTTAGTTTGGATCTTGTGACTGACATTTCTTTCATCCATTATTTCTGACAATAATAATTCTTTTTTCTTTTTTATTGGGTGCATTGGATATTTTTTGTACATAAAGTCTCTGTATGAGGTATAAAAGGAAATGGTGTCATTTTAATGTTGTGTATAGGTAAAGGGATCATGTTTCACCATACGTCATTTGTGTTCTCGCACTTTCCTGATGTCATGTTGACATACTTGATTGCTTGGCATCCTTTTGAATGTATAAAATGCCAACACTATAACTGGCTGTGGATATCTGTAATCCCTGAAGAAGGAGCAAACTGTGCTCCGAAACACGTTGGAATAAAGAACACTTCATTGCATCAGACCTTGCAGGTCCCGTTTTTTTCATACAGCAGCGCGGATCACCAGCACTTCGTCCTCGAGTTCCAGTCATATGCCACGTTGCATGTGGAGGTATAGATCCAGCGGCAGCTGTCCAAACACAGATACTGGTTGTGGGTCACAAAACCTTGTCAAATGAGCACTTTACAACAGGTGCAAGCCCCTCTTTCCATGAGATAAGACTCTATGCGCTTTTTTGTCTCTTAATAACATAGATCATACCTGTTAGACACTTCTGGCTTCAGATAGTCTGTATTTTACCTCTCTAGTAGTGATGGGCGAATCCTAAATTACTAAGAATCGCTTGACTCTAGCGAGTCCGAGCCCAGGACTCGCTACTCGTTGCGAGTCTAGCGAGTCCAATGTTAATGAATGGGGAAGCGAGTAATAGCGAGTAGTGTGCGATTTACAAATCACAGATGTGTCTCGGAAGCTTCAGCCTGCCATTGATTTGCATTGGACTCGTTTACTGTGCAAGTATGCGCTCGGAAACTCGCACAGATAAGAGTCCGGCTGTCTCCTCTGTGCTGGCTGCCGCAGCTCCAGGGTCCTAGTGCCCGCCTGCTGCCTGATGTAGCAGAGCTGAGATTGTTCTCAGTCTGCTCATTCCCTGTGCATAGACATCTATATCTATGCACAGGGGATGTAGCAGAGAGGACATCGCGTTTTGGACTTTTATTTACATTGTTTTATGGATTTGTCAGAAAACAATTTCACGTGGGCTTCGCCGTATTTCTGGAACCAGCCGGATCCAGCAGGCAGCGACGGGCTGCCCCCAACCCCCAGGTGCCTATTTGTACCTGGCCAGATACAAGAATATAGGGGAGCCCTTTTTTTTATTATTTCATGAATTTCATTAAATAATTTTTAAAAAAAATGCGTGGGGTTCCGCGCAATTTCTATGTCTAGCCAGGTACAGCTAAGCAGCTGGGGGCTGGAATCTGCAGCGCAGGGATGCCCAAGCTTTCTGGGCACCCCCCGCTGCAAATTGCAGCCCGCAGCCGCCCCAGAAGATGGCGCGTTCATTGAAGCGCCATCCTCTGGCGCTGAACCCCGCTCTTCCAGCGGCCCTGGTGGCGGTGGCACGCTGAGTAATAAAGGGGTTAATACCAGCTTTGTTATACAAGCTGGTATTAAGCCCGAGATTCTTAATGTCAGGCCACGTTTGACCCAGCCACTAAGAATCTCCAATAAAGGGTTAAAAAAACACAATACAGAGAAAAATTTTTATTAGAAATAAAAAAAAAGCCATTAGGGACTCCATCTTTAATTAAAAAAATCCTCTTCCGTCCGACGTAGTCCAAAACGCGATGTCCTCTCTGCTACATCCCCTGTGCATAGATATAGATGTCTATGCACAGGGAATGAGCAGACTGAGAACAATCGCCCCTCTGCTACATCACCTCTGTGAGCAGGCAGGCTCTAGGACCCTGGAGCTGCGGCAGCCTGCACACAAAGCAGACAGCTGGACTCGGCTCGCAAAGTAACAGCAGCTACTTTGCGAGTTTCCCAGAGATTACTTGCACAGTAATCAGACAAATGCAAGTCAGAGTCTCTGACAAAACTAGGATTGATATTGATTTGCATTGGACTCGTTGCTGTGCGAGTAAATCGCTGGGAAACTTGCAGAGTACCGAGTTCTGCGAGTCCCTTACTACTCTAGCGAGTAGATTCGCCCATCCCTACTCTCTAGTGAAAAATGTGTCTCTTTAAGGCAAGATGGAAGTTTTACCTTCTACTCGGTAGAACAATAGCTGCTGCAAATGTTTTTGCATTGTACGCCTTCTTGTTTACAGTAGCGAAGTTCAAGGTTGGATCGCTAGTGGTTAGCATAGGTTGGTTGACGTAGTGCATCAGGGCTGTTGTCTATTCCGGAATGTTGACAGACGTACTCTGCGACGCGCTGTGCTAGATCCTGTTGGTCTAAGTCTGATCTGAGAATGTTGCTGTATCTCTCATAATCAGGGTCCTTCATAGCTTCTAAGTACTTTGCTTTAGTTATTGCAGCTGCTGTCTCTTTGTCTGTGGCAAGTCTTTCTAGAGACGCTCGCAGGCGCACACTCTCAACTTCTTGCTCTGCCTGAAGACATACTGTTTCTGCATGCAGGTGAGTTTTTTTCTGCTTGTTGCTCTGCTTGTCTCAGCTTTAGTTGCATCTCTTGTGCAGCGAAACAAGGCCTCTCTTTGGCCGCCTTGGCATTGATACGAGTTACAGAAGCAAGCTCTGCTATTGAAGACTTGCTAGAGCCTGCTCTTGACTTCATTTTGAGTGAAGATGTACTGCTTCCAGGCATTGTATGCTTAGCTGCAGGATCCTGAGTACTTAGTGGGGAGCTGAGTCTATGTTTGAACGGGATTCAGTGGGGCGGGAATGGTGTAGCGCTTGTTGGCGGGTTGTACTCACATTGCTTGCGCTTGTATGGCGGCTGCTGCAATACACATATGTGATGCAGTGTGGGTGGTAGTACAGTCTGATCAACTACTGCTTGCATCCAGAATCTGTTATTACTAATGCTTGGCTTGCAGACAGCTGGGTGCTTCAGTGCGGACTTGAGTCTATATACAAACAGACTTTGGGTGGAGGGAATTGTGTCGCACTTGCTGGGGGGCTGTACTCTTGCTTCCTGCGGCTATATGGTGGCTGCTGTAATACCCGTATGCTGTGCAGTGTGGGTGGTAGCAGTCCTATACAGACTGTTCAATTACCACCTATGGTGGGCTATCCATTTTTACTGCTCTGCCTTCTTTCATGTCTGGAGCTGTGTGGATTCCAGCATACATCTAAACCCTTGTAATGCCGCAAGGGCTAGGGGGGTATGATTCAAGCAGAGCTGGGGTGGATGAGGGACTCGGACACCGGAGCTACTGTGTGGGGAGTCACGGATGGTCGGGACCCCGGTGCCGTGCCCTGGCGATCAACTATACCAGATGTTGATGGTAAACGGTGGGGGTTAAAGGGGTTATTTACAGGGGAACGTGACGCCACCTGTAGAGTCCGGTAAGATGGTACCGGCGCTGCCAGCCGGCCACTGAGGTGATGGATGAGGCACCTAAGTGTGGTGCAGCTCCCCACAGGTGGAGCTTTACCTCAGGGCAGCTATGGTGGTGAGACGGTGAGGAAGGACAGTGATGGTAATGGTGGTGCTACAGTTCTTACCCCTTCTGCTGATGATGTTGATGATGTTAAGCCCTCCAGGCTGCGGCAGGAAGAATAACAGAAACCATTTCCAGTTTAACTCTGTTTTACTCGGTACCGGCTGATGGCATAACAAAACACGGTACAGTTTGGTTTTAGGGTGTTGTTGCCAACTCAGGGTTTCTCTTATGGAGTCTCTAGATGTTCTTTCTCTGTCTTTCAGGGTTTTCTACTTTCTCTAGATCTTTCAGTCTTTCCCACCTTTGAAGAGCTCACCCGCCAGTCCTGCAGTCTGTATCTAGAAGGCTTAGCTAGACTTATTCCGGTCCAAATGGGAACAGCAGGAACGCACACGTTTCCCACCTGACACCGGGTTTCAGTCTTCCCTCACTAGTGTAGGACCGTCTTTTGGGCTTGAGGGGTGAGGTACCTTTGTGGGGCGGTCAGCAACCTGGTCCTGTTGGGCCTGCAGCTCGTCGGCTTTGCAGTCAGGGTTGAACTCCTGGCTGCCTCGGTTGTCCGTGTCACCGGTGTCCCCTCAACATGACCAGCTGGCTCCTACCAGCCCAGGCCCGTTGCCTTCTGTCCTGGGTCCCCACATAAAGATGGGGTACCCTCCACTCAGCTGGGCTGCCAGGCCTGACCACTCGGTCTACCTTCCCAGCACCGACTGAGGTAAACTGTCAACTGTCACTCTACTCTATCCTAAGCTCCGCCCCCACCCTGTGGAACCTACCATATTACCAGTTCCCCCTACTCTAAGTGGTGCGGTCCTAAGTGAGTGCTAAAAATAGACTCCATAAGGTTTAAACCCTAACCTAGCAACTTACAATCATATTACATATAAATATTAAATGCAATACTACTCTGTGGCGTATACCCGCAGGGGCGCCACAGGTACTTGGCCAACGGGTCTGCTGAGTAGAGAGTCACGGGTGGACGGCGGCTCTGTAGAGGGAGCAGGGCACCTCGGGTCTCTCCGGAGCAGGGAGCTGCGCTTCGTGAATCTCCAGCAGAGTGAAGGGGGCGGGGCTTATCTTCCCGCTCTTTCTCCTGCTGTAGTGAGGCAGCTGTAAAATCCTGTGGTGATGCAATGGCGGCCACACAAACAGTCAATAAAATAAAGTCTTAATGCACACTTTACCTGGTAAATACCAGGCTGGTTCAGATCCTGTTCGTGACCCCAGAAAATGATGCGGCCAGGGCTAGGGGGGTACTCGGCCACCGGGTCTGCTGAGTAGGGAGTCACGGGTGGACGGGATCCCGGTGCCGTGCCCTGGGGATCATTTGAATGGGGATGTTGATAATGGCAGAAGGGGCTATTTACAGGGGAACGTGACGCCACCTGTAGTTCCCGGTAATATGGTACCGATGCTGCCAGCCAGCCGCTGAAGTGATGGAGCTTTACCTCAGGGCAGCAATGAAGTAAGTTGGCGAGGGAGGGCAGTGATGAAGTCCTTTCTGGCACAATGGTGAATTTCAGTGGTTATACAGGCACACAGACACACAGGGATTGTTGTTTCGGTACCTTTTACTGATGGTAGCATAACAGGTACAGTCCAGAGTAATAACCAAGTCCCCGGTGCAATTTGGGACTTTTACCTTAGAAAGTTATGAGTCCTCCTTTGTGTCTGTGGTCTGATGTGTGGAATGAGTCCTGTCTGAGTCTGAACCCACCACTTCTTCTTTTCTGTTCTTTATCCTAAACTGACAATGAAGTCCTCCTGCGGGGTACCTGTTTCTCTTCATGCCCCTGGTCCTGTGCTTGGTCAGTTTAGTGCCTCTTTCCTTATCTCTTCAGGGCTAACTCCTCCTGAGTTTGCTGGGTTTTCTGCTGCAGCTCTGCAGGCTGGCAGCATCGGACTCCAGTGTCCGGGTGTACTAAAGGGGTATACAATTAATCCCTTTTTTCAGTTCCCTTTCTCCTCCACTTGCCTCCGGCCCCTTCACAGGGGTATGCACAGCAGTCAGTCATCCCTGGTCCTAGCCTGAATCTCTCTTTAGAGACCAACAGCTCTGACTCCTCACTCTTCCTCCCCTCACACAAACTAACTGAAACTGCATCCTGGGACTAACTGCCTCCTCCCTCAGCCTGAGTGCTCTTAAAGGGGAACTGACTTAATGCAGCCAGTAGAGCTCCCCCTTCAGGTCTGGGGTGGAAGGTGGTGTGTGCTGTGTCAAACCAAGGTGTTAGTCTTTCCTTGCACCGGTGAAACCTGTGGCAATCACCCGCAGGGGTGCCACACTTGTTCAGATCCCAAGTAAACAGACTGTGGGGTTCAGTAGTCGAACAAAGGAGCGGCATTCAAACCGCGTGCCGCTCCTCTGATTGGCTGCCACGTTCAGCGCAGGACCCGCTACTCTGCAACCAACATCACCCAAAGGAGAAACACGGCGGCGTTCAGCAACGGAGGCCGACATCGAAGGAACAGGTCCATATGAGGATAAGGCCCTCCTATCACCGGCACCATTAGCCGACGGAATCCGGTGCCTCCTAGCGGCCAAGGCAGGAACACCAGCCACAGAGTCCAATGGCGATGTGACATGCATTAATCCGAACCTCCCACTCCCGGCTCCAAGACTTCTCCCGAGCCGCACCAATACTTTGGAATGCTCTACTCCAAGAAATTCGGTGCATCCACAACTTAGATAGTTTTAGGCGATCCCTAAAAACACATCATTTTAGGGCGGCCTATCATGATCCCTAGTCAGTCGTCTAGACATAGCCTATCCGCGCCGTCTCAAGTGGATCACAAATAATGGGTTGTGGCCACTTATTATTATTATATATGAAATATGCGCGCGCCGCACGGTTTGAATGCAGCTCCTCTGATTGGTCGCCGTGTTCAGCGCTGACCAATCAGAATAACGGCGTGCGCCATGGCGCTATATTTAAAATTATTTTAAAAGTATTTCACATATGGCGGCCGCAGCGACCAATCAGAAAAGTACTGCAGCTTGGCTCGCAGTTTGAATGCCACGCGGGGCACTACCGCTGCGAGCAGCTGGGAGATGACCAGCTGGCTTGTTGCAGACCTCGGTGCGGCAGGTGGCCGCGGCTGAGCTACTGCTGCACAAAGGTCAGCGGCTTGCACCAGCTGACACCAGTCATCTCCCGGCTGGCTCACATGCGCTGCTGCCACTGTCGAGACATCCCGCTGATCTCCCGACGATGGTCGCGGCCGGACGCGTGTATCCCGGCGACAGCGGCGCCAATGCGCCGCTGTCGCCGGGTTTCAGCTTGGTGTGAAATTTGGCTGTTTTGCATACTCCTTGCTCACGAGCGCCCTGGCGTTGGCGCGTGATTTTGGCGTCAGACAGACACGATTAGGAGATTATATAGTAGATCAATAGGAAGGGCTGCGTCCCCTACATTGGATGTTTTTATATTTTGCATTAATCAATAAAAAATTGAGTATTTTCAAGAGAAACAAGTGCCGGATTTATCTTCTTCCTTTGCATTTTACTGAAAATGCATGCCAGCCATTAGAATTCTTTGCACTGGTGGATCATTGTAGGAATTGGTGAGCACCTTTCCTATCCCTTATTTCCCATATCTTTATTTTTGATAAAAACACCTGAGGGCACTGTTGACAGCTGTTACAAGGCACCTGATTAGCGATTTTGAACTGAACTGAGCAGGTTACATCAGATAAGAATTCCAGGAATCAAAGGGATCCATCCAGCCATGCCCTGTGGGAGACAAGACTGGAGACACTGCAGGCCACACAGACTGCTAACAATAGCACAAGTGAAAAAACAATCTAATCCTGCTATGCACAAGCTGGGTGCAAGAAACTTCCCCAAGTAGGATCTGGGGGCAGCGCTGGTGAGTCATGCAGATGAACCAACTGCTCACAACCTTTTAATAGAGGGGGAGCAGTTGCTTACATAATGCACTCTAATGAAGTTGCATAGGGAGTTTGTCATATAGATAAGTGAGATACATACACAGTGTCTGAACAGCAGCCTAGTAGTGGCGCCAGGTGTAGTGGGCCAGTTAACACTTCATGACTATATGCACCATGTCTGAACAATGGCCTACTAGTTAGGCTGAGTATGGCAGACACATCAAACACTACATGACAGACTCACCAATTTACCAACCAAATTCAGTTCCTTGCACCCAGCTTGTGCATTGCAGGATTAGATTGGCCATTGGTTTTTCATGTATAGATGTTTTATTGGAATAAAGATATTCTTGGTTTTACTAACAATAGCACAAGCAATATGTAAATGCAATTGTCATGTTGAAACCACTTTGGAGAAAAATCAATACCACTTACTGATTCATTCTGTACTGGAACGTGAAATTAGACATCACATATCAAGCCCAAGTTGTCAGGAAGAGTCTACAAAAACCAGCAAAAGGTGTTTGAATGATGCTGGCGTATGAGTCTGATTTCCATTTCATGCTACTGGTCTAACTTGCAAGAGGAGCTGCCAGTGGCACATTTGTATGCCGAATTACATTCAGAGTAACAGAACATAGCTCTGACAATGTATAACTGCGAGAATGTTTGTGGTGTCAGTGGTGCTCATACTTGATACTAAATAAATCAAGACATTTTAAAAGTCCTGTTTCCATTTTTTCATTATTTGCATATCATTAACATGTCTCCTGATCTGTGATTTCCATAACCCCAGAAATGTCCCTTCTTTTTATTGTAATTTCAATGCCGAGGAGCGCATTTGTGCAAATTTATATAACAGCATAAGTACACTCTACATTACACTCAGTGATAAATCGGTTAATCAAGGTGTTTTACCAGTATTGATTTCTCCATCAAAGATTCTTATATTGTTCAATCAATTCCTGTACATAAATATTTATTCCCTGGGGATATAATTGAACCTTATTGTATGCACATTTAGGTGATAAGTGTTGGCACTAAAACAGCATAATAATTGTAATATTTTTATATACTGTATATAATCAGCAAATGTCATGGAGTTTTTCCGCAGCGGTGAATATTGAGTAACATTCAGTAAATCAACAATTTCTGACCTATCTTCAATCAATGATGAGTTCTTGCAATTAGAAATACTCCATTCTGTTCCAAGAGGATTTTGCCTGCTTTAAAAGTTCTCTATGGGCTCAATTTGGGGGGGAATAAAAAAAAATAATACTATACTCATCTCTTGGATCTGCACCAATCCTCTGCTTTCATTACTGTATCCCCCGTGCCGAATCAGCCGCTGATTGACTTCAGCCTTCTTATTTTATCGTAACTGATAGAATAAGAAAACTAAAGTTTTAGTGGATACCACATTGGTTTTAACCCCTTCCCGCCCGGGCGCGCAGCGTATGCGCCATGGAAACATCACCGTTCCCGCCCGATGACGCATACGCTGCGTCATCGCGGTTTCCCCCTTGCTGCGGCTCTATTAACCGGGTTCACGAAAGGGTTAATAGAGCCGCAGCTAGGGGACAAACTCTAGATGACCCCACGGGAGGGGATTTCCCCCCCCCGTGGCTAGGAGCCCTCCGATTGGCTAGTTAATTCACAACTAGCCAAAAGTGATGATTGAAACATTACACCAATAGAAATTGGTGTAATGTTTTCAATCTGGCCATAGCCTGATGCTCAAAGCATCAGGCATTGGCTGGGGCACTGTGAGGTGTGTGTGCCCCCCCCCCCCGATCTGATTTGGGGCTAGCATCCATGTGATGCAAGCCCTCCAATCAGATGTGCAGGGGGATGTTTACAATATGGCCACCGAGCTCATCAGCTCCACTCTGTCGGTGGACGCTGATGAGCGTGCACCCCTGCAGCCCTCCGCTGCCACCGACCGTGCCCACGTGGTGTGAGCCCCCCCGCCGCCGATCGCCGCCGCCGCCGCTGCTGCTGCTGCCACCGCCGCTGCTGCTGCTGATCGTAAGTACCCCGCTGCTGTGATCCGCTCCTTCTCCTCCCCTGGTGTCCTCCCACCCTCCCCCATTGTCCTCTCCCCCTCCCCCTTCCCCATTGTCCTCTCTCCCCCCCCTCCCCTTTTGTCTTCTCTCCCCCCCCTTCCCTGAGTTTGCTCTCTCCCCCTCCCCTGGGTTTGCTCTCTCCCCCCCTCCCCTGAGTTTGCTCTCTCCCTCCTCCCCAGAGCTCGTTCTCACCGGTCCGGTCTGCTCGGTGTTGACCCCCTGACCGACCGCTGCCTGGCCCGAGTGACCCCCTGACCGACCGCTGCCTGGCCCGAGTGACCCCCTGACCGACCGCTGCCTGGCCCGAGTGACCCCCTGACCGACCGCTGCCTGGCCCGAGTGACCCCCTGACCGACCGCTGCCTGGCCCGAGTGACCCCCTGACCGACCGCTGCCTGGCCCGAGTGACCCCTGACCGACCGCTGCCTGGCCCGAGTGACCCCCTGACTGTCGTCGTCCGCCGCCCCTGACTGACCGTCGTCGTCCGCCGCCCCTGACTGACCGTCGTCGTCCGCCGCCCCTGACTGACTGTCGTCGTCCGCCGCCCCTGACTGTCGTCGTCCGCCGCCCCTGACTGTCGTCGTCCGCCGCCCCTGACTGACCGTCGTCGTCCGCCGCCCCTGACTGACCGTCGTCGTCCGCCGCCCCTGACTGACCGTCGTCGTCCGCCGCCCCTGACTGACCGTCGTCGTCCGCCGCCCCTGACTGACCGTCGTCGTCCGCCGCCCCTGACTGACCGTCGTCGTCCGCCGCCCCTGACTGACCGTCGTCGTCCGCCGCCCCTGACTGACCGTCGTCGTCCGCCGCCCCTGACCTTCGTCGTCCGCCGCCCCTGACTGACCGTCGTCGTCCGCCGCCCCTGACTGACCGTCGTCGTCCGCCGCCCCTGACTGACCGTCGTCGTCCGCCGCCCCTGACTGACCGTCGTCGTCCGCCGCCCCTGACTGACCGTCGTCGTCCGCCGCCCCTGACCGACCGTCGTCCCGAAAGTTACACCAGTTAACGTTCACATACACGCACACTAAACACACGTACACGCACACTAATAAGTTTACTTTTTTTTTTTTTTTTTACACACGCACACAGCACATACAACATGTCACGCCCGTCCCGCCCGTCCCGCTCATCAAGGTCACAAAGGGTGTACTCGGCTGAGGAGGCATATGCTATACTTGCCTCCGATGCTGACAGTGAGGAAGTGGACCCCACGTTCCACTATTCCTCACATTCTTCCTCCGACAGTGAAATCTGCAGCAGTGACACCGACTCGCCACCACCACGAAGACGGCGGAGGACAAGAGATCGTCCGGAGCCAGAGGAAGAGGAGTCGGAGTCCGAGGAAGAGGAGTCTGAGCCTGGAGAAGAGGAGTCGGAGGAAGACCCACAGCCGTCAGTGAGTAACCCTCCACCTGGTGCTAGGCATGCCCAACCTAGCACCAGGGCCCCTGTGTGGATCCCCGTCCCTGATCGGTACACTCCACAGATTCCTGATTTTATTCCCCAATCAGGAATCCTGTTTGAGGCCACAAACTTCAGGGAAATTGACTTTTTCAAAGTCTTTTTCTCTGAGGACTTTGTGAGGCTCATGGTGGAGCAGACGAACCTGTACGCCCAACAGTTTCTGGTCCAAAACCCAGATTCCATCTTTTCTTCTTGGACTCCTGTGGACTCTGGAGAAATTATGAAATGCTGGGGTTTGATACTTCATATGGGGATTGTGACGAGACCAGAAATGCGCCAATGCTGGAGTACAGATAAGTTTTCTCTAACTCCAGTGTACGGCGAGGTGATGGCCCGAAACAGATTCGACGCCATCCATAAATTTCTCCACTTCAGGGACAACACTGACAGCCTTCCCCGTAATGACCCGAATTTTGACAGATTGTTCAAAATTCGACCGGTCATCGACCACTTCAGCAGCAAGTTTGCTGAAGTGTACGTTCCCAAACGGGAAATTTGTGTGGACGAATCCCTCGTCCTTTACAAAGGTAGGTTTAGTTTCCGCCAATACATTCCCAGCAAGAGGGCCAGGTATGGGATAAAGCTCTACAAGCTTTGTGAGAGTACCTCAGGGTACACTCACAACTTTAGAGTGTATGAGGGGAAGGATTCGAGGATCGAGCCCCCAGAGTGTCCCCCTGCTCTGGGGGTATGCGGGAAAATAGTGTGGGATTTGATCCACCCACTACTTGATAAAGGTTATCATCTATACGTTGATAACTTTTATACAAGTGTCCCGCTCTTCAGATCCCTCTCTGCCAGAACTACCGCCGCTTGCGGTACTGTGCGCAGAAACAAGAGGGATCTCCCTATGCCGCTAATTGAGCAGCCTCTCCCAAGAGGTGAGAGCCGAGCTCAATGTAGCGGCAACATGGTACTGGTCAAGTTCAAAGACCGAAGGGATGTCTTTATCTTGACCACGATCCATGGTCCCGGCACCAGGGCCACCACCACCAGAGGTACCCCAGGACAGGTCCACAAACCGGAATGTGTCCTGGGGTACAATAAGAACATGGGAGGAGTTGATCGTTCTGATCAAGTCCTCAAGCCCTACAGGGCCACGCGGAAAACGAGGAAGTGGTACAAAAAACTGGCCGTGTATATTGTCCAAATGGCAATGTATAATGCATACTTGCTGTCACGATGTGCAGGTCACACCACTAACACCTTTCTTGAGTTCCAGGTGAAGGTGATCAAGGCCCTGTTGAATGGAGGAGAACGAAGACCAAGAGAAGAAGGAGGACGAGAACGAAGACCAAGAGAAGAAAGAGGAAGACGAAGAGAAGAAGATGAAGGGGGCCCCAGCACTCCTGGAACTCGATATTCCCGCGTGGTACCAGGGCAACATTTTGCAGAGAAGGGGCCAAGAAAAAGGTGCCGGGTCTGCCATCAAAGGGGGAACAGAACGACCGTCCAAACCCAATGTAAAACGTGCCCTGACAAACCAGGTTTGTGTATCTTTGGATGTTTAGAAATCTATCACACGACCCCAGACTGACATGCACCCACAACATCATACACAAACACACACACACCCTGATGTACACTACAACACACCAACCTGACATACACACCCTGATGTACACTACAACACACCAACCTGACACACACCCTGATGTACACTACAACACACCAACCTGACATGCACTACGATAAGTGCCCCCTTAGTCTTTACCATGGCTTTGGGGGTCTTATTCCGGTGCTAGAACAAATCCCTTCCTGCAGAAAGGCCAGGCCTCGCCTCACGGTGACCTGTCCTTCTGAACGGCTGGGTACAGTTGTGTAATTATATGTGTAATTATATTATATGTGTGATTATATATGATTATATGTGTATGGGGTCACTTGTGGGGGAACTCCAATGTGTAGGCACACAGGGGCTCTCCATACGCAACCTGGTGTTTGCTAACAATTGGAATTGTTAGCGGACACCATGTCGCGTTTGGAGAGCCCCTGTGTGCCTACACATTGGAGTTCCCCCACAAGTGACCCCATTTTGGAAACTAGACACCCCAGGGAACTTATCTAGATGGGTAGTGGGCATATTGAACCCCCAGGTGCTTCACAAATAAATGGGAAAAAAAAAAAAAGTGGAAAAAAAGTACTTTTTCGTTTTTACGGATTAATTTGTGAAGCACCTGGGGTTCAATATGCTCACAACCCATCAGGATAAGTTCCCTGTGGTGTCTAGTTTCCAAAATGGGGTCACTTGTGGGGGAGCTCCAATGTGTAGGCACACAGGGGCTCTCCAAACGTGACATGTGTCCGCTAACAAGTTGACCTGATTTTCCATTCAAATTGTTAGCGGACACCATGTTGCGTTTGGAGAGCCCCTGTGTGCCTACACATTAGAGTTCCCCCACAAGTGACCCCATTTTGGAAACTAGACACCCCAGGGAACTTATCTAGATGGGTAGTGGGCATATTGAACCCCCAGGTGCTTCACAAATAAATGGGAAAAAAAAAAAAAAAGTGGAAAAAAAGTACTTTTTCGTTTTTACGGATTAATTTGTGAAGCACCTGGGGGTTCAATATGCTCACAACCCATCAGGATAAGTTCCCTGGGGTGTCTAGTTTCCAAAATGGGGTCACTTGTGGGGGAGCTCCAATGTGTAGGCACACAGGGGCTCTCCAAACGTGACATGTGTCCGCTAACAAGTTGACCTGATTTTCCATTCAAATTGTTAGCGGACACCATGTTGCGTTTGGAGAGCCCCTGTGTGCCTACACATTGGAGTTCCCCCACAAGTGACCCCATTTTGGAAACTAGACACCCCAGGGAACTTATCTAGATGGGTAGTGGGCATATTGAACCCCCAGGTGCTTCACAAATAAATGGGAAAAAAAACAAAAAGTGGATAAAAAATACTTTTTCGTTTTTACGGATTAATTTGTGAAGCACCTGGGGATTCAATATGCTCACAACCCATCAGGATAAGTTCCCTGGGGTGTCTAGTTTCCAAAATGGGGTCACTTGTGGGGGAGCTCCAATGTGTAGGCACACAGGGGCTCTCCAAACGTGACATGTGTCCGCTAACAAGTTGACCTGATTTTCCATTCAAATTGTTAGCGGACACCATGTTGCATTTGGAGAGCCCCTGTGTGCCTACACATTGGAGTTCCCCCACAAGTGACCCCATTTTGGAAACTAGACACCCCAGGGAACTTATCCTGATGGGTTGTGAGCATATTGAACCCCCAGGTGCTTCACAAATAAATGGGAAAAAAAAAAAGTGGAAAAAAAGTACTTTTTCGTTTTTACGGATTAATTTGTGAAGCACCTGGGGGTTCAATATGCTCACAACCCATCAGGATAAGTTTCCTGGGGTGTCTAGTTTCCAAAATGGGGTCACTTGTGGGGGAGCTCCAATGTGTAGGCACACAGGGGCTCTCCAAACGTGACATGTGTCCGCTAACAAGTTGACCTGATTTTCCATTCAAATTGTTAGCGGACACCATGTTGCGTTTGGAGAGCCCCTGTGTGCCTACACATTAGAGTTCCCCCACAAGTGACCCCATTTTGGAAACTAGACACCCCAGGGAACTTATCTAGATGGGTATTGGGCATATTGAACCCCCAGGTGCTTCACAAATTGATCTGTAAAAATTAAAAAGTACTTTTTTTTTCACAAAAATTTTGTTTTAGCCTAATTTTTTAAATTTTCAAATGGCCAACAGCATAAAGTTCATCCTAAAATTTGTTGGGCAATTTCTCCTGAGTACATCGATACCTCATATGTGGTCATAAACAACTGTTTGGGCGCACGACAGGGCTCAGAAGGGAAGGAGCGCAATTTCCCTTTTTGAATGGAAAATTAGCTCCAAAAGTCAAATTGCGCTCCTTCCCTTCTGAGCCCTGCCGTGCGCCCAAACAGTTGTTTATGACCACATATGAGGTATCGATATACTCAGGAGAAATTGCCCAACAAACTTTTGGATCCATTTTATGCTGTTGCCCATGTGAAAATGAAAGATTTGAGGCTAAAAGAACATTTTTGTTGGAAAAATTTAAATATCCATTTTTTGTTTCCACTTTGCTTTAGTTCCTGTGAAGCACCTGAAGGGTTAATATTCTTCTTGAATGTAGTTTTGAGTAGCATGAGGGGTGCAGTTTTTAGAATGGTGTCACTTTTGGGTGTTTTCTGTTGTGTACACCCCTCAAACGGACTTCAAATGTGATGTGGTCACTAAAAAAATGGTTTTGTAAATTTTGGTGGAAAAATGAAAAATTGCTGATGAACTTTGAACCCTTATAACTTCCTACCCCAAAAAAATTTTTTTTCCAAAATTGTGCTGATATAAAGTAGACATGTGGGAAATATTATTTATCAACAATTTTGTGTCACATAACTCTCTGGTTTAGCAGAAAAAAAATTCAAAATTTGAAAATTTCGAAATTTTCAAACTTTTTGCCATATTTTTGATTTTTTCACAAATAAACGCAAAAATTATTGACCTAAATTTAATACTAACATGAAGCCCAATATGTCACGAAAAAACAATCTCAGAATCGATAGGATCGGTTGAAGCGTTCCAGAGTTATAACCTCATAAAGGGACACTGGTCAGAATTGCAAAAAATGGCTCGGGCATTAAGGCTAAAATAAGCAAAAATGGGCTCGGGGGTGAAGGGGTTAAGAAGACATGCAAAATATGGGTAAAAATCAAATCCAGCACACAGATGATAAATGATCTGTTTTTCTCAATCCCTCCAAAAGTTTGATATAGTAAAAAAGCTTAAGAAGAACACTCCTTTAATCCTGGGATGCTGTTATGATAATGGTTCAAATATTATATGTATTCTTCTCAAAAGTCAAGGTAATTAAAATATTTCTTCACCTTCCTGCCACTAATTATAATATCTAACCTAAACCATTGGTTTTAAGAAGACATGCAAAACTTGGGTAAAAATCTAATCCAATCTAATTATAATTAGATTATCTAACCTTTTGAAGTTTAAAATTGCCAGATTCTACAAATTTTTCTCAAAAATGTGATTGCAGTGTATTTCTAGAATTATTAAGCTTTTAGTTGACCAGAAAAGATACAGTTAGGGCCAGAAATATTTGGACAGTGACACAAGTTTTGTTATTTTAGCTGTTTACAAAAACATGTTCAGAAATACAATTATATATATAATATGGGCTGAAAGTGCACACTCCCAGCTGCAATATGAGAGTTTCCACATCCAAATCGGAGAAAGGGTTTAGGAATCATAGCTCTGTAATGCATAGCCTCCTCTTTTTCAAGGGACCAAAAGTAATTGGACAATGGACTCTAAGGGCTACAATTAACTCTGAAGGCGTCTCCCTCGTTAACCTGTAATCAATGAAGTAGTTAAAAGGTCATGGGTGGATTCCAGGTGTGTGGTTTTGCATTTGGAAGCTGTTGCTGTGACCAGACAACATGCGGTCAAAGGAACTCTCAATTGAGGTGAAGCAGAACATCCTGAGGCTGAAAAAAAAGAAAAAATCCATCAGAGAGATAGCAGACATGCTTGGAGTAGCAAAATCAACAGTTGGGTACATTCTGAGAAAAAAGGAATTGACTGGTGAGATTGGGAACTCTAAAAGGACTGGGCGTCCACGGATGACAACAGTGGTGGATGATCGCCGCATACTTTATTTGGTGAAGAAGAACCCGTTCACAACATCAACTGAAGTCCAGAACACTCTCAGTGAAGTAGGTGTATCTGTCTCTAAGTCAACAGTAAAGAGAAGACTCCATGACAGTAAATACAAAGGGTGCACATCTAGATGCAAACCATTCATCAATTCCAAAAATAGACAGGCCAGAGTTAAATTTGCTGAAAAACACCTCAAGAAGCCAGCTCAGTTCTGGAAAAGTATTCTATGGACAGATGAGACAAAGATCAACCTGTACCAGAATGATGGGAAGAAAAAAGTTTGGAGAAGAAAGGGAACGGCACATGATCCAAGGCACACCACATCCTCTGTAAAACATGGTGGAGGCAACGTGATGGCATGGGCATGCATGGCTTTCAATGGCACTGGGTCACTTGTGATTATTGATGACATAACAGCAGACAAGAGTAGCCGGATGAATTCTGAAGTGTACCGGGATATACTTTCAGCCCAGATTCAGCCAAATGCTGCAAAGTTGATTGGACGGCGCTTCATAGTACAGATGGACAATGACCCCAAGCATACAGCCAAAGCTACCCAGGAGTTCATGAGTGCAAAAAAGTGGAACATTCTGCAATGGCCAAGTCAATCACCAGATCTTAACCCAATTGAGCATGCATTTCACTTGCTCAAATCCAGACTTAAGACGGAAAGACCTACAAACAAGCAAGACCTGAAGGCTGCGGCTGTAAAGGCCTGGCAAAGCATTAAGAAGGAGGAAAAACAGCGTTTGGTGATGTCCATGGGTTCCAGACTTAAGGCAGTGATTGCCTCCAAAGGATTCGCAACAAAATATTGAAAATAAAAATATTTTGTTTGGGTTATGTTTATTTGTCCAATTACTTTTGACCTCCTAAAATGTGGAGTGTTTGTAAAGAAATGTGTACAATTCCTACATTTTCAATCAGATATTTTTGTTCAACCCTTCAAATTAAACGTTACAATCTGCACTTGAATTCTGTTGTAGAGGTTTCATTTCAAATCCAATGTGGTGGCATGCAGAGCCCAACTCGCGAAAATTGTGTCACTGTCCAAATATTTCTGGCCCTAACTGTATGTAACACTTTGAGATCGCATAAGGTTGTATTGAATCCTTTTGAGCTCGTTATCGCAAACATAGAATTAGAAAGTGGCCTCACCATATAAAGAGATCGCAACTGCTGGCAACCAGAAGCCAATTTATCGACATACAGCACAAACAGACTTTAAAGCGTAACCACTGTTTACATTTTTATTTAATAATAATGTAGACCAAGTGATTTTCATAAACTTGCAAAGAAAATTCTGGATGAAAACCATTTATAAACCTTCCACAAGGTGTCCTCACTACACTGTGTATGAAGTAGATATATGTTCATTCTGAGTCAGATCCGTCTTCACACTCAATAAGGGGCATGTAACCATATAAGGGAGGGGACAGGGCATACACTGAGTATGAGCTCCTCACTACAGCTGATAAGGAAGCAATGTATCAGATTACTTCAGCCTACAACACAGTTGCTAAGAATGTCAAGATCACTGCAAACTCCTCTTTCCTTGGCACAAGCTTCTGATCTGTCATCTGGCTCCACACAGCTCAGTCAAGATCTCTGTTAACCCCTTGTCTGCTGGCACATCACACTGCTCCCTATCAGCCTGCTCCCAGAAGCTGTGGAAAAATACACACATAGGGCTGGCCATGCCCACACAGCCATAAAATACAGTTTTTAAAACAGCACAAAAAATGTTAGAAAATAAGTCATATGGCACAAAAAGTATTACCTTAGCTGCTATGTGACTCATCATTAACAACCAGTGCAGTATTGTGTTTTTTCCAATGAAATGACATTTACACGTTAAGCTTTTTAATTGTAATAATGATCCAAAAATTATCCTATTTTAATGCCTGCCTGCCCTGCAAGTATTTATACAAAGGCTGTGCACACAAAAGAAGCTGTGCATTTTTCAGAAGGGAGAGGGGGGTAAAAAATTATCCATGTTTAAAGAGAAGCTTTCATCAAATATCTCATTTTGAACTGGATGCACAATGTAATAATGGCTGTAGAGGGAAACAAAAGATTTTTTCACCGTATAATGCTGACCAATTTTAAACAGGCAGCAATACAGAAAAAAAGAATGTGTTTCAAGATAGCATGCAGCAGGTTTCTCAATGTGTGAGACTGATAATGACTCCTATTTTGGCCACATGCATGAGTCAGTGTGGGGTAAGAGACAGTGCAGCAGAATTTAGCTCGGTAATATTACAAACCCTTTATGTCAACTGTACGCTTCTGATAACCTTGTTAGCTTTGCTGTACAGACCTCTCCATCCACACTGATTTTCGAGATCCTCAGCGAGAAAAGTTGCCTAGCAACAAGCGAGTGTCATGGTTTTTTACCTTTATGACATCCATATGACATGGGTATGACATGAGATTTTAACATTGATTTTTACATACCCTAAGATGACAATAGCATGGATCTGTCCCGGTCTCCTTTCCTGGATCTTCCCGCGGTCAGTGACTGTGAGGAGAGGAGACCGGGAACACACTGACTGGAGGGGGTGGGGTCTGTTCCTGCACTCCTGTGACTGTGCGCGCTATCAAGATAAAAGAAGTGACAAGCAGGAGAATCACTGATAAGCAGGCCAGGAAGGGAGAAGGGTTGGGCTTAGAGCCCACAGGGGAGTAATAAAAGAAGCCCAACCCCACATAGTGATAGAGTGCTGCACACTTTGTCGCCTGCCCACTTTGCCATAACTTTTATAACACATCTCTCTGCAATCAAACCTTGAATCATTGAAGTAAAAGTATGATTGCCCCAAAATCCCTGAGCCTGTAAGGCACAGGCTTCACTTTATAGCCCTAAATCCTGCTGGCTGGTTCCTTTTAAAGGGTGCTTAGTCTTTTGGGCATGAATAAATAATTAATTAATTAATTAATTAAGAAAAAATAACATAGGGGTCCACTTCTATTTTTAATTGCCAGCTACGGAAAAGCCAATGGCTGGAGCCTGCAGACCACAGCTGGCGGCTTTTTCTTGGCTGGTAATCTAAAACAGATGTAAAACGAAAGGATAATCCGGCACCAGAATTTTTTCATAAAAATGGTTATACGGTATTCTTTATTTGCTTTTTATGCTCCATAAGTAAATAAAAAAACATAAATAAGGAGTACACAGCCCCCAATGCCTGATGGACAGTCTTTAGTCTTAGGCATACAAGATTTAAATCAACAGATATTACATATATAACCTTAAAACCCACACCCTCATGTGCATGTCATCACCTATAGTGATAATTGAATTACCGTATTTTCCGGCGTATAAGACGACTGGGCGTATAAGACGACCCCCAACTTTTCCAGTTAAAGTATAGAGTTTGGAATACACTCGCCGTATAAGACTAGCCCTCTTCTACGGTATGATCCTCACTGTGACCCCCACACAGCCCTTCATACAGTATAATGGACCTACGTATAGAAGAATGGCCCCTACATCTCTTCACACTGTATTATGAACCCCACACAGCCCTCAAATAGCCGTGCATAAAGTATAGAGGCTGCCTCATACCCCTTCAAGTATTATCATGCTCCCACAGAGCCCTCTAAGTACTATAATGGCTTCCATCTATTATATAATTGCCGTAACTGACTTCCGTCTGACCGGCGCTACTTCCTGTGGCTTTGTTCGCGTAGCTCGGAACTTTCTCCAGGACTCTGTCCGGAGCCGCGAAGCAATGGCCGCATAGCGGCCATTGCGAGCAGTAAACGTGTACCACCACCACCACCACCACCACCACAACGTGCACATGAGACATCAAATTGTAACAGGAATACAGTCAGTCCCAAAGTTAGCTGTGACCGCCTGGCCCTTGGACACTGGCTGCCATGCACACATCAGGTGCACTAGCATGGAGCTGGTAGGCTCCCATCACTTACCCACTGAGGACGGATCACTTCCAGCACCTCTTCACATGGCAGTGCTCTGAACTTCTGAATCGTCCTCTCCTCACTCAGACACCTGGCAGGTTCCTATCCAGCCTGCTCACTCCCAGCTGCAACCCAGTGAGTCAATCAGCACATCTTCACTCACACACAGACCTGAGATGTGATTAACCCCCTGTGCACCATTCAGGTTTAGCCCAGCAAAGCACTCATCCCCACAGCTTCAGCCGCTCATTAGGCTCATGAATGTATCGGATCTTCAGCACTCACACTCAGCTTTTTTACTCAGCTCATGAAAACCCTTCAGCTGTTAACCCCCTGTACATTGGACAGGTTTCACACACCACACACAATCAGGAAAACCAGGCCCATGTGAACACAGACCTGCATTGATAACCCGTGTGATGCACCCCGCCAGGGGCCACATCACCACACCTCACTTTCTCTGCACAGCAAAGCACTCATCCCCACAGGTTCAGCCGCTCATTAGGCTCATGAATGTATCGGATATTCAGCACTCACACTCAGCTTTTTTACTCAGCTCATGAAAACCCTTCAGCTGTTAACCCCCTGTACATCGGACAGGTTTCACACACCACACACAATCAGGAAAACCGGCCCATGTGAACACAGACCTGCATTGATAACCCGTGTGATGCACCCCGCCAGGGGCCACATCACCACACCTCACTTTCTCCGCACAGCAAAGCACTCATCCCCACAGGTTCAGCCGCTCATTAGGCTCATGAATGTATCGGATCTTCAGCACTCACACTCAGCTTTTTTACTCAGCTCATGAAAACCCTTCAGCTGTTAACCCCCTGTACATCGGACAGGTTTCACACACCACACACAATCAGGAAAACCAGGCCCATGTGAACACAGACCTGCATTGATAACCCGTGTGATGCACCCCGCCAGGGGCCACATCACCACACCTCACTTTCTCCGCACAGCAAAGCACTCACCCCCACAGGTTCAGCCGCTCATTAGGCTCATGAATGTATCGGATCTTCAGCACTCACACTCAGCTTTTTTACTCAGCTCATGAAAACCCTTCAGCTGTTAACCCCCTGTACATCGGACAGGTTTCACACACCACACACAATCAGGAAAACCTGCCCATGTGAACACAGACCTGCATTGATAACCCGTGTGATGCACCCGCCCAGGGGCCACATCACCACACCTCACTTTCTCCGCACTTCACTCACTTTCTCCGCACACATACACACACACACCCACACATACTCCGCTATACTTATCACCGGCCCTGCATCACCGACATGTCGCCGCCCCCGAACTACTCGATCAAATATCGCGTCCAATAAGTCTCGCCAAACTTGCCGGACCCCATATTGGATCCAGTCGTCCGCGGGCGCCGACATGTCAACTCAGGATCCAGCCGGCAGGGAAGACGTAGGGTCGGTGCTAACTATAGCGAAGTGTCTGTGTGTGTGTGTGTGTGTGTGTATGTATGTATGTGTGTGCTGACCACTCTGCCCACAGCGCTGCACTCAGCACTCTGCCCACGCCACTGTGCTCACCAATCTCACCACACTCACTGCTAACAACTGAGCCACCGCACTCACTGCTAACCACTGAGCCACCGCACTCACTGCTAACCACTGAGCCACCCCACTCACTGCTAACCACTGAGCCACCTGTATACACACAATTCATTTCACCCCACTCCCCTAACTATTAGTAAATATACTATATATGGATTCTAGACTACCCGATTCTTTCGAATCGGCCCGCCATCTATATATATATATGTGATTATACAGGAATTATCAGTATTATGTATGTGGTTATGTATACATTAGTGAGTCGAGCCTATTCTGCAAGGACTCGCAACGGCCGCTTGGCGACCATTGCGAGTGAGGCTTTGCGAATCAGTGGCGCCGGCAATGCTTCACAGGTCGCGTGGGCGCTGCGCCCATGCCCACAACGACGGAAACAGTGCTGAAACTTACAGAAGTGCGTTAGGGAAATTATATATTACATACTGATAATCTATTATATAATTGCTGTAGCGACTTCCCTCGCACACGCCACTACCTCCGTGGCTTTGTTCGTGGACGCGCATCCCCCACGCGACTCACTCGCAATGCCCGCAAAGGGGGCGTTGGGAGTCGTTGCAGCAGCCCGAGCAATGCCCTATACACAGATTCTAGAATCCCGATGCAATCGCATCGGGCTCACAGCTAGTATAGTATAATTATCTCCATATATTATAATGCATCATCATAGTGCTCCATATAGTATAATGCACCCCCGTAGTCCTACATATATTATAATGCACTCCCCATAGTCCTCTATATAATATAATGCACCCCCATAGTTCTCCATATAGTAAAATGCACTCCCATAGTCCTCCATATACTATAAACACAGAGGGTAATGTGCCATTGCTGGGATGGCTGAGAAGGGTAGGTGACACGGAGAGGGGGACATGCCAGCTCCAGATGGGGTGGTTTAAGAGACAAAGAGATGGGTATGTGCCAGCTTCAAGGGGAGGGGGGTAGGTGACATGGAGAGAGGGTCGTGCCAGTGGTGGTGGGGGAGTACAGCCCCCATGAACCCCCAATATTCCTCTGCAGCCCCCATCATTACCCAGTAGACACACACACTCGGACTCAGACACACACACGGTGTCAGACAAACACACACACACAATGTCAGACAAACACACAGTCAGACACACACGGACACATACACACTGCCTCTGCGGTATTACCAGAGCCTGGTGGAGCTTACTACTGCCACCACCCCAGTGGCTGTATGTAGATGGGAGCTGCAGATGTACAATGGTATGCCATCAGCCAATCAGGCGGCTGCTAGCATCTGATTGGCCGCGGTATTACCGTACATCTATGCTGAGCTGCGCAGATGACCTCCGTATAGGAGATGTACGGTAATGCCGCGGCCAATCAGACGCCAGCAGCCGACTGATTGGCTGATGGCTTATTATCGTACATCTACGGCGCTCGGCAGCTACGTACACAGCGGGTGACATCAAGCGACGGCGGTAGTGGCAGCGGCAAGCTCCGGAGGACATGGATGAACAGTGGCGGCGGAGGCAGAGGTGAGTATCAATTTTTTTTTTTGCCTGCCATGGCTCTTTTTTTTGGGGGGGGGGCTTATATTAAGCACGGCGAGCCCCCTGTAGTTGTCAGCCTCTCTCTTTTCCAGTGGGTGGCGCCTTGTACCCGGCGTATAAGACGACCCCCGACTTTGGAGAAGATTTTTAGTGGTTTAAAAGTCGTCTTATGCGCCGGAAAATACGGTAATTGTTTGTAGGTCAGAAAAAGCCTTTCTTATACAAATTTTGAAAGAAACAAAGCCAGAATTTCAAATATAACATCATTATGTTCAGGATCTTAATGGGAACCACAGTTTTCCCCCAAAACATTTTTTAGAGAGGAGATATAAATATAAATGTTACTAATAATTTGCCATCCCTGTGATCCCTCTGGTAGCGCTTCAATGCAAGCCAGAAAAAAAAATTTTTTTTCCTGCACTTCAACACGAGCCTCTCTTTGGGCGGCTTGCTTCTCTGGGAACAAGCAGCAGGCCAGGAGATCCAGGAAATATCCCTCTGTAGGATTATATGCGAACTGCACAAGACACCAGAAAGGTGAGAACAATACCTAAGGCTGGCTTCACACTTGCAGATGCATCTGCAGCGTTTTGCAGATGCATCTGCAAGTATCAGCATGCAGACCGCGGCCCCTATGTTTATAATAGGGCGCACCGCGGTCTGAAAGCACTCATTCATTCCTATATGTGAACCGTCCGCAGGCGGATGCCTGCTTACAGATCACACACTCCCGCCCGCACCATGGGGCCGCGGTCTGCATGCTGATACTTGCAGATGCATCTGCAAAACGCTGCAGATGCATCTGCAAGTGTGTAGGCAGCCTAAGAGCAACTCTTGCTACTAATACACTGCACTTAGATCTGCGCCTTCTCTTTTCTCCTCTATCCCCAGTCTCGCTGACCTCACAGTCTTTGAAGACCCTATTTGACTAGTGTTGCACCTATACACATTATATGTTGGAGTTCCAAAGTTTCTTGTTTGTTTAGAATATGAGGTCATGCCCTCTGTAGTGCACCTTCCCCCTCCTTCCCACAAGGTGCTATTGTCTCTGTTAGCAGGCTTTCTACTCTCCCATTCCAAGAGAGATTTTTAATCCCGAAAGAGGCTGAGATTTTTAATGGGGGATAAAAGTAGGTTTGGGGCCATTTAAGAGAGATGCCTCAATGTGGCTACTCAGCGGTTATTGATATGGCCATATGTAATAAGCTAAGTGTCTCCTTTTTCATATTTCCTTAGCTATATAGCTGTTCAATATTTATTATAGCATATCTTAGTATTGAGTGCCACTGTCTTTTTATTTCAAGTTCAGCGTTGCACCTATACATATTATATGTTGGAGTTCTGCAGTTTAATTTTTGACTACATAAATTTTTATTATAAAAATGTAATTATATCAGGCACATATATGTTTAAAGAAATTAGACAGTATTCGTGAGTGAACCAGCCACTATTTCCAGGCACCTGCAGTCTCGGGATATTCTGTTGAGCTCTCCTCCTATCCCCTTCCTTTTACTATATGTTTGTTAATCCAAAATAGAGGTCACGCGAAGGTTTTTATTAATTATTTTTAAATAAGGTTGGTTTCACATCACGTTTTGATCCGATCCGGGGCTGTCCGTTGTGGACCGTATCAGCACACAGAACCAGAGGGCTAATATGCCTTCTGGTCCGGTGTGCAGCCGCACGCAGCTGAAGCTGCTGATGGGTCTCCCGGATCGGGGCTGATCCTCCCAGATTGGGGCAATCCGGCCCCATAGGCTCCCATGTTAGGGAGCGCCGGATTGCCCCGGATCCAGGAGGATCCAGTTTGGGGAGATTTTTCTCCCCGGACACAAAAATCGTTCATGCAGCATTTTTGTGTCCGGGTGAAAAATCTGTGTCCTACCGGATTCACCCGGACACATGGAAACTGGATGGCAGATAGCTGCCATCCGGCTCCATCTGGCCTTTAGGCAAACTATTGGGCTGAAATGTGATCCGGGCCTATCCGGTTTTCATCGGATCTGCCCGGATCACAAAAAATGTGGTGTGAAGCCGGCCTAATAAATAATTTTAATAATTTTAAAAAGTAGGGTCCTCCCCTTTTGGAAAACCAGTCAAGGTAATGCCAAAACAGTGTTTTGGTATTTTCAGGGTCTGAAGGCTATCTTTAACCCCTCCACGACTTTTGACATACTGGTTTGTCATAGATCCGTGGTAGTTCCTGACGTTTGACTTACCGGTTCGTCATCACCCTGGCCACGGTAACGGCGATCGGGCCCCAGTATCCTGTGATCCTATATACAGGATACCGCAGCTGGACCATCTGGAGGTTGGATGAAATTGCCTGCCCATTACTATCCAGTCTATGTTGGGGCAGTAATAGCCCCTTCCATAGGCCTGGATCCCTGGAGGTAATGGTGTCACCCCCTCCAGCGCTGATGAGAGTAATTACTCCCATCATCAGCATGGTGGCAGCACCGCCTGCTGCCTGTACCTGCTGCTTGTGCCCACAGCCTGTGCTTGCCATTTGTGCCCGCCAGCCTGTGCTCACTGCTTGTGCTCGCCAGCCTGTGCCCGCCACTTGTACTTGCTCTGTTGTCCGCCTATGCCCACACCTCCCCAACCTCATCTCTTCTCCTGCATGGAGATCAGAATGAGCGATGTGATCACCTGACCCAAACTTCAGAAATTGTGTGATCTCTGGCAATTGGGTCTTCATCACTGACAGATGCACTATATGGATATTTCCATACAGTGCATCTGCACTCAGTGCATTTCCAGAGACTGCAACATGAGTACCCTTGCTCCCTTGCTGTAGACTCTGGATGCATCAGAGACAATGAGCGATGTGGGACTATCATTGTGGATTATGTTGGAGGGTATGTGGGGGTAATAAAGATGGAGTCATTAGTAGCGCCCCCCGGGAAGCCAATCATGTCAGGGGTTGGATCCTTGACAGAACCCCTGTCACGATTTTTGGACTGGCAGTTACGCCCTTTAATGAAAGAGATTCCAGCTTTTGTGAGAGACATGGATGATTTTTTAAGAATCTTAAAAGGAGTGGAATGGCAAGAAAGTTTCCAATCAGCGTCAATTGACGTAGAGAATTTATATACCAGGATCACTCAGGACCGTGCAGTGGAGGTGGTTCAGGAGGTACTGAGGTCTACTAACTAACATGTCTGATCCTAAGATAGGTTTTATTGTAGAATCTCTAAAATTTGTGTTGGGCCACAATGCATTTAAGTTTGTTGAGCAGTGGTACCTCCAATGTGATGGTATCGCGATGGGTACCCCTGCAGCATGTGCATTAGCAAATATATACCTAGGAGTTTTGGAAAATAGATTTGTGTATGGGACAAATAATACATTTTTGAGAAACATCAAGCATTTTTTTCGGTATGGGGACGACGTGTTCGTGGTATGGTACTGCTCAGATAGAGAGTTTGAGGCCTTAGTTGAATATTTGAATACCGTAAACAACATGAATATGGGGTTCACTTATGTATGGGGAGGAAGTAGTTTGGAATTCTTGGATGTAAAAGTGAACGTTAAAGAGTAATCACCCGCACTACATAAAGAGATCCCTCCCCTTCAGTCAGATGCTACGTTTTAGAAGAGTAAACAACTCTGATGAAATGTATAAGGAGCAATTACAGGATTTAAAAAGGCGTTTCATCAATAGAAGTTATCCAGTGGAACTATTAAATGAGGCAGAAAGGAGAGTCGATGTAAGATGGCAAGAAGGGTGGAAAAAATCAGTAGGTAATCTTAAGGAAAAACGATTTATTTTTAATTTTAGGTTTGGTCCTATGGATAGTGCGATTCGTCAGGCCGTAAACGGGAACTGGCATTTAATAGAAAGTGACAGACATTTAAAGGAAGTGACGGTAAGGAAACCTTTAGTAACATACAGAAGGTGTAAGAACATCGGGGACTTGATAGTAAGAAAAAGGATGATACCACAAAAAACATGGCTGGAAAGACAGACCCCTAAGGGGAACTTTAAATGTGGGGGTTGTAATTTCTGCACCCAACATATGATTGGAAAATCGGTCAATTAGGCCATGCAGTAAGGGAATTTATCTCATGTAAAAAAAAGTATGTTGTTTATGCAATATTTTGCCCGTGTGGAAGATTTTACATGGGAAAAACGATTAGGAATCTTTTTATCAGATTCAGGGAGCATTGCAGATCAATTGAGATAGGTGTGGGTCCCCGAGATTAATAGAACATGTAAGATCAGCACACAATAGCGACCCAAAAACATTAAGGTTTGCGGGGTTAGAAAGAATTGAGATGCCCCCAAGAGGAGGTAATTCACATAAAATGTTACTCCAAAAGGAAGCCAAGTGGATCATAAAGCTGAGGGCCCAGGGTCCACTGTATGTACTTTTATTGAAGAGAAGATTGTTCAGAGTCAGAAAAAACTAGGGTCAACACACTTTTTTATATGTCACTGTAAGATCACTAAAAAGGTCACGGTTGATGTTTTACACAGTTTTTAAATCGTTTAATCAAGTTTAAACGTCTTTTCATATATGTCACATTGTTGTAATAATGTATATCACATGAAAGGTTAATGTTAATGGGTAGGTATAAAAAGCAGAAAGTAACGCCCACTAAGTGTTGTGAAGTGCGAAACGGCCCATTGTTGAAGACCCCCCTCTCCTCCCCTCTGCACCCCCTGAACACAGCCTCTGTTACTGCTTTATTAATTGAAGTGGATTGGTGAGTGCTGCCTTTCTTGAGTCGTTGAACCAGAAGTACTCCTTAGCAGCTGTGAAGTGCATCAGAGGATCTCTGTGTCGGCGTGTGGCTGACATGTGCAGGTGGTAATATCACTCATGCGGAGGTCCCTGCAGATTGAACACAGCGGCGGTGCCCGGCGATCTTTAAGAGAAGTAAGTGAAACTATTGAATGTGGTTTTGAGTAGCTTGAGGGGTGCAGTTTTTAGAATGGTGTCACTTTTGGGTGTTTTCTTTCATATAGGCCCCTCAAAGTCATTTCAAATGTGTTGTGGTCTCAAAAAAAAGTGGCTTTGCAAATTTTGCAGGAAAATTAGAAATTGCTGATAAATTTTGGACCCTTCTAACTTCCTAACTAAAAAAAAAATTGTTTCTAAAATTGTGCTGATAAAAAGTAGATATATGGGAAATGTTATTTTTTAACTATTTCATGTGATGTAACTCTTTAGTTTAACAGTATAAAATTTCAAAATGTGAAAACTGCAAAATGTACACAATTTTCGCAGAATTTCCATATTTTTTGAAAATAAATGCAAAGGTTATCAACCTAAATTTACCACCAACATGAAGTCCAACATGTCACAAAAAAAAACAATCTCAGAATCACTGGGATCTGTTGAAGCGTTCCAGAGTTATTACCTCATAAGTGACCTTGGTCGGAAATGCAAAAAATGTCAAGGTCGTTAGGGTCTAAACAGGTTTGGAGTGAAGGGGTCAATGGGACCTCCACACCCTAAAAATAGCACACTACAGACGCCCCAAAACTGGCGTCTCCATAACATTCGCCAGTTCTGGCATGTCGTGATTGCCCTGGTATGGTAAATAACAGCTGAGTATTAACAACGGTCATTAAACCCAAATTGGTAATGTTCAGGCATCTCTGATACCAACACATTACCAATCAAGTAGGTAAATAATTAACAAACACAAAGAAAAATCCTTTGTTTAAAATAAGACACAGAAAAATCCTTTATTAGAAATAAAAATACACAGGCAACCCCGATTTTCCCATTTATTGACCCCAAACATACCCTCTGATGATAATCTACAACAATGAGGTTCATTGAAGCACACTCAGCCCTGCTGCATTGGAGGTTGTGACCTCCGTGCATGCAATGCACTAATTGAGAGCTTTGGATGACCTCCAGGCACACACCAAAAGGTGCGGCTGTGAGTGAGGTTACCTGAAGACCCAGCAGAGGTACCATGGTAACATGTCAGCTGTATGCTCAGGTGTCCTCTCACACGGCACCTTTGGCACCACCGCAGCTCCTGGTGCACTCATTGTGTGCACGGAGATTGCGCTGATCGGATGCCTTCTTCAGCGTGACCTCTAATGCAGCAGAGCTGAGATGCTTTGAGGGACAACAGTATGGGTTATCTTCAGAGGGTATATTTGGGATTAAAAAATGGGAAAATGAGGGTTGTCTGTGTGTTTTATTTCAAACAAAGGATTTTTTCTTCTATGTGTGTTTATTATCTACTTACCAGATTAGTAATGGGTGGTTATCATAGATGCCTGAACATTACCAATCTGGGCTTAATGACTGCTGTCAATACTCAGATGTCATTAACCCCCTGCTATCACCCCGATGCCACCACACCAGTGCATTGGGAAGAGCTGGGTAAAGAGCCAAAATTTGGCACTTCTAATGAATGCACCAAATTCTATGGTGGCTGCACACTGCTATTCTTACCCTGGGGGGCCAAATAACTATATGCTTCAACAGGGTGAGAATAAACCCTCCAGCCATGTACTCTATCTTGGCTAAGTATCAAATTGGGGAGGACCCTATGCTGCTGTTTTTTAAATGATTTAATGAAATAATTTAGAAAAACCTGCATGGGGTCCCTAAATTTTATATTAAGCCTATATAAAATACAAGGCTGGGGGCAGCAGCCCACAGCTGTCAGCTTTATCTGTGCTGAGAATCAAAAATTATGGGAACCTCTACACATTTTTTACCCATTATTTATTTATTTTACAGACATGACAGCAGGTTAGTTGATATACGCTTATGTATATGGCAACCAAACACAGACACCGGTACAGCATGTGGGGGAGCAGTCTGAGTGCAACAACCAATCACAGATGCTGTCACTGAGAGCAAGACTCTGTGTTTGGCTGTTGAAATTCAGAACAGTAAATATTTATAAAGCTGAGTAGCCCTGGATGCAAACAGTAGGAGACTGTTAAAGGGAACCTGTCAGGTCACACTACCCCTCTAACCTATCACTACCTGTCCCTGGACCTTCCTATCTGATCCCTAACCATCCCTGTCTGAGCTAAAGGAGCCCTATAATGAGGGAGAAAAATAACTTATATACTTACAAACAGTCTCCAGTTGTAGACTGGAAAGGCGTGCTCCGGGCTCCATTCTCCCCTCCACGCTGTGTGTCCACACGCCCCGCTGAGCGTCCTCATTCCCCTTGGGCTGTGACACCTTCTATTCGAAATGCCCGCCTCTTGTAATCATGTGATGCCCGGGCTAGAACGTCATATCTGGCCCGGTGCATTGTGGGGCTAATGACGTGGTACGGGCCGGGCTCCAGCGCATGCGCAGTGCGCATATTGGGGCCGGCCAGTTTTGACTGGCTAGTCAAAAGGCGTGGACTTCCTAACTGAACTGGGATGTGATAAAACCTAGAAACAGCAGCTCTCACACCACAAGAATTCTACTGAGGAATCTGCGGACATCCACCACCCCAACACAGGCAAAAGACGAGCTACCACCAGCTCCCACTCCACACCACCTATAAAGGTCAGTCACTTTAATATTGGATCATTTCTGAGACCAGGAGGGTCCTGTGGCCTGCTGCCCACGTGTGCACCCAAGGCCTGCACTGGCTGCTATTCATGAGGCAAAAATCCACTGTTTAAAGGTATAATCCTACATGCCTTACATAAAACCCCCCTTTCTCCCATGGAAACATGGAAGGATCTACTTATCAGAGGTCAGGGCAGATTCTACAGGACTTCTCTCCTTCTCTCTGGTGCTGGTAACATGTGCAGGGGTCCCTAAAAGTGGGTTTGTCCATTATACTGCCCCATACTCCCCCATGTTTGTTCCTCATACAGCCCCCATAATCCACCCCCCCACGTTTGTTCCTCAAACTGTTCCCATACTCCCCATCATGTTTATTCCTCATACATCCCCCATACTCCCACGCTGTTAGTTTCTCATACTGCCGCCATACTCCCCCCATGTTTGTTCCTAATACTGCCTCCATGGAATCCCCGTTTGTTCCTCATACTGCCCCATACTCCCCGTTTGTTCCTCATACTGCCCCCATACCCCCCCACATTTGTTCCTAATACTGCCGCACAATACTCCCCCCGTGTTTGTTCCTAATATTGCCTCCATACTCCCCCAGTTTGTTCCTCATACTGCCCCATACTCCCCGTTTGTTCCTCATACTGCCCCCATAGTCTCCCCCTGTTTGTTTCTCATACTGCCCCACATGTTTGTTCCTAATACTGCCCCCATACTCTCCCCCTGTTTGTTCCTCATACTGCCCCCATACTCTCCCCCTGTTTGTTCCTCATACTGCCCCATACTCCCCGTTTGTTCCTAATACTGCCCCCATACTCTCCCCCTGTTTGTTCCTCATACTGCCCCCATACTCTCCCCCTGTTTGTTTCTCATACTACCCCACGTTTGTTCCTAATACTGCCCCCATACTCTCCCCCTGTTAGTTTCTCATACTACCCCGCCCCCACATGTTTGTTCCTAATACTGCCCCATGCTCCCCCTATGTTCCTCATACTGCCCCCACACTCCCCCACGTTTGTTCCTATTACTGACCCCATACTCCACCCACAGCGCCCATATACCCCCAGATTTGTTCCTCATACTGCCCCCATATGCCCATGTGTGTCCCTTTATAATATTGTCCCCATAATTCCCCCCATACTTGTTCCTAAAACTGCCTCCATACTCCCCCCCCCCCCTCAGTTTGCTCCTCTTACTGTACTCTCCTCTTCCCCAGTGTCAGCGGCTCATTCTGCGGGCGGCCGGGCGGCGGATCCTCTGCTCCGCCCGGTGTCAGCCGTCAGCGGCTCTCTCTGTGAGCGGGCGGGCGGCGGATCCTCTGCTCCGCCCGGTGTCAGCCGTCAGCGGCTCTCTCTGTGAGCGGGCGGGCGGGCGGCGGATCCTCTGCTCCGCCCGGTGTCAGCCGTCAGCGGCTCTCTCTGCGAGCGGGCGGGCGGCGGATCCTCTGCTCCGCCCGGTGCCAGCGGCTCACTCTGCGGGCGGGCGGCGGCAAATGGAGGAGCAGTGGAGAGAGGCGGGAATGCGCCCTCCACAAGATGGCGCCCTAGGCGATCGCCTAGGGTCGACTAGCTGTCGTCCCGGCCCTGCATTGAAGACCTAAATGAGTGTAGCAGGAAAGACCCTTCAAGATTGATATCAGTAGACTTTAACAAACTGGCGGTTGACGTGGCAAGTAACATCATGCCAGACATCCAAAAGAAACTGCAGCAGGCTATCAAGAAGACCCTCCAGCATCTCCAAGACGAAGTGAGCAAACATAAAGAATGGATAGTGGAGCTGGAGCAGAGGGTCTCGCAACTGGAGGGTGCTAACATACAGCTCTCCTCACAGCTGAAAGAGACAACTGCAGAAACAAAGTGCCTGTCTGAGAAGGTCGAGGACCTGGAAGACAGGTCAAGGCACAACAACCTACGGCTAGTGAGGCTTCCCAAGTCAGTCCCTGCAGCTGAACTATAAAGACTTTGCTAACGAGACCTACCAATGGCCCTGGGAATTAATCACGGTTGTAGGATCAAAAGGATTCACAGAGTTGGGCCAGATCTACGATCTCACAATCAAGGATCTGTTGACCGGACATCCAGACCAAGTCAAGTAAGCATGAAATTCCTGGACTATAATGATACGTTTGACATAATGAGAGCATATAGAAGATGTCCCCAGCCAGTGACTTTGAGGGGGATGAAAGTCCTATTATTTTAAGACTATTCTGCGGAGGTGGCAAAACGCAGGAGAGCCTTTAATAAAATATGTGCATCACTCTAACAAGCAAAGAAAAGTTTTGCACTGCAATACCCGGCAACACTGAGGATTTTACAAGAGGTCGGTGATAACCTAATCTACAAATCGGCAAGCGATGCAGAGAAAGACATGGAAAAAATAGTGTGCAACGCAAAAAGCAGCGAGAGAGGAATAAGTCCTGAGGAAGACAGCTTCCCCTCAAGACCAAAGCCCCAGAGGGCATCTGGCCGGCGCAAATGAAGCACCATTGAAATGGAATGCATCATATACATCTTGCTCTTGATGGGTCTCCCCCCCCGGGCACTTCTTCTACAAACAGGACAGTGTATCCCCAAGGTGACTGGATGCTGTTGGTAACGTGTTGAGTACTGCCAATTGTTATATGTTGCGCCTTAATAAAGATGGGTTTTAGTGGGAACTGCCCATCTGCTCCTTATTTGGGGAAGGGATCCGGGTTCTGGAGGGGTGAAGGGCAAAGAGTTATGCAAAGGTATGGATCAGGGTGGAGGAGAAGATGCAGATGGCATTTTGAAAATTATTTATAATGTGTGGTGTGGGATATGCTTCTTCCCACAGGTTTTTCCTTTTTCTTTTTTTTCTTTTTGGTAGCCCTTACTTACTCAGAAAGTGGTGTACGAAGCTAGAAATACACTACAGCGTATTGAGAGCTCACTGTTTATTTGTTTTAAGGTTTAAATCTCTGTCCCGCTTCATATCTTTAAGTCTTTTTTCTTTACCCTTTTTTACCCCTCTCTAACCACCTGAGGATATTCTTTCAATCACTAGAACCCTCATAAGGAAAACAAAGCAAGAGGTAATAGGCTGTTGTGACAGGGACTATGAAGGTCTTCTCCTGGAATGTGAAAGACCTAAGATCCCCGAATAAAAGAGTAAAGATACTTAGACATCTGAAAAGGTATTCGCCCAATATTGTATTGCTTCAAGAAATCCATCTAAAGGAAGTGGATTTATTTAGGCTCCGCAAATTGTGGGTGGGTAAAGTAGTGGGCTTGTCAGCTCAAGGTAGACACGCAGGGGTAGTGATACTGTTATATCGTCATTTTGTATTTTATCTTCTGTCCCAGGATCGCGATGATCAGGGGAGATGGGTTTGGGTCATCATAGAGCATGGAGGAGAAGTCTATTCAATCTACAATGTATATGGACCTAATGGCTCAAACAGAGTCTTCTTTGATGACCTGGAGAGGAAGATTGCCTTGGATAACTCGCCTCTGATAATAACTGGGGGAGACTTGAACACAGTTCACAATGAGGAGTAGGACAGAAAGAGCCAGAGCCTGACTCCTCCAAAAAGAGAGACTCTTCTCCCCTCCTTCCTTTAACAAACGGGATTGAGGTATGTTTGGCGCTGGTTACATCCAGAGGATAGAGAGTTTACCCACTTCTCCCATGCCCACCAATCCTGGTCAAGGATAGACTATTTGCTGACCTCGGAGACACTGTTAAAAAGAATGAAGTCAGTGGAGATCTACGACCTGGTCATATCTGACCATGCTTCAGTGGATATATAACTGGTGGATAACCAGATAAATGGAACCCATTACATGTGGAAATTTCCATCTTATCTTACTAAAGATGAGGGATTCAATGACAAATTACGGAGCTGGTGGGAGAAATTTGAACGGGACAACAAGGAAAAAGCAAACCAACACCCGTTCTACTGGAATACGGCGAAAGCGGTGTTAAGAGGCAAAATTATGATGTTTGTGGACTCATTCAAGTGAAGAGTAGCAGAAAAATATTCAGATTGTAGTGCAAAGCTTAGAAATACATATGCAGAGTTCCTGCAGAGCCCCACAACTCAAAACAGGGAAAAATGGAAGCTGGCCAAACAAGAGTTTGAAACCTGGATTGACAGGAGGGAGCAGATGTACCACTCTAGACGGGAGGTTGAATTGCTGAAATATGGGAAGAAAGCGGGGAAATTGCTGGCAATACTGTCAAAAGGGAGTCCCTCATATACTAATTTGGCAGAAGGTATAAAATTCCTCCAACAAGTCACTCTTGCAAAACTAACACAAGAACAACAAGATGCAATTAATGCAGAAATAACAGAAGGAGATGTGAGACAAACCATAAGTCATCTCTAAAATGGGAAAGCACCAGACCCAGATGGATTTAGCTGGGAGTTTTATAAGGCCCTCAGGGAACATATCTCCCCATTGCTAACAAGTTATTACAACACCATCCTCTTAATGGGGGCCATAGCAAAAAGATCTACAGAAACATGTATTAAAGTCATACAGAAACCAGGCAAGGACCCCCTGGAGGCCTGCTTTTATAGACCCATCTCCCTTATTGATGTAGACCAGAAGATTATGTCAAAAAGAATGGCGGACAGATTGGCAGCAGTATTACCCCAATTGGTGAACCCTGCACAAGTAGGATTCGTTAAGGGCAGGGCGGCAGTGAAAAACATACGAAAGGTACTAACTGTGTTAGACGGGGTGGGTCGCTGCAGCCAGTCGAGAGAGAGACCGTCTTTGCTGGCTCTGGATGCAGAAAAAGCTTTTGATAATGTTAGCTGGGACTGGCTAGGGGCGACTCTGGACTCGTTCAACATAAATGGCAACTTTAGAACATACCTGGAGGGGGTGTATAGAGATCCGAAAGCTAGAATACACACGCCAGGCTTCCTCTCAGAGCAATTTTACCTATATAAGGGGACCAGGCAGGGATGCCCGATGTCTCCATTGCTGTTCAACTTGGCATTGGAGCCCTTTGCTCAGTATATGGAATAGTCAGATCTATTTGAGGGAATCAGGGTGGGCGCTAGCAACACTAAAATAGCATTATTTGCAGATGATGTCATCTTGTTCTTGTCCCAGCCACTGGAACAATTAGGAAATATCTTTCAGTTTATCCAGAAAGAAGGGGAATACTCAGGCTATAAGGTTAATATCTCCAAGAGAGAACTCTTAGAATTGGGGGAAAAAACGCCTGCGGAACAATGGAGGAAACTAGGCCTAGAACTACATATTGCAAAGACACATATCACCTATCTGGGAATTAAGATAGTCAGGCTTCCAGCACAACTATATTCACTAAATTATACACCTCTGATCGAAAAAATATTGGGAGAACTTCGGAGATGGCAGAATCTTCCACTATCTCTTCAGGGAGATGCCATTTAATTAAAATGATCAGCTTTGTCAGACTCCTATACCCATTACAGACGTTACCCCTGAAACTCAAGCATCTAGATATAAACAAAGCTTTCACCCATTTTATTTGGGCAGGTAAAAGGCACAGAATCGCATTGGGAAAACTGATGCTAGAGAGAAGTGAAGGTGGGATCAATTTTCCGAATGTCAGAGGCTACAACATAGCAAGTCTTTTTAGACATGTGATAGATTGGCTACAGGAGACTAACTGCTACTCTAATATCCAATTGGAAAGACAGCGGCGCCATGGGAATTAAACGCTCTCTTACATACAAAACAGGCCAAACTCCCGCAGAATGTAAAATCATCCCTACTGCTTCGGGATACTATCGTATGCTGGAAGATAGTAAGGAAGGCATTTGGCTTTCCCTTCCAGATCTCTGAACATATGCCAATATTTGGTCACCCGGAACTTCCCCAGGGAATGGAAATAAAAAAAGCGATAGGACAAGCAGGTGATTGCATGAGGAAAGCGGGGGATATTATGCATACGGAGGTTAAACGAAGGCTGAGCACACAAGAAATAATGGACAAATTCCATAGAGAAAGCAGACACTTTCTACAGGTCAAGCAAGTCCATTCTTTTTGCCTATCTAGACTTCGCAAGTTATTTCATGAAGTGGGAATACACAATCAAGATAATAGAGTAAATCTGAACATCCAGAATGTGAGCATATCCTCAATATACAATACTGTAAGACATAAGTTCCTGAAGTTAAAGCAGAACAAGCTGTTTAAGAAAAATGGGAAAAATGTACTGGGGATAAAGATACAGGGGTGGGAACAAGTCAAAAAATCCATTATTTGTGAAAGATGGAGGGAGACATATTTTAAGATCATGCACACAGTATTATATGGTTTCAATATTCCATCCTCTCCTAGATTCCCTGACAGGATTACAGCGTGCCCTAAGTGTGGAACTCCTTCAACGAATCTCTGGCACAGGGTGGGGAAATGCAGGGCAGATAAAAAGTACTGGACACAGGTTGGGAACAGGTTCGATCATGCTGGGGAATCCAACTCCCACAAACACCACAAGCCATGTTCTTTCATCAGATAAGACCCTCGGAGACTCAACCCACAGGAGTTCAAGCAAAGATCCCTAAAAACACTCACACATTCTTAGTTGTAGCCCTACACGTTTTACTGGGCAAATGGCTTAAGCCAAGCATCCCATCGATGGTGATGATAATATTGGATGAAACAGATGAAACACTTACTGGGAATTGAATTAATAGAGGCGGAAAGGAGTAAGGAAAAATCTGCAGAGAAAGTATTTCTGCTGTGGAAAACATTTATTGGTTTTCACTATAGCCTTCATGAAATATCGAGAATGATCAGTCCCTTCCGCTACACAGAATGGTATTGGCTGGCGGATCTGAATGGGACGTTAGGAGCCTTGGGAACTATTACAGATGTATAATGGCTGCTAAAGATTCAGCCTATATTACCATAGAACGAGACGCTTGACTATACAAAATATAGTAAAAGAGATTCTCTTCCTGCCCCTATTACCCTTTTAGGCATTCAGCCTGTCTTTCTCTCATTATTTGCCCAAAATTTGTGTTACAAGACATTGACCGAGATCCATTTATGTATCTATATACTATTTTAAATGCTATGCGGACATGTTGTCTAACAAGGATTTGTATATGTACTTTTGGTAATCTACAGCGTCATTGTGGATGTTATATCCTATACTATGTTATCCTATCCAATGTCATATTCTAAAAATCCAATAAATAAAAAAAAAGGCGTCTATGCCTGAAACGTCGCCTGTTGTACCCTAAGTCGGAATAAAGGCTATTTGTTCACCTGAACCAGGAGTGCTGCTACATTTTTTCCTAAATATGTATGTATGTATGAAAGGTTTGGAAGAGAACCTAGTAGATTTGCACCCTAAAAGAATTGTCAGTGCTGCTCCCCCCTCTTTTTTGTTTGTCTATCTATCTATCTATCTATCTATCTGAGGACCTTTCACTAAGTTTCTTATGTTGAACTGGACACCTGTTCTAATAGTGGCTGCAGAGTGAGATAAAACGTTTTTGTTTGTTTTTTGCCTCTCTATTGCGGAGATATTACCAAGAAAAGTATTTGGCACCTAATGAGTTAAATCCAAGTGGGTGTTATCAGAGAGTTTTCACTGGGGGTGCTTACATCTTCTGTATGATGCTGACCAATCTTAAACAGGCAGCAACACAGAAGAAAAGAACACACCCTGCAATTGCATACAGCAGGTTTCTCAGTGTGAGACTTATAATGTCTGATCTTCTAGACAAAAATCATGCAAAAGAAAATGTAGGGTGGGGGGTCAGCTGATTTTTGCCTTGATATATTATAAATCCTTATATCAACTCTCCTCTTCTCATAGCGCACAGCCAGTGATAAATTTGGTCAGCGGGCTGATTTACACAAGGAACAAGAGACAAGCCAAACTCTTCGTCTATTACATAGTAGGCTTAGAGAAGATGGAAGAGGGGCTAAGGAGCACCATATATACTGTGATATGAGGCCATAGAGCATAGTTACAAATTCACATGAAGTGTCATATAGGAACAGTAAGATAAAAATGAGCGTTTCTAGTTTTTGACAGAATGTGCACTTAAATACATTTTAAGCTCCCCAGTGTATCTCATTAAATTTTGGAGAATTGAGCATTGGTGAAAAATTAAACATCATCTGAAACATATAATGGTGTGATGGTCCACCTTGCAAAAAGCCTGTCCAACGCTGCCTAAACTGTTTTAATCATTAAATGAAAGTGTAAAATACAAGGTGACATGTTTTGAAATGTTACAGAAAAGAATTATTTGGGTTATTTGTCTTCGTGACTAAGCAATTTTATGCATTTTTGACACTGTTTGCATAGCAGATTTCATATTTTTGATTGTCAATTCTACATGACACTTTATATACTATTTTTACTCATTTAGCCTGAACTAAAATGCTCACGGCTTGAAAGATCACAATATGAACTTCAATACAAATGATCATGAATATACAATTAAAGAATCTGTCAGCAGGTTTTTGCTAAATTATCTGATAGCACCATAACATAAGGCATAAGAGCTTGGTTCCAGTAATGTATCACTTACTTGGTGTAGTTTTGATAGAATACCTGTTTTGTCTTTGGAAAATGTAGCAGACTCAATAGTTAAATTGTGCATCATCCCACCTTCAACCTTCATGCACTTTCCAATTTTACTAGTGCATGCCCTCATCATCTCCCGTCTTGACTACTGCAACCTCCTCCTCTGTGGCCTCCCTGTTAACACTATTGCACCTCTCCAATCTGTCCTTAACTCTGCTGCCCTACTAATCCACCTTTCTCCTCACTATTCCTCCACTTCTCCCCTCTGCAAATCCCTGCACTGGCTCCTAATTCCCCAGCGTATCCAACTCAAACTACTAACATTGACTTATAAAGCCGTCCACAATCTGCCCCCCTCATATATCTCTGAACTAATCTCCCAATATCATCCTATTTGGAATCTTCGATCCTCCCAAGACCTCTTTCTTTCCTCCACATTTGTACGTTCCTCATCTAACTGCCTGCAAGACTTTGCCCGAGCATCCCCCATTCTCTGGAATTCTGCACGCCAAAATGTTCAACTGTCCCCACACTCGGAATCTTCAAGCGGAACCTGAAAACCCATCTTTTCAGAACAGCCTACAACCTGCAATGACCACAATGCCACCTCACCATCACTGGACCCGGCGCTCCACCACCATCAGACCCAGGGCTACACCACCACCAAAGCAGACCCAACCTACTGTCTCTCTCCCCATTGCCCTGTAAAATGTAAGCCTGCAAGGGCATGGTCCTCTCTCCCCTCTGTATCGGTCTGTCACTGTTAGTTTGTTCATTGTATTTTTAACTTGTTTGTATGTATCCCTTTCTCATGTACAGCACGATGGAATCAATGGTGCTCTATAAATAAATAATAATAATAATAATATGAGCAAGTTGCTTATCAATGGTGGGGTTACACAGATTAATTGGACTGGACTGTGTGTGGGCTGTGGTCAGATAGTGATAATCTCTCATTCATAAAATGCTGATAGCATTGAAACAACAGCATACAGCCTAAGGCTGGCTTCACACTACGAATTTGTTCCTGTTTGTTGGATCCTGTTTTTTACAGGATCCAACGAACAGGAATGGACAGCACCGGACTGGCAGCATCTGGACACAACGGACAACATCCGGACACAGAAAGAGCAGCGGGGAGCCGAGCCTGTGACAAGTGCTGCCAGCGCTGTGTAATAGATACATATATATATATATATATAGATACACTGGACCCCGGGATGTATGGATACATACATATATATATATATATATATATATAGATACACTGCTAAAGTGATAATAAATAAAGGGATGGTTAAAAATAAAAAATAATAAATCCTCACCTTTCCGGCGACTCCCGAGTGGCCCGCGCTGAATACATCTCATGGCAGTTCAAGGACCTTGCATGATGTCACTGGGAGGGGTGGGGTAACCTGATCACATGACCGCATCAGCGCGCGGGGTTTAAATCTTTAAAATGGGTTGATGCGGTCATATGATCGTGTTGTCCTGCCCCTCCCAATGACATCATACACGGTCCTCGAACTGCTGGGAAATGTATTCATCTTGGGCTACTCGGGAGTCGTCGGAAGGTGAGAATTTATTATTTTTTATTTTTAACCATCCCTTTATTTAATGTCACTTTAGCAGTGTATATAGATACACTGCTAAAGTGATATTACACAGATCTTTTATGGGTATAGAGCAGCGCACCTGTTCTGCACATGCTCTGTACCCTGGAACCGGATCTGGGAAACGATTCTGTTGTTTCTCGGATCCGGTGCCATAGGCCCCCATGTTGTGTGTGCCGGACCAGACAGGATTCGTTTGTGTCCTGTTTTGTCACCGGAGCCCAAAAACGCTGCAGGCCTCGTTTTTGGGACCGGCGAAAAACAGGACAGAAACGAATCCTGTATCGGATTCACAAAACCGGATGGCCTAATAGGGCCAATCTGGCCCCATAGGGATGTATGGGGGGAAAAACGATTCTGTTCTGTTTGTTTCCAAAACGAACAGAACAGGATGGTAAAAAAACGTAGTGTGAAGCCAGCCTAATAAGTGATACATCGTTGGATCCAGACTTTCCTGCCCTAGATTACGCTTCTCTCAATTTAGATAGAATAAACCTCCTGACAGATTCCTTTAAAAAAATCCTATTTGTCACCTGTACATCTTGAGCTTGACAAAGATAAAACTAAAACCAGAAGACAGTTGTAAGAGTGATGGAACACTGTTTATGATGTACTACATGGATATTAAATCTTGCCGTTCCTATAAAATACTCAATAGGTGAATAAATTACTTTCTATCACAAAAGAGTAAACTATTACTCCAGGAAAATCTTGTACCTATCACTTGAGATATAAAGAAATCTATCAACTTTCAGTATATTGCATGTGGGTTTTTGTATTAATTTTATGCAAACAAAGTAAAATTAAGTTCAGAGACATTTGCTTTAATAGAATGTATCTAGGACATCTGTCAGAAGAATAGGTCTTTGGCATCAACTTTAGAAACATCTTTCCTGAGTTAGACTATTTCGTGGCAGTTAATTATCATATTATTCTATGCTGCTTTGAACATGTTTCTAGTAGTCGACCTCGTTATATAGACGTTACTGACAGTTGTATTATACTTTACGTTTAATTATCTAGCTTGTACTGTAATGTTTCATTTTCTGTTACTATGTGGCTTTGGTGATTTAAGCAAAACCCCATGGTGTATCTAATTATGTTGCTGTGTGTTTCAGCTTTGTATAATTCATTTTATGAAGATATCCACTTACCGTATATGCTTTAAGGGGTTTTATGCTTGTTTTATATTTTAACCCCTTTACGACTAATGACGAGTATACTCGTCATGAAAAGCTGTCAGTTCCCGCATCATGACGAGTATACTCGTCATGGCTTTGAACTGTCACTGCTTCTAAACGAACAGTGACAGTTCAATTCTAAAAGCTGTCAGTGACAGCTGAGGGTCAGGGGCAGAGGTGTGGGCACCCCTGTTAACCCCCCCCTGCCCAGGACCCCTCCGATCAGCAGTGTAAAACTGAAACTGCCGATTGGAGCGATTCAGACAGATTTACCCCTCCAGGTCTGATTGGAGCTCTCCAATCAGATCTAGAGGGGCCGATCGGCGGGTGCCCTCCCCCTACTCAGCCCCCTCCCGCTCCAGGACACATGTCCCCCCCCTGGATCATATTTATCTACCGGCGGGCTGCACACCCGGCGCACCCGCCAGCCATCCACAAAGGCTCCTGCCCCCGCTCCATCCAGCTCCCCCCCATGTCCTGTCCCGCCCCCCCTGTGTCCAGCCCCCCCTGTGTCCGGCCCCCCCCTGTGTCCGGCCTGCACCCCCCATAACCGTCCCGCCGTCCACCCGCCCTCCTCCTTCTCTCCTCCAGGCTGCTTTTTCTGCCGGCGGGCTCATGCGCCCGCCGGTCAGGGTGCAGGGCCCCCTCCCCCTGCTCGTACTCCCCCCCCCCAGGTGGTACCCCATCCAACCCCCTGCCCCCCCCCCAAGCCCCGCTCACCTATTCCGGCGGGCTGCACGAGCTCGTCGGCCTCCGCTCCTCCTCTGCAGTCTCCGGTGTGGCCCCTCCTCTTCTCAGGGGCTTCTCCTCCTCATCCATCGGTGGGTATGTATGAATGAATGAATGAATGAATGAATGAATGAATAGATGGATGGGTGGATGGATGGATGGGTGGGTGGATGGATGGATGGATGGGTGGATGGATGGGTGGATGAATGGGTGGGTGGATGGATGGATGGGTGCGTGCGTGGATGGATGGGTGCGTGCGTGGATGTGCGTGCTTGGATGTGTATGCGTGGATGTGTACGTGCGTGGATGTGTTTGGATGTGCGTGTGTGGATGTCAGCGTGCATGCGTGGATGTGTGCGTGTGTGGATGTCAGCGTGCGTGGATGTCAGCGTGCGTGGATGAGCGTGCGTGGATGTGCACGCGTGGATGTGCATACGTGGATGTGTGAGTACGTGGATGTGTGCGTGGATGTGCTTGGATGTGGATGTGTGCATGGATGTGTGTGTGGATGTGCGTGGACGTCAGCATGCGTGCGTGGATGTCAGCGTGCGTGAATGTCAGCGTGCGTGGATGTGTGTGCGTGGATGTGCGTGCGTGGATGTCAGCATGCGTGGATGTGTGCGTGTGTGGATGTGCATGCTTGGATGTGCGTGCGTGGATGTGCGTGCGTGGAAGTGCGCGTACGTGGATGTGTGCGTGCGTGGATGTGCGTGTGTGGATGTGCGTGCTTGGATGTGCGTGCTTGGATGTGCGTGCTTGGATGTGCGTGCGTGGTTGTGTGCGTGCGTGGATGATGGGTGCATAGGTGGATGGATGGGTGCAACAAGGGATCAAGTGTCCTCTTGTTATAGTCTCTGGGATCATAGTCATGGTGCACTGTATAACAGATCATTGTCATACAGTGCACCATAACCCTGACCCCCGAGACTGTAGGAAGAGGACACTTGATCCCTTGCTGCAGTCTCTGGATTGAGCAGAGGCGATCGAGCATCGTGGGACCTTCGTTGTGGACTACGTCGGATCTTTATAATAAAGATGGAGTCCGAATTTTGTTTGTGTTTTTTTTTCAAATAAAAAGATTTTTCTATGTGTGTATTTTCTGACTATTTACCAGAGATTCCTAATGGCGGGTCTAACATTGGCCCTATATTATGAATCTCGGGCTTAGTGCCAATAAAAAGCTGGCATTAACCCCTTTATTACCCAGTTTGCCACCGGCACCAGGGCAACTGGAAGAGTCTGGGTACAGCGCCAGAAAATGGCGCTTCAATGAATGCGCCATTTTCTGGAGCGGCTGCGGGCTGCAATTCGCAGCATGGGAGGCCCAGAACGCTTGGGCCTCTCCATGCTGCGGATTCCAGCCCCCAGCTGCTTAGTTGTACCTGGCTGGACCAAAAATATGGCGGAGCCCCACGTCATTTTTTTTTCTAGAATTAGTTCTAGAAAAAAAAAAAGGCTTTGCTGTATTTCTGGTTGCCAGCCAGGTACAACGAGGCAGCTGGGGGTTGGTGGCAATCCGTAGCTGCCAAGTTGTACCTGGCTGGACTAAAAATATGGCGGAGCCCCACGCCATTTTTTTCTAGAATTAGCCCTAGAAAAAAAATAAAAATGGGCTTCGCTGTATTTTTGGTTGCCAGCCAGGTACAATGAGGCAGCTGGGGTTGCTGGCAGTCCGTAGCTGCCAAGTTGTACCTGGCTGGACCAAAAATATGGCAGAGCCCCACGCCATTTTTTTTCTAGAAGTAGTCCTAGAAAAAGAATAAAAATGGGCTTCGCTGTATTTAGATGCATAGTGAACACTTTGAACCCCACTGCTTCACAAATTGATCCGTAAAAATGAAAAAAGAAAATTTGTGTGAAAAAAAAGTACTTTTTCCTTCTTACGGATCAATTTATGAAGCACCTGGGGGTTCAAAGTGCTCACTATGCATATAGATGCATTCCTTGGGGGTCTAGTTTCCAAAATGAGGTCACTTGTGGGGGAGCTCCAATGTTTAGGCACACATGGGTTCTCCATATGCGACATAGTGTACGCTAATAATTCCAATTGTTAGCGGACACCATGTTGGGTACGGAGAGCCCCTGTGTGCCTAAACATTGGAGCTCCCCCACAAGTGACCCCATTTTGGAAACTAGACCTCCCAGGGAACTTATCTAGATGGGTGGTGAGCATTTTGAATGCCCCAGTGCTTCACAAATTAATCTAAAAATGAAAAAAGAAACTTTTTATCGAAAAAAAAGTACTTTTTCATTTTTACGGATGAATTTGTGAAGCACCTGGGGGTTCAAAATGCTCACCACCCATCTAGATAAGTTCCCTGGGGGTCTAGTTTCCAAAATGGGGTCACTTGTGGGGCAGCTCCAATGTTTAGGCACACAGGGGCTCTCCAAACGCGACATGGTGTCCGCTAACAATTGGAGTTAATTCTTCTGCAAAGTATATAACAGCAACTATGGAAAAAGGAGATAAAAAACGTTTTACTTTCACCTTCAAATACAATAACATGTTCGATATAATTAAATCTATCATTTTTAAACATTGGAACGTATTGGAAGCCGATAGAGAATTAAATGCAATTAGCATAGGCCCACCTTTAGTAACTTATAAAAGATGCCAAAACCTGCAAATATCATATAACGGATAATTCTATCCAAATTGGAAATAAAACACATACAGTAAGAACATATTTATCTTGCAAATCAAAATGGGTAATATATGCTGTCCTTTGCCCATGCAGGAGATACTATATCGGTAAAACGATACGACCAATGTGGGTCAGATTTAAAGAACACTTCAAATCGATTATAACAGGCAAAGGTTGCCAGCGTCTAATTTCCCATGTAAAAGAACATCACAACAATGTCCCTAAATCATTAACTTTCATAGGGCTAGAACAAGTGTCTCTATCTTTTAGGGGAGGAGACACACATAAAACTTTACTGCAAAAGGAAGCGTGCTGGATAATGGAATTACAACGCAGGGAGCTGCAGGTTTAAACGATAAAAATGACCTGGCTGTCTTCCTATAATACAGGAATAGATTTAAATATTATAGTAATATATATGAAATAATCTATTATACTATAGTGTTTTTAAAAAAAACTCTGTAAACAGAAGTCTTTTGAAAAAAGGCCAATACCAATAAAGAGGGAAAAAAGTAAAGAAAAGAAAAAAAGAAAAATATAGATAAAAATAAGTTTTTTTCTGCAAGGAAAGTTTTTTTATTATTATAATATATATCTACTGTATAAATTAACATAGGCCATTAAAAAGCTCTATTAGAATAAATAAATAAAAAATAAAAAAATATAAAAAAATATAAGATATAATGGTTATACTAGTCTGGACACTAAATTCACTAGTTAAGAAGTAAAATCTTCGATTTGCTACGCCCAAATGTATTTTTATATGTGGCATATAAACATTACATTGCTATTTCATGGTAATTTGATCCATTAGAACATATTTAAAAATTGTTATGTGTCACTAATATTCCCATATTGTTATTCCTTGTTACGTCTGAGTGTTTTTAATTGCACCTGTTGAATGGCTGTGACGTGAACAGACCCACCCATTAAAACAAAGGATCTCACGTCACAAGCTGTGTACAGACCAGTGGAAGCTTAATATTAGCGAAACGGTGCCATCGTCTGCCTCCAACACACCCTCCCCGCACAAGATAGAATCTACAATTTGGTGGATTAAAGTAGAGCAAAAGGAAACCTGTGAGTGCCGTCTCTCTTTTCCTACAAACTGATAAATTATATAAATGTATGTCCAAAAAAACAACAAATGACATAGGAGAAGTGTGGTCGATGCATTCTTGGGTAGGTGCTTGGAGGGGGTAGGGGTTCCCCACATGGCATTGCCCTGGTTGAATGCCTCCCGAGAAGGTGAGGGTGATCCACCAAGCTGTGAAACTTTGCCTTCTAGGTGTTCCTCTTCCTTACCTTTGGGATTTCATTGGCTGTAAGCCATAATCATCAACATTTACAGAAATAAACACTTGAAATAGATCACTCTGTTAGTAATGACTCTATGTGTTTCACTCTTTATATTAAATTAATGAAAAAAATTAACTTTTGATGATATTCTAATTCATTGAGATGCACCTGTAAATCTGGTACCACTGTGATCATACTGACCTAAGGATTAAAGCTGTCCTATCACTTATGCTGTACAGTGAACATTGTAAAAAATAAATAAGTGAAGCCAATTCTTCAACTGCAGCTGGTTAATTTATTCTTTCTCCCAAAGATTGCAGAACGTTGTGGCTGACGTGTTTATCCTGTGCTCTATGCTGAGCATATACATAGGCGATTATATGTAATTATCTGAAAAATGTGATTCAGACAATAGTCTTAATAGAACATTCACTGTAATGAGGCAGAGAGAGCCACTTTGAACTCTAGTCTGCCCTGTGATTTGGTGATATTCATTCTTTTACACGTCTTTTTAGGAATGCACAAAAGTGTGGTGATCAACGGTTTTGCTTAGCATTGAACAGACAGACATCACTAAACAGTGGGCAAACATACAGTCATGGCCAAACGTTTTGAGAATGATACAAATATTAATTTTAACAAAGTCTACTGCTTCAGTTTTTCTAATGGCAATTTGCATATACTCCAGAATGTCATAAAGAGTGATCAGCTTAACAGCAATTACTTGCTAAGTCAATATTTGCCTAGAAAATGAACTATAATCCCCAAAACACATTTCAACATCATTGCAGTCCTGCCTTAAAAGGAGCAGCTAACATCGTTTTAGTTATTGTTCCATTAACACAGGTGTGGGTGTTGATGAGGACAGGGCTGGCGATCAATCAGTCATGATTAAGTAAGAATGACACCACTGGACACTTTAAAAGGAGGCTGGTGCTTGGTATCATTGTTTCTCTTCAGTTAACCATGGTTATCTCTAAAGAAACACGTGCAGCCATCATTGCACTGCACAAAAATGGCCTAACAGGGAAGAGTATCGCAGCTAGAAAGATTGCACCTCAGTCAACAATCTATCGCATCATCAAGAACTTTAAGGAGAGAGCTTCCATTGTTGTCAAAAAGGCTCCATGGCGCCCAAGAAAGACCAGCAAGCGCCAGGACCGTATCTGAAAACTGTTTCAGCTGCAGGATCGGACTACCAGCAGTGCCGAGCTTGCTCAGGAATGGCAGCAGGCTGGTGTGAGTGCTTCTGCACGCACTGTGAGGCGGAGACTCTTTGAGCAAGGCCTGGTTTCAAGGAGGGCAGCAAAGAAGCCACTTCTCTCCAGAAAAAACATCAGGGACCGACTGATATTCTGCAAAAGGTACAGGGAGTGGACTGCTGAGGACTTGGGTAAAGTCATTTTCTCTGATGAATCCCCTTTTCGATTATTTGGGACATCTGGAAAACAGCTTATTCGGAGAAGAAGAGGTGAGCGCTACCACCAGTCTTGTCTCATGCCAACTGTAAAGCATCCTGAAACCATTCATGCGTGGGGTTGCTTCTCAGCCAAGGGAATCGGCTCACTCACAGTCTTGCCTAAAAACACAGCCATGAATAAAGAATGGCACCAGAATGTCCTCCAAGAGCAACTTCTCCCAACCATCCAAGAGCAGTTTGGTGCCCAACAATGCCTTTTCCAGCATGATGGAGCACCTTGCCATAAAGCAAAGGTGATAACTAAATGGCTCAGGGAACAAAACATAGTGATTTTGGGTCCATGGCCTGGAAACTCCCCAGATCTTAATCCCATTGAGAACTTGTGGTCAATCATCAAGAGACAGGTGGACAAATAAAAACCAACAAATTCTGCCAAAATGCAAGCATTGATTATGCAAGAATGGACTTCTATCAGTCAGGATTTGGTCCAGAAGTTGATTGAGAGCATGCCAGGGAGAATTGCAGAGGTCCTGAAGAAGAAGGGTCACACACTGCAAATATTGACTTGCTGTATTAACTCATTCTGTCAATATAACCTTTTGGTAATCATAATATGATTGCAATTATATTTCTGTATGTGATATAAACATCAGACAAACACAAATATAAACCAGAGGGCAGCAGATCATGTGAAAATATAATTTTGGTGTCATTCTCAAAACGTTTGGCCATGACTGTAGTCCAGAGTAACTCTGCTGCATCATTAGTGAATGTTACTTCGGGGGTTTCAACTAAATCATGTATTTCGAAGATGTACATAGAATCTTAAATGTAAATGCTCAGCATAGAGCACAGAATAAATGTGCCCTGATCCAAAATGTTCTGTACCCAAATTACCTCCAAATAGCATTCAACTTAACCCACCAAAACACACATTCAGGTCCATCATCTGTTAACAGAAATATATGAAGATTCCATGTTTGTGGTAGAATGAAGGCTCTGGAAAAATGCTATGGCTTCCCACAAAAAAAGAAATCAAGAGAAATCTGCAGTCAAAAATTCAAATGCCCCCTCTCTTCTGACTCCAACAGTGTGCCTAAACTACAGTTAAAGTCCATATGTTTGGCATTTATAGCACTACACGGACTCTGCCATTGTGACATGGCACCCAAAAATCATTCCAACTAAATCTGAACTCCAATGTGGCGCACGGTGAAGTAATTTTCGACCACATGTGGGGTATTGGCGTACTTAGGAGAAATCAGGCAACAAATTGTATGGTCCATCATATCCTGTTACCCTGATAAATTTGAAAAATGTGGGGTTAAAGCATCATTTTTGTGATTAAACCTTTTTCATTTTCATGGATCAGCATTACAAAGTTCTGTTAAGCACCTGGAATAAGTGCTCACCACACATCTACATAAATTCCTTGAGGTGACTAGTTATCAAAATGGGGTCACTTGTTGGTTGGTTCCACTGTTTAGGCACATCAGAGGCTCTCTAAATACGGCATGGAATCCACTAACGATTCCAGACAATTTTCCATTCAAAAAGCCTAATGATGCTCCTTCTCTTCTGAGCCCTGCTATGCTCCCAAACAGTGGTTTTCCACCACATTTGAGGTATGAGAGCGTACTCAGGACAAATTGCTCAACAAATTTTGGGGTCCATTATCTTTTGTTGTCTTTGCGAAAATGAATAAAATGGGACTAAAAGTGGTCCCACACATCTAGTTAAATTCCTTGGGGGTCTAGTTTCTGAAATGGGGTCACTTATAGGGCAGCCCCACTGTTAAGGCACATTAGGGGCTCTCCAAATGCAACATGGAGTCCTCTAATGATTGCAGACAATTTTTTCTTCATAAAGTCAAATAATGCGCCTTCATTTCTGAGCCCTGCGGTGCACCCAAACAGTGGTTTTCCACCACATATAGGATGCTCAGGAGAAATTGCACAATTGCAATTGCATTGGTCTTGTTATCCTTCTAAAAATTGAATATTTGCTGCTAAAGTTTTGTTGGACAAATTAACATTTTCTTTTTTCCCTACAAATTGCTATAGTTCCTGTGATGCACCTCAAAGGTTTAATAAAAGTCTTGAATGTGGTTTTAATCAGTCTGAGGGTTCAGTTTTTAGAATGGTTTCACTTTTGGGTATTTTCTGTCATACAGGATCCTCAAAGTCACTTCAAATGTGATGTGGTCCCTAAAAAAATGTTTTTTTGGGAAAAATTAAAAATTGTTGATAAGTGATAAATATTCAAGCCTTCTAAATTCCTAACAAAAAAATTGTTTAATGAATTGTACTGACATGTGGCAAGACTTACCGTATTTATTAACTATTTTGTGTTACATAACTCTTTGGTTTAAGGGCATAAAAATACAAATTGAAAATTACTAAATTTTTGCAACATTTCAAATTTTTTCACAAATAAATGCAAAGAATATCATCCTAAATTTACCACTAACATGGAGTACAATATGTCACGAAAAAATAATCTCAGAATCACCAGGATCGGTTGAAGCGTTCCAGAGTTATAACTTCATAAAGTGACACTGGTCAGAATTTAAAAAATTGTCCGGGCCAAGAAAATGGAAACAGACTGGGTGGTAAAGAGGTTAATGTTTGCCACGCTGATTGCATTTCAGCAGATAAATCATCAATATCTGCTGTTGGCAACTCCCATTGACTTTCTGGAGAGTGGAGCTTTTGACCATGCAGACTGCTCATGGCAGTAATAGTAACATGTGTCCTGTCATTGCTGTGCTAAAAAACAATGATGCCTTAAAAAATGGCTGACTATTGTTTCCACTATCAAATCAATGTAACCCTTAAGGCCCCGTCACACCTGGCGACAGGGCTGGAGATGTCGGCGGCGACTGGTGGGAGCACGCACGTTTTTGGCGCCCCGCCAGCGTCGCCGTCCCCCATTTACATGGGGCGACATCTCCAGCTCCGCGCCGGCGAGCTGTCATGCGGCATCGCCACCGGGGTGTCTGAAAGTCCCAGCGGCGATGCAGGACAATGGGAGCCTATTGGTCCCATCGCCTGACAGGTCGCCGGTGGCCGGTTACATGGGGCAATGTGTTCACATCGCCCCATGATGGTCGCCTGGTTTCAGTTTTCTCCCATAACCTACAGATGAGACCAGAGGTTTACATACACTGTATAAAAAGACACAAATGCATGTTTTTTTTTCCCTATCTGACATGAAATCAAAATGAACCTTTCCCGTTTTAGGCCAATTGGGATTACCAAAATGATTAATAGTTGCCAAATTTCTGAATATTGAGAGAGAGAGACAATGTTTTAAGGAATTTTTATTACTTTCTGCAAACTCACAAGTTTATATACCCTAATAGTACTATGTCTTTAAACAAATTGGGACAACCCATATGATGATGTCATGTGTTTGGAACTTTCTGATAGATTTATCGGCAACACATGGGTTAATTAGAGACACACATGTGAATGTATTTTAATGCATGAACTGCATCACATGGCACATGGATCTCCATTGTAAAGTGAGCACTTCTTTCGCTCACTTACAGCTGTTTACCGTGTGCCGTCATGTGGCAGATGTGCAGTTCTTGGAATGTATGATTTAACGCTTTAATCTCCATTTTGCTTTCTTTTGAAACCCCTTAGCCCTTACTAACACCATTTGATAGCACAAATGTTCCAGTCCCCATAGGTTTATATTATTTTCAGGTTTAGATTCAGGTCAACTCCGGTCCCAAACCCGGACTTTTTTAAAGTCCGTCCGGATCCGGCAAACCAGAGCATCTGTAATCAATATGACTTTGTAACGCTTATTTGCAAAAGGAAATTCTGATTTGGCCTTTAGCTTAAGTCATGTGGTAGGGGTCGATATTGACTTTTTTGATTGCTACTTCCAGTAGGTGGCACTAGAGTTCTAGTCCACTTCCTCTCTGAAGAAGCAATTTACATAGATTTGCCAACAGATCAAATCATACAAATATATAAGCTTCATCAGATTTAAAAAAAATACTTTGAACCCCTTAAGAATTGGCAATCTTTTATTTTTTGCACTCTTGTATTTTCCTCCCCTTGTCCCAAGAGCTATAACTTTTCATTTTCTCATCCTCATAGCATGACATTTTGTTTTCAGCAGCACAAGGTGCAGTTTTGAATTACACTTAATTTTACCATATAAAATAGGAAAAAAATTCCAAGTAGGATGAATCGTTGAAAACAATGTAATTCCTCCATTGTTTTTTTTTTTGCATTCTTGTTTTATGGTGTTCATTGTCTTGTAAAAATAAGCCGTCGTTATGTATCTTGAAGCCATTACAAATATGTCGATGGAAAAGTTGTATAGATTTACCGGCGTGCAGCATCTCCTCCTTTCAAGGGTACTAATTAGAAGATAAGAGCACCTCCATTTTCCAGATATGTGGGAGTTCTGGTAATGGAACCTGCTTAAACATTTACACCATACGCTTTTCATATGCCATAAACCTAACAAAAGTTAATACCCTTTAAGGTTTTATTCTGACCTTTAAAAGTATTTTAATGTTACAGTGTAGCCCTTGGACCAGAAAAGGTTGTGCAACCTTTTTCGAGACGTATTGTTCAATGAAATATTCTCAAGTGCAACCTTTGCATTTATCAGCTTTATTGTCTCTTCAAATATTATTCTTGCTAGATAGCACAATGAAAGATGTCAAATCAATCACAGATTACGTATTTTTGGTACTTAGTCTGTCATATCTTGTATACACTAACATTTTATTACTGTATGTACAGTACTCAGGATAAATGAGTACACCTCTCTTTGAACCTTAAGATTTTAATCAATATCTCACAGAATACAAAAACTATTTCCAAAATTTTGATAACACTGAGTTTAAAAGAATATTTATTTAGCACATAACTCGGGATGAGCAGACCCAAACGGTAAACTTTGGGTATGTACCGAACACTTAAGATACTGTCACACGCGGCAATTTTGCTAGCAATTTCACTGGCAATTTGCTGGTTGCAGTGAAATCATGGACACATTGTTTTATTTTGTTGCCGTGTACAAATGGAACAATGTGTCCATGATTTCACTGCAACAAGCAAATTGCCAGTGAATTTGCTAGCAAAATTGCCGCGTGTGACAGTATCTTAAGTGTTCGGTGCTTAATCCCGAACATGAACTTTTAAACTGTTCATCCATATTATGGCCGCTTTACACGGCACAATATCGTTGTCCAACAACGATAAAAAGTCACGTGGTTTGGCCGTTGCCGCCGATATCGTTCGTGCGTTGTGTGGTGTAAATGAGCAATGCGATGCAAGAACGATGCCAAAACTATATCGTTGGGGAATTGTGCAGGCTCTCCAACTGGCCGATATTGGCTTGACGATCTCACAGGATCGTGCTGTGTGATAGCGCAACTACGATTTGGAGCTCAACTTCCCCATTCACTCCCATGTTAAATGGTCGTTCCCTGGGTCGCTCGTACACAGCGCGAAGGAGGGGGCGTACACATCGCAGTTGAGTAGCCTGCCGATATCTCCCTGTGTAACATCTCCTATGCAATCTTGAACTCGTGCCAAAAACATGCGCACTCCCGTGCAGTTGTATCCAATATCGTAATGATATTGGGACGTGTAAAGCGGCCATTACTGTTCAGGTCTGCATTCCAAATTGAGCTTGCTGAAAGGCTGCATCATCAAGGTTACTGTGTGGATAATCAATAACAAGATCTATTTGACCACTGTGCACCACTTTCTGTGGGCATAATTTCCAGAAAAGGACTGTGTGGACACGGTGCACCTGGTTTTGTAGACTTAGGCTATGTTCACACAATGCGTTTTTGCTGCACTTTTAGGGTCAAGTTTTGCCTTCGCTTTATGCTAATCAAAACCTGTGTTTCTGGTTCCCAGCAAAACCGATGTGATTTTGGGGTAAGCTGGCCACACACATTGGTTTGTATTCTCTGCAGAAAGTATAAACACCACAAGTGTTGCTGTGTTTTTGAAAGAATGAGCAAGTCAATTCTTTTCTGCAGTTTTGGCATAGTTCTATACCAAAAATGCAGAAAAAATGCAGCAACCAAAAATGTAGCAAAGACACGCAAAAAATGCACAAAAAACGCATAAGAAAACACAAGGTTTCTCCTGCCAAGAAATCTGGAGTCAAGAAAAACCTAGACACACCCGCTAAGGTTTTGCTGCATTTTTGCTGTAGCAAAACGAACGTGTGAACATAGCCTAAATCTCTCAAATAACTTTCAGTGCACTGCACTAGACCATGAGTGGCAAATCTATAACAAGCTCTATTTGACCACTGTGCACCCGTTTCTGTGGGCTCAATCTCCAAAACAAGCTCTGTCTGGAAACTATGCCCCAGGTTTTGTGGACTTAATCTCGAAAAAAGCTATCAACCAAGTGTGGCTAATCTTCAACAGGCTCTATCTATTTGGCCACAGTGCACTAGTTTCTGTGGGCTTAATCTAAAAAAAAGCTGTTACTCCACTGCTTCAGACTCTGTGTGGGTACTCAGAAAAAAGGGTCTGTGTAGGTACTCTTTGAAAAAAGTCTATAGAGGCACTCAGCATGCAGGCAGTGTAATAAGCTGCACTTTTTGCTGGGGCAAAGGAAGAGGGGAGCATAATCAGGGAGAGGATGTGGTAGATTCGTGCCTGTTATGTGCCAAAATGAAACACCCTCCTTTGTTCCACGTAGGCCACAGGACATTTGTTGTCATTCACTGGGCCCAAAAATCTTTGCCCAAATTTCGAGGCCAGAAGATATTGAGGCACTTTTA